>BLBF01000053.1:1224704-1250113 GCA_015471245.1 Laticauda colubrina
GGTCCAGCAGCACAGGCAGCCCTTCCCAGTCCAGGCACAGGTACATCGGACGCCATCGGTGCCACTGATGCCACCCATGCCACCCATGCCACCAATGCCAGCCACGCCACAGATGCCACCCACACCACCAATTCCACCGATGCCCTTCCCAGTCCAGGCACAGGTACATCTTATGCCACTGGTGCCACTGATGCCACCGATGCCAGCCACGCTACTGATGCCAGCCACGCCACAGATGCCACCCACGCCATTGATTCCACCGATGCCAGTCCTCACCCAGCTGCAGACCAGACAGCCCCACTACACTGCTCCTTCCTCCACCCAACAGCCAAGCCCGGCCTCAGAACATCTGTCATCGGTATTGGGCTCTCAACTTCACGGGGCTGAGCCAGCTGTCTGAGAGCTTCCTCAACACACCGTCCCCTGTTGTCCTCTCGGGGCCAGGCACCCCAGTGGTGCCTCATCACTCCAGCAGCAGCTACCTCCACAGCACCTGGACCCTTCACCCCTGAGACGATGGGAATGCCTCAGACTGACTGAGAAGAATGCCAGAGACTGAGTGGCTACCTGTTGATTTTATTTTTGCTTTGGACACTTTACTTGGGTCATTTTTCTTTTACAGCTTGTTATTAATAAAGATTATCTTTGCTTCACACACTTGCTTCATTTATTTTTGTCAATAAAGTCTTGGTGGAAACTTTTAGAAATGGCTTAAGCCTTTGCATGCTTGTGGGATGGGTAAGGATAGCTGTGGGATGGGCAGGGATACCTGTGGGATGGGCAGGGATACCTTTGAGATGGGTAATAGCTGTGGGATAGATAAACCTCCAGTGCAAGCATAGTGGGACTGTATGGTCCACCCTCCCAGGTGCCACACCTATGGCCCTTTATTATCAATAATAATGTAATCATTCATCCACACATGTCAACATAAACACAACTCTTTATTAAATGCCCTGTTCATTGTAAGCCCACCCAACATACATGGCCCAATCTCATCAGTGTGATGAGACAGGCTGAAGAAAGCATCCATCAATCATCTATCATCCTGTCTTGCCACTCCACTGCTCCAGCTGGGGAGTTGCACCAGTATTTCAGAAGGTTGCACTGCTTCTTCCCTTCACATGAAGCTCTGTTGGGGCCTTGCACATCCTTAGTGTCTATCAGGTTTCGCCCTTGCCTCCATTCCCCAGGCTCCATGTCCCCATTGCCTTGTTGGAGGTCCACAAGCCTGTTCTGCAACACTGGGTAGTGGATGCGCATGAGAAGGTGCAGGATGCAGCAAGCTTCCATGATCCTCCTCACGGTCTCTGGGCGATGCTGCATGGTGATGAGAAGTACCTGGAACCTATTGGCCAGGATGCCAAAGGCGTTCTCCACCACCCGCCTTGCCCTGGACAGCCTGTAGTTGAAGATCTTTCATGGGTGAGGCATCTGGAAGTGTAGGGCTTCATGAGGTAGGTTCTGAGGGAGAAGGCGTCATCCCCCACGATGGAGTAGGGCACATCTTATGTGTCTTTGGGCAGGGGGTCTGGACCTGGGAAGTCCATGATGAGGTTGCGTTCCAGCCCCTCCTTGAGGTGACTGGCATTGTATACCTGAGCATCTGAAGCTGAGCCATTGCCTGAAACATCGATGTACATGAACTTGTAGTCAGCATCAACCATGGCGAAGAGGACGATGCTGAAGAAGCCCTTGTAGTTGTGATAAGTGGACCCTAAGTTGGCTGGAGCTTTGCAGGCCACGTGCTTGCCATCTATGGCTCCAACGGTGTGGGGGAAGTTTCACTTCTGATACCACTGCTCTGCAACTTTCTTCTAGCCTTCTTCAGTGGAGGGGCACTGAAGGAGCTCCTCCAGGTATTCTTCGATGATGGCCTGCACCACTTCTCTGACCACAATGCTGATGGTGTTGTGTGGCACCCTCCAGCCGTACTGCATGCTCCTGTACGTGGTCCCTGAGGCCAGGTGGTGCAAATTCAGTGCCACCTTGAGCCCAGGGTCCAGGCTGGGCCGGACGTTGGTGCTCTGCTTGGTCAACCTGGGTGTCAGCCACTCCACAACTTTGTCAAACATCCTCATGAAGTTCTGGAATGCACGAGGGTCTTTGTTCCTCAGCTCCACCATCAGCTTGTTGTACAGTCCGTACTCTGCTCTTCCCCTGATCAATCTTTGGACCCAGACACTTCTTGGCCGCTTCCTTTTCTTCCCGTAGAACAGTTGAAAGAGCCTGTAGTTGGCTTCGCACTGTTGCAGAAGGATGGTGGCTACCAAAAGCATCAATGGATGCTGTGGAAGAGCAAGATGAAGGCTGCAGAGGTCTGCACAGCAGGGCTGCTGGACTGAAAGTGAGATCCAGGTCAGTTCCTCCCCCTTTTTATAGGCAATATAGGTTTTCAACTAGGTGTCTTTTTGCATCCTCTAGGCATCCTCTAGACATCCTTAATATCTGAGATAGGTCCCCTCTGCGAACGTTTTTTCTGTTTTAAATGCTTTCTTCACGAGCTCCATCCACTTTCATCCTTTCTCCGTCTGTGCTAATAACGCTGCCCGTCCGTTCCATGTCCGTTTCACTTCCTCCCTGTGTCCGTTTTCCGCTGGAGTGGATTTGAGTTGCGTGGATGTGCAGCGGATGCCTAGCAGATATAGCGGATGCGTAACGGATGACGACGGATGTAGAACGGATGTTCCCCGTATGCGTTTTGGATGCAGAATGGACGAGTTGCATACATTTTCCGCTCAAAAAGTTTTGAGCAAGTCAAAACCTTTTGAGCAGATGGAACCTTAGTCGATGGATGCTGGACGGATAGAGAGGATGAAAAACGGAGGCAGTGAGTACTGAACGGATGAATCGCATTAACCAACGGATGGCAAGTGTTTCTCTCCATTTTACATCCTCTTTCCATCCGTTGGTGCAGTGTGACATGGGCTTTAGAAACAGATAAACTGTATTTGCAAATTAGTGCAAAGTAGTCTGAAAAATGAAACCATCCTCATAAAATAATACCCATAGAAGAATATACTTGTGTTTTCAAACATTCCTAAAATGATTTTACCATGAAAGTTCTTCTTCACCTGACATCAAAAGAACCACAGTTATTAGACAATTTGCAAAAGTCATTTCATATTTTAGGTACTTTGACCAAAAGGCTATTTTTGTGTTTACCCTCTGTTAAACTTCATTTGAAAACACTATGGGAATAGACTCTGAAAAAGATATTTCAGTCTGGGCAGGTAAGTGTGGAAGGCAAGTAATTTAATCCCAACCCTTTTGAGCTTTATATATTGGGTCATAAAGAGATTGGCAGTGGAACAAAAGCACTGGCATTATATAGTAGACAAAGCAAGTCACAGTTAGTTTTTGTGCCATGCTATTTTGAACTGAATATTTTGCACTATTTTCAAAAGCATATCTAAAACAGAAACTATTGCAAATAGGAAGTTGTCAAAAAATAGATACTCGACATTACAGTATTTAATAATTTTTTGTATGTACATATTTCAGTTTTCATTAGTAATTAAGACTGGATTGAATCATCACTTTCATTGCCCAGCAAATAGATGAAGGACACGTTACACACAGTAACAGTCATCTGCTGTGGCACATTTATATTGCAGGTAAGGTTCTATAGACAATCCTATTAGCTGTCAAACAACAATGGACCAGCAGTGGCATATTGATGGTGCCTGAAATCTATCATTCTCTAAATAGTGAAGACATATTGGCAATAAGGCTTCTGTTTTGCCTCACTTAAGTGTAAATTATTTCTTACACAAAAGAGTAGAGAAATAAGAAGTAATTTGTTCAGCCAGTCAAATTTTGTGGATTACAGGATGAATGAATACACAGAACAATGTAGGATGATCCATTGGTCCTCAGCATCTCTCTCACACTCCTTCTTCACTTTTCTTCTTGCCTGGATCAGGGAATTGGGGATGAGCAACATAGTGCCATGCTGGTTTTTCTTCTTCATCCAAGATCAGTTCCAGTTAATGTTGGTAAAAGGTAGGGGAGAGATCCAGTGGATTGCTCCACTCCTGTTGGCTTTTTCTGCAATTGGAACATTATCTCACCCACTCCCCCTTGAAAAAAAACCCTTCCATGTGGTCTTGAAAACAAGGACATGGGATTCAGGATAGAGATCAACTCATGTTGATTGGACGATACATGGCTGCTATGCATTTTAATTCATTTTATTTTAGTGGTGTTATATATGTTATTTATTTTATTGTAAGGTACCTAAAGTCATGGGGAAGTGACATGGGTGGCTATAAAAATCAAATAAATAAATATAGGTATTCCTCATTTAGTAACTGTCTTTACAGAGCCAATTTACAATCACAATAGTAATATCTGTGGAGATTTTCAGACATCCAAGTCATGGTGCTTTTCAAAAGGATTTTTTTGTCCAGCTTCTTTCTTGAAGACATTTCACTTCTCATCCAAGAAGTTTCTTCAGCTGAACTGAAGATGCTTATTTGATGAGAAGTGAAATATCTTCAAGAAAAAAAAAAGAAGTCCAGCTGCCTTTTGAAAAGCACCTTTGGGACAGCAGTGATGAAAAAAGTAACTTTATCACCAATACCAACCATTATGATTTTCACAGCATCTCTCTTAGGCACATGTTTGCCATTATAGTTGGACAGTACATGTTATCCTGTACCATTTTGCCCCCTTGCAGGCTTGTGAGGTTGCTTAAAAACAAGCTATCTTTTCCCAAGTTACTTTTCTCTACAGCACATCATTTCCATCAAAGTGATAATTGCAAATTAAGACGTTCAGCTTTCTGACTTTAATTATTTGAATAGAATACTTGGCCAACATGCAACTGCTGCCTGAAATTGACAAGACTCTTATCAGTTTCACATTAAATGCTTTTATTTGCCCTCATTAGCACATTCTTTCTATGTGTATGCATGCTTACTCTTTTGTAATCTTTCTCCAATGAATGTAAATACAACATCATTTATCTTCTTTCTAATTATCTTAGTGTTGGGATGAGCATTCCAATGATGGAAATTAGGAGGGAAAAGGCTATGAGTTTTGCCCTTTTACTGGCTTCCTTGTAAATCAACTTCCAGAAATCTTCCCTCTTATTTAGGCTCACTTGGCTATTTGGGATTGTATCCTTCTGATGCTGTAAAGCAGGGGTGTCAAACTTGTGGTGTCATGTTGTCATCATGTGACATATTGTAACTTTCCCCCTTCACTAAAATGGGTGGGCGTGGCCAGCGTATGACACTTCTGGCCGTGGGCCGCAAGTTTGAAACCCCTGCTGTCAAGCAAAGGGAAGCTAAAGAAAAATTAAAAAGAAAGTGATCACGTTCTTTTTATTCACCTATAAACCATTACACTAACAACTGAGTTGCTTGTTACAACTGCTAAACAAGGATATAAATAATTATTCATATAAATATAAGCTAATACCATTATTCTTTTTCTGAGTAAGCAACATAAGCCAAAGCACAGAAAAGGAATCATAGTATCTCAATGATTTAGTCTTGAGGTAAGAAAAAGACAAGAAAATATATCTAAATCTAATGTACATCAATACCACTCACTGTACCTTTTCATATCTTTCTTGACTTGCAAACTATCTTTGTTTAAATTCAAAGTCCTCTTCAACTTGTCATCCCTTATGTTGTGGATCTCATCAGGTCCATTTAGTCACTTGATCAGCTTGATCCATTCATCCTTTCTTCATATAGTTGTTTTGCAATTCATTTTCTCTATACAACCACTTTGACTTATTTTAGGATATGGATCATTGTGCTAATACAAACTTGCGGTGTCACATTGTCATCACGTGACATATTGTGACTTTTTTCCCCTTCGCTAAAATGGGGGTTGGGCATTACCAATGCATGATGCATTCAGCCTGTGCTAATTCATTAAACATTTTCATTAAAATGAATAGTTGCACATAGAATTATAATTTCTCTTCATGGATGCATGTTAGTTTGGGTATCTATACATATACAATACCAGGGGTGGAATATGACAGGGTTAACTACCGGTTCGGGATTTATGAGCTTCCCTGCATGTTGTGAGCCGCACACCTGTAAATCGTCATCAGCATGCTTTGTGCAGAGATGCAGCCTTTGAAATAGCCCTCTTTTCCTGCTTTTTTAACTGCAGCTGTGCCTTGTTCGGCAGCTGAAGTTGAAAAATCAGGAAATAAAGAACAGGTAAGAGCCCGGTGGGCAGATGGAAAAAAACATCAGCAAACATAGAACCGGTTCTATGTCTGCTGCTTTTCAGAGCTACCGATTCTACAGAGGTGGACAGAAGCGGTAGAAACCCACCCCTATACAATACATACACATATAATTAATGATTTGTCCAAAAAATTCATTTCCTGTGTTTGATAGATTACCATTCAGGGGTGAAATGAGTTCATTTTTGACTTATACTTGAACAAAATATTCAAATGATATTACGATAGAATGTTTGCAAATATAAGATGGCAGCCAATTCAGATTGATAGAGAAATGATCTAGATATATTTCCTTCTGAGGAATCATAAGATATCACCACTATAACTTCTTCTTTAATTCTGTATCTATTCCAATTTGCCTCTTCAAAAATATGTCTATGACATTCTGCATGGCTTTCTTTTGATTATGGCTTATTATTTCCATTGCAGAATTCACCATCCAGTAGAAAATATGTGCACTTCCATACTGACCTTCTTTAATCAGAATAAATAATGTTGTATATCTTTAATCCTGTTTTGGAAAGAAAGAAAAAAAGACCCATCTAGCTGTCATGAAACTTCATTCCAAAATTTTTTCTGATAAAAATACCATGTTTATTTATTACATACTAATTGATAAGGATAGTTATTGAAATATATATTTGTTGAGAGCAGCAGGAACTCTGCTTTCTTTTATTGCCTTCCCACTGAAATCAATAACTTTCCTTGCAATCATGTCATGTTGCATATTGAGTTTTCATCAATGCTGCATACTTTCAAAGTAGACTGTCAACTGTGATCAGAGATGCTGTTCACGACAAAGCACAAAACTCAACCTGATACCTTCAAACCTGGGCAGCCAGTCAGCAGGAAGTTCCAGCTGAGGTTCACAGTTCCAAAGTCTGCAACCTCCTAATATTTTCAAGGTTTCATATTATACACAGGTCAACACATGGTCTGTTTCTTCTAAAGTTCACCAACAGTTTAACAATGTTTTATGGAGAGAGAGAGGGGAAGGGAGGGAGGGAGAGAGAGAGAGAGAGAGAGAGGGAGAGGGAGGGAGGGAGGGAGAGAGAGAGAGAGAGAGCATCTGGCAATACAATTTCATTATCTACAAATTTCTCTTATTTTGAAAAATAAAATTAAAAATCTATCTAATTATCAACACATTCAAATACATTGCTTTATCTCTTTCCCTCACTTTTTTCATTCTGAAAATTGCATAGGTTGATACTAAAGAGAAGGTTTAAATTATGATCATACAAACTCATACAAATATGACTTCACATTTTTTTTCCAAATGAAAATTACTCATATATTCATTTTAGCCATTAAAGGATATATGCAAAAACAAGGAGATATGCTGTCACTTTAATACTTTTTCCATTTATGCAAGGATTTCATTTGTTGCACATATTTGACACCTTGAAAGAACTCAGGTATGCATCTATAGTCCCATTTATAGTGCAATTAGGACTTAATAAGTGGAAGCACCTAATCCCTTGGAAGGAGATCAAGGTAGAGGTGAAAGAGGATGGAACACTAAGAAACCTCAGGTGTCACCAAGGTTTTCTCCTTAACAGTTCCTTTATTAGGATATTACTTTATGCTTGATTGTTTGTCTGGTGGTCATTCAGATAAACATGCATTGTTTGCTGAAGAAGATGTGTACTGATCTTGTTTCCTTCTTAACTTTTTAACTGTCTCTTTTGAATCAAACAATCAAGCAGAAGACAATACCCTAAACAAGGAATGACCAAAAGAAAACCATAGTCATCAACTCTCGTAGGGCGAGTACAGTACATAAACAGGATTACATCCCACATTCATAGCACTGATAATGTTACCTATAGAAGGAATGAAATGCCTGCAAAGAAAGAACCAAGCTCAGAGAGTACATCTAATATCACATCTCTCCGAGCTCAATATGAAAACTGAGTTATGTAAAGTTTGGTTTGAAAACACAGCAGGGAACAGAAAGAGTATTAAGACATCATGTCTTCTTTAGTTTTCTAACATGTCATCCAAGCAGAAAAATGTTGTTTTCTTCAGCTTGACAAATGCTCCCTATTGTGATTTAAGTGGAGCAAATGGAAGAAAGACTGCCTTCCATGGAATGCTGCTTGTATGATAAACCAGTGTAATGGCTTCAGATTCTATTGCCTGAGCAATTCTATAATACTGTGGAAAATGTACATCTGGAGTGAATATACATCATGACATAAAGTCCCTTCAGAGCCCACTGAATAGTCTAGATTAAACAGTTTTATTGTGTTTTGTTTTCTTAGATGTATTTATAACCCCCCCAAATTGATATGGACTCTGGATGGTGCAGTACACAGTAAAAATCAGAGTAATTAAATAATATCAGACAGGTAACTGTGATGCTTACCCAAACAAAACTAGAGGTTAAAATCCTACTAGAATGGTAATAATTTGGCTTACTTCCTCATTGCAATGAAGGCTATGACCACTTGTACTTTTGGAGATAAGATTTTCCATAAGGCGGAGTCTGATGCCCCATGAGCCTCACTAAGAGAGTAGACTTAAGTATTCCCTACTCTGGAAGGCCAGAAAATTTTAATGGGTTTCTAAATATTATTCTACATTGATAGGATAATTCTGTCAGCAGTTCTGCCAGTTCATTTTGTTCTACTCATAGCTTCTCAGTCACCTCCAAAGGCAGCCTCATAGAACACATGTTTCTGATCATCTAGGCACAAGTAACAGGGCAAGTAACTGTTACCAAGGCATCCTGATCAAGAGAGATCATAACTGATCAAGAGAGATCATAACATACTGAGCAAAAGCAGGAGTTGCAACTCCAGAGGACCTGTAAGTCACAAATGAACCCTTTCAGAGGGAATATGATCCTGTCAAAAATAATTATCAGAATCGAAGTTACTGAATTATCCACATATTTACTGACAAAACTGCCACACCATCTTGAAAGGATTTAATTTAAGCCTGTTTTGTCCCAGTCAAATTCTTACAGCCTTCAGGAACTGATTCAAAACTTCTAAGACATCCCTGTATTTGTTTTGGCAGATAAAGTAAGACCAGAGAAAAATTGAGATTGCCACTAAACTGAGCTCTTGTTTGTTCACATCCCCTTTGGGTTTTCTGTCACTGTTTTCTAGGCATCTTTTCAGCTGCTCTTCAATATACCAAGTTCAGAATTCAGAATTAATGATTGGACATATGCTTTGGAATATTTCCATGAGCGCCACTCCATATTCCAGATTTTGAGTAGGTCCAAGATGTTATGGCCTTCTAAATTATTGGGAAACTCTTCAAGTATTTGAAAACCATGTGTATTTATAAACACCTGGAGTGGACTGTGTGAATGGGCCAGATGCCCTTGAAGAGGTCCAGGCTTCCATGTTCTACAGTTTAACTAGGAAGTACACTACTACTGCAAATGTCAGGTGTTAATGCCCTACATATTCAGATAATGTGTCATCCATTCTATAGTAAAGATCATGTCCATATGTGTTGATGCCACTGATACTGATGACAATCCTGTGAATATCCAGGAGGCTATGAACTCACAAGCTACATGAGACCCAATTCAAGAGATATAAGTCCAACAACACCCCAAATAAGCTGCAGAAGCTTTTGCAGAGTGGGGTTGGTTGTTGTTTTTTTTTTTTTTTGGTGGTGGGGTGGTTAACTTAGACTGTTAGTAAACCAACAGCACTATTTCTTGTAGTCCAATTTCACTTAAAAAGAATCAGTTCTAGGTAGTGCTCCTTGGCAGTGCAAGAATTTCCTAAACAATCCCAGCTAATACTCCTCCACAACCTTGTTGTCATGTCTGCTGTTGAAATACAGCCAGGGAGATTTTTACCAGGGCTACATCCCCAGCCCAGCTAGGTTTCAATAATTCTCTTTGAACATATCCAAAACAGAAAGTAGACTGCGATGCTAATTAAAACATACAGCTATGGCTCTTCCAGTTTGGGCTTCTTCAGCAATGGACTGAAATCGCGATCATGCACGGTTTTGATCCATACTTGCTGCTGGAGCGCCCCGAGCCGCCCGGATTTGGGGCTGAAGACACTCCATAGAAGTGGTGAAGAAGGGGGAGCCATCAGTGGGGTTGAGGAGAGCCGAACCTCTCCTCCTTGGCTGGCCATTACTCCCTTTCCCAAAGGCAGTTGCAGCAGTGGTCATAAATGGCCACCTCAAAGAAGAACCCGACTGGACAAGATTGTGCAGGAGGAAGTTTAAAGGAGAAAGTTTGACTGACTGGGTTGAATGGAGAACATCTATTTAAGGTATCTGGAACCTGAATTTCAAAGACTAATACTATGACTAAAAAAGATTTTAAGCAGCGAAAGAGAAAGGGAAAGGAAATGGAATTGGCTTTTTTTCTTCTCACACTGACAGTTTTAATTGACTTGAAATGTTAAGTAGAAGAGATTCAAATAAGAAATTGATACTAACCCGCTTTGACATTAGTAGGTTATTTCTAGCTGAAAATAAAGTGTCAAAAGGACAAAGATTGTTCGATAATTTAATTTTTTTTCTTTAAAAAAAAGCAAGAAAGCAGCAAAGGGAAAAAGGAAAAAAGAGAGTGGAATCTGGAAAATGGAGGAGACCACCTGGAACTTAAAAAACATTTGATAGTGGAATTTTAACAAGGCTTGCAAAAGATACATTGTAGCTGAAACTTTGTTACAGGATAACAAAGCCCCTGGAAAGAGAAAGTGAGAAAAAAAGCAAGAAACAGTTTTGGATTATTGGATGATTCCTGGAACTTTGGATGGAGGATCCTAATGAAACAAAATACAATAAAATCAATTGGGGGTTGTTTAATTTTTTAAAATGGCATCACTCCTTTGAAGAGTTAAAAATGAGACTTAAAGAACAAAAAGAAGAAGCACAAGAGGGAAGAGGATCTTTTGGCTTCGTATTTCAATTTTTAGAAATGGAGATCTTGAACTATGAAAAACAACAAGAAACACTGGCAGAACAAGAAGGGCGGGACAAGGAAGAAGCCATCTTTAATGACCAAGCAATTTTAGGTGGAATAAAAAAGGAAAGGGGAGAAAGGAAGTTAAAAACTTAAGCATTGAAGCAACAGCCAAAAAAAAGAGTAATTTGAAAAGTAATCATAATATCGGGAAGAAGCAGAAGGGAGGATCACAGAAGGGAGAATCAGATAGAAAAGGGAATAAAAATGGAAGGGAGAAGAAAAGAGGGAAAAGGGAAAGGACAAGAAGCTACAAAAGACAGAAACAAGATATAGAGGTAAAGGAAAAGTGTACAAGAACTAAAGGTATAAACCTGTTTAAAAGAAAGACACAGAGACAATGGTTAAAATTTAACTTAAGGAGAGGATTCTGCAAGCGTGCATGGGATAGCATTGTTATATTAGAAAAGAGTTAGTAAATATATTAGATGATGAAAGTGATAGAAAAAATTTCTGTTGATGTATAGTGGAATATTTGTTTGTAAAGAGAATAAGGCTCTCAATGATTTAAAAAGAAAGTTTTTAAAAAACTGAAAAGAAACATGGAAGATTTTTATCAGTTGACAAGATGAATTTGAATAAGAATAATAACTTTGTTTACTGTTAATAACTATTGTTTGTTTTTTTATTTAAAGACAGTAATAAGTAAAATATGAAATATAGATGATTAAAGTGAAAGACAACTGATATCACTAGGTAATGTTTGTTAAAAGAAATAGAAATGTAAAAGATTGTTATTAATATTAATGGCAGAGCTGTACTTGAATAGAATAATTTTTCCATGTGCTTTTGTTATACAGATATACACATATATATATTTGCATATATACTTTTTTCTTTTCAGATTTTAGTGTGTATATTTAAGGGAATGTACCAAGCAGAATTTGATTGAAAATAGGTATGTGTTATAAAATAGAGGTTAGAAAATGAATGTTATAACTGTAAAGGTGTAACTTAAATTTTTAAACAAGATTTGAAAAAGATACAAAGGTGTTACACTCCAGTCTAGTAATTACAGGGGAAGATTTGTTTTATGAGAAAAGATAATATGAAATTATAAACATGACAGACAAAAGTATAAAAACATTGATTAGAAAGATTTAAAAAATTAGAAAAAGATATATAATTGAATTAAGAAAGGAATTAGATAATTTAAAATAAGGTTATAGGAAGTAAAGAAAGGGAAAAGCTATTGAAAAAAATTGCAAAAATAGTTATAAGATATGGATTAGAATGTACAAGATAAATATGTACTGAGTTTATGTCTATATGGAGAAATGATAACCCGGGGGCACACTGTTCTCAAAAAAAGATATTTTATTTGTATTTGTATGTTTTGTGAAAATTTAAATAAAATTTTTATTTAAAAAAAAACATATGGCTATAGAAAACCTGAGTAAATATTCTAGGTTCAACAATTATATAATTATGTGGAAATGAAAAAGAGTGGTTCGTATGTGTTTCTCATAATTACATGGTACGGAATTAATTTTATTCTTATTCATGCTCTAATTCTAGACTGTTACAATGTAGGACAACAGAAATGAGAATACATGATCTGTTACCTCTGCTTTTGAAAAGTATGTTTCATAACTATGGGTGCACAATACTCTGAAATGGAAACTTGTGTTTTAAAATTGGGAAATTTGCTAAACATATTAAAAACAAAATCTGAGAACTTTAAGTAAGGTTATACTTTAATATATTTTTTAAAATTCGAAGCTATATATGTAATAACATCACAGATTTACTCCATTAAGTCCAGGATGGCTGGGTGGATAAATGATCATAGGTTTTCCAATTGCATTTATAATTGCTCTGCTTTTCATCAAAGGTAGTCATCTTATTAAAGTATAATACATTTTCTTTTAATACCCTTAGTATCTTGTCTCAAGATGTAATCTCAAATGATTGTTTTGGTTGTTAGCGTACAAAAGGTTTGTAACTAATTATCATATAAATTACCAATGTATTTGTTACCAGATTATCGTGGGATCAAGTGAATGAGATGCTGCTAGTGTAAAGATGTGTGTGGATCAGGTCTACTTTCTGGAGAAGATGTGCTGAGAGTTCCATATAAGGGCAAAATATGCATGCGATACATAAGTATGATTATTTTGATTGTGCAAGTATTTTGAATGATTTAGCATTATGAGAGTTTTTCATTAATTGAGGCTGTTTCATATCATGCTTTTCTTCATAAACAATACCTTTTTCATCCAAATGATATGCCTATATCTCATTTTGCCAAAAAGAAGGCATTGTAAATACATATAAAGCCAAATTTGACATCAAAAACTTCAGAATTACTTGATTCCCATGGGGACCGAAACATTTAGCTTTAATCTACTAAATTCTCCCTCAATGTATCAATTGGGCATAAAGCCACATGCTTGTGATAATTTGTCTGAGGGGTGTCTTCCATTAAAGTCAAAGTGATTTGTTTCTAAATATTGTTGTCAATTGAAGATGAAAAATACAGCAGTGTAAAGGGATGAATCACTATCCTCACATCACATCTGGATGAGACTGGAAGAATAGCTCCACTGCATACATTATATATTTTGCTGGGGGGTCAGAAAGAAATAACCATATATAGGCAAAAGTTTAAAATCATTCTATATTCTGTGCTGTTCTGTTTTCTGCAGAAATAGGTAGAAGCGAATAGTGACATTGAAACTCTTTCAGAGATATCAAATGAACATGACGGGGGGGGGGGGGGGGAGAAGAAAGAGGCTTCCAGAGCCTGTCTCTTTTTTTTTCAGGGTGTCCTTATTCATCAACCAATATTATACAACAATTTAAGGGGGGGGGGGCATCTGCTGAGGAGATACTTGCTGGAGAGGTTGGTGATATGATAACCCAGCAATCTGGGTTAATCACAGAGCTGTGCCTGAGGCATTCTTATCTTCATGAATGGGGATTTTCCAGACTGATCCATCAGTGCAACAATAAATATGAGAGATAGGGTTCAAGAAGCAGAGAGTAAGAATAGCTATGTGCCAGATGAAGGGTCAACAGCTATTAGAAAGTTATTCAGTATAATAACATAGAGGAAGGTCCAACATAAAATGGTGTTAGAAGTAATCAGTTTAAAGAAACAAATGTCACTAATGTTTCATAGATCCTTTACCTGATGTTTAAACGGTTACAAAAACCAATTCGGAGAGCAGTGGAATTTTAAGAACAAGAAAAGACCTTCTGTTTTCTTGAGAGGGCATCTTTCCATGCGTAGTTGTATTTTGGGGGGAATGAGCATTGAAGCTGAGTAATAAACTGTCTCTAGGACAGAACAAGTCAGTCCAAATAAGGTGGTATTCGAGAGGATAATCAAGTATCTCTGATTTCTTTAAGGTTTCTTTAATTAAGTAACTGCAGATTTTTGGGGGATACAATAAATGAAGTGCCTTCTTTGTACCCTTTTTCCTTATCTACTGTCAAATAAAGAATTATTCTGAATGTGCCATCAAGAAAAAAAGAGCAACTTGTTTTAAGTTATTCATTTCTTAGAAGATATGGCTCTCTTTAACTAACTAGGAGGTTGTTTATGTACAGTACAATGACAGAACTGAAAGGGAGAAAGAGTGGAAACTCTACTAGTCAAGCTCAGCTTCTAGTGAAGGGTGGGGAAGCTTTGTATGCTTCAAGTGTTCTTTCTTTAGCCTTGCTACTGAATTTTCCTTTCCATCTGGAGTGGATCCTGGTAGGCCTTTCTATTCTGCCTCTTGTTAAGAGCCAGGTGGTCAAGTTTGGAAGCTGTCTGTCATTTGCTCCGAAATGGGACCCGGCTGTAGCAGACAGAAAACAGGATAAAAGTGGGGACAAAAGGCACTGGCAGCTGTGTGTAGCTTTTGGAATTCCACCAATTCCAAGGCCATTCTACTGTTAAAATTCAACAACACCTGCTTGTGCAGTTGGTAATGGCTCCTGTTGGGAGGTTTGGAAAGTTATATTAAGTGTAAACAGAAAACAAATTGTTGGTAAACAAAGTCATTGCAAGTTTCACCATGGCCTGTATGATGACATATCACTAAAGGCCGAACTAATCTACTCAGGCTATTGAAACTCTGTATAGTTTTTCAAGCTAAAATGATCAGACTCCCATTGCTAATCATTGTGTAATAAGAGGTTTCCATGGGAAGATTCTGAGATAAACTAACCTTGAAGAAGAAACATATCATTGGTAGAAGATCAGCAATTCTATATTTAAGAATGTGAGATTTTTCAAAACCTTGTCTTCATTTTTAATTTTTCTGTAAAACTTAGAAGAGTATTTATTTAGCAGCAGCACTTTTTAGTCAGGATTACAAGTTATCCATGTAGAAAGAAAGCTCAAGATAAAGCAAGCTAGTTCAAATTGCATTCCAGCTTTTAACTGCACTACAAAGTTCCTTCCTATTTGGCATCTTAGCAACATAAATAATTTATACCTGAACTATTCTTACTGTAATATTGATTATTACGTGCTGTGTAGTTGTTGTCGACTCTTAGCAACCATTTAGATAGACTTTTTCCATGACAATCTGTCCTAGTCTGGTTTTCAGGTCTATCAGAATTAAATCTAGATTGATTTGTTTGAGATACACTGGGGAGTTTCTTTTTTTGCTTAGGAGTTTTCTCCAAAATCCAGCATCAATACTCTTCCTATATCGCTTTCATAGGAAATATTACTCTTGCATAATTCTGATCTTTGTAGATATAGACACATCATGGCACTTCAATAACTTTTCTTATATTTTTTTTCTAATCTTGCTTTTATTCTTTGTATAAATAACTCTACCTGGTGAGCATGCCTAATATTCTTGCTTTTTCTTATTTTCTCTACAACAACCCCATGAAGTAGATTGTATTGAGAGGGAATAACTGGCACATAGTCATCCAGCTAGCTTTCATGCCATAGGCAAGACTAGAACTCAAAGTCTCCTGACTTCTAGCCTGTTGCCTTATCCATTGGACCAAACTGGCTTTCTTCTCCAAGTCTATTATTCTATGTTCTATGTTCTTCATGGCTGCTTGAACAAGTATTGATCTGCAGCATATTTCTTTACTTCTTGTTCCCTTATTGTTGGTAGTTGATCTTAAAAGGCAGATTGTCGAACACTTCAATATCTTCATTGTCAATTCTAATGTCTGCAATATATTTCACAATAACTAAAGATCATGGTTTTTTGCTGTTTTTCTTGATATCCTTCAACATTTAATTGGGTGAAAAGTTCTAGAGAATTCAAAGGCTTGTTTACTTATTTTATTTAGTCTTAATGTATGTAGATTTGTTTCCTCCAATGGTCAAATGTGACAACTTTTGGAAATTAAGATATCAATACATTTCAGCCAATATAAATTTTAAATCAAGTCTACTTGATTTAATTTTATTTTTCAGAAGGAGAAATGCTAAAATTTCAAAATCCTGTAGCCTTTTCAGTAAGTATTTTGGACTTCCTTTACTTATTCCTGGGGAAGATATTTTTGAATAATTATAAATGTTACTGTTTTTTTCTTATTCTTTTTTTTTTTTTTAGAACAATGCAGACACTAGTGCTGAAATGGAGCATTGAGTGGTTTTTTTTACACAAACGAAATCAGCATTATTGTAGTAAAAGGATCAGGATATCAATATATTTTTAAAGTTGCAGATTCATAGGGAATACAGTGTGAACTTTTATTTTTAACTCACTACTTTATTTTATATGTTCTGTGATTGTTATGTGGCACACAATAGGTGCTAGCTCTTCAATTTTTTTTATAGGACTGATAACTAGAAATTATCTGGAAGCATCATAAGAACAACAAGATTTTATTGAAATACTAGCTTCCAAATTTTATGCATTTTTTTTTCACAGCATGTGGTCGGATCCAGCCTACAGGGTCTACCCAATGCAGCAAGGAAAGATCAGGCCAGCCTGGTTTTGTCCTGGTCTACCCAATGCAAAGAGGAAAGATTGGGTCAGCCTGACTTCAGCCGAGGCCAGTCCATGCGAAGAGGAAAAATTGGGCCAGCCTGGCTTCAACCCGGTCTACCCAATGCAAAGAGGAAACATGCCAGCAGTTTGGGGAGTGCCTTTGCTGACCCAGTTGTCCACACTCATCCAGTTGACCATGCCCACCCGGCCCCCTGAAGTCAACCACAGCCCTTATGCGGCCCTCAATGAAATTGAGCTTGACACCCCTGATCTAAGGTGTAAATAAACACCCTCATAGTAGAATTATTTGTCATCTGATACCTTAGGGCAATTTTCTAATCTATTCTAATGGTTGCCTAATAATAATTGATATGTTCAGTAGCGTAGTGCTCAATTAGTTACTTCCATTCAGCATAAAACCACTTCTTATATATATTAAAAAAGAAATAATTCTTTTTGTAAATATTCTTTGTACATATTGGAAAATAATTTTATTGGTCTAGAGTATATCAGGTAGAAGCACACATAATTAGTAGTTGTACAAACACATAAAAATATGTAAATAAAGGACATATTTAGGCCATATACAACATCTTGTTGATTATCTGGAGATTTCATAGTTGAATTTAGGCCTTTTTGCTGACAAGGAATGTATTCCGCCACTGAGTTATAGCTGCCTTACTGTCCTCAATGAATTATCAAGCCATTTGAAAGCTTGATAAAAAAAAAATTATTAAAAAAAGTAGACTATATCAGCAGATATTTGTCAGTTTCAATGAACATCAAAGAAGGACCTGGAGCTGTTTTATGCAATCTGCTAACCATTGTTCATCTTCCTCCCTGAAGTTGGTTCTCTTCAAATTAAATGCTTAATATGTTCATGCAAGTGTATGAAATAACCACACATGTCACTTTTCTTCCTGAGCTCCTCAATCTGGTATGCTTCCTGTTTTGAAGTTGCAAACCCTGGGGAGGTAATATGCATAACAGCTTTCTTGGTAGGTGGGCCATCCTTCTACATTTTACCACAAGGGAAGATAATCTTTTGCTTCATGCAGTGCAAACCATGACATCAAGTTACTAATATTGGACGATAATTAGAAAGGGAAATACAAAAATGCAGCCTTCTCTGTCATGGGGTACTTGATCTCATAAAGTCTTTCATTATTGATTTCAGTCTTCCCGAACCTGGAAGCCCTCCAGGCATGTCAGCTTGCAGATATTTCAGCCAAACCACCTGACCAGGGAAACTGGCAGCTGAAAGCCACATATAGGTAGTCCTCAACTTACAACCATTTGTTTAGTGACTATTTGAAGTTACAATATCACTGAAAAAAACTGACTTATTACCATTTTTCACACTTACAAACATTGCAGCATCCTCATGGTTTCTTGACCAGCCTAAACATCTGGCTGACAAGCCATAATCAACTAAAATAAAAAAAATATCTACCATTTACTATTGGAAAGTGCAGACCTGAGCTTTAAGAGGTTCATAGGTTAGAAACTGATCTAACACAGGCAACTTAAGAAGGGACAGGACATGATCAGAAGAATGTGTAACACTTACAGACTCTTTCTATAACAAAATTTTTGCACATCCCAGTGTCAGAAATTATATATATTGAGTAGACAGAATGGGAAATTTTCAGCTAGGCAATCATTCCTATCAAACAGACAATAAATGGTCAAAATTGGGAACGTCCTATCAAATTCTGTACCTGTCAACAGTAGTGTCCCCCAAGGCAGTGTTCTAGGACCAACTCTTTTCATACTCTATATAAATGACCTCTGTGATCATATTAAGAGCAACTGTGTTCTCTTTGCTGATGATGTAAAGCTAATCAACACCACAGACAATACTGCTACCCTTAAAAAAGACCTTGACTATGTATCAGAGTGGTCAAACAAATGGCAACTTCAAATCTCAACAAATAAATGCTTAGTTATTGGCAGAAAAAATCAGAAAATAAAATACAAGCTGAATAGTCAAGACCTTGTTGATGATCCAAACTCTGTCAAGGATCTTGGAGTACTCATCTCAAATGACCTAAATGCTAGTGCCCACTGTAACTACGTAGCCAAAAAGGCATTAAGAGTGTTAACCTAATCTTACATAGCTTTTTTCTCTGGTAATATTACACTAATAACTGGAGCATACAAAACATTTGCTAGACCAATACTCGAATACAGCTCATCAGTCTGGAACCACATTATGTATCTGATATTAACACAGTTGAGAAAGTCCAGAAATATTTCACAAGAAGAGTTCTCCATTCCTCTACTCATTGCAAAATACCTTATGCCACCAGACTCAAAATTCTAGACCTAGAAAATCTAGAACTATGCTGCCTTTGGTCCGATCTAAGCGTAGTATATAAAATCATACGTTGCAATGTCCTACCTGTCAATGAATACTTCAGCTTCAACTATAACAATACAAGAGCAAACAATAGATACAAACTCAAGGTTAATTGCACCAAACTTGATTGCAGGAAATACGACTCCAGCAACAGAGTGGTCAATGTCTGGAATACTCTATCTGATTCTGTGGTTTCTTCCCCAAACCCCAAAAACTTTAGACTGTCTACTATTGACCTCAACCCTTTCCTAAGAGGTCTGGAGGGGGCGTGCATAAGAACACCAATGTGCCTACCATCCATGTCCTATTGTTTCTTTTATTTTTTTATTTTTCTCATATGTATCCATGTATTCATAACTATGTTTTTACTTATACCTATTATCTTGTAAGCGATTGACAAATCAAAATAAATAAATAATATAAAATAAATAAATTTCCATCCAAAATTGGCACTTACTTTAATTGAACAATTTGCTCAAATAGAAGGATTTCCACTTTATTCTTATAATTATAGCAATTATGTCTAATAACATTTCTTGATATCTAAAGCCCATGTCACACTGCCCAACGGATGCAAAAAGGACACAGCGGACGAGCAAAATGTTCCATCCATTGTTATCCGCTCTCAAAAGGGGCAAAAATTTGCATAACCGGAGCGGATAACACAGACGCGTGGAGGGCGCAAAGCGGATGCAAAGCGGATGCAGAACGGAAGCCCAGAGGATGGAAGCGGATGGGAGCAGATGGCACATCCGCTAGGCTTCCGGGGGGGCACAGCAAAGCGGACGCGGAACAGAAAGAGCGGATGCACAGTGGAAGCCTAATGGATGCCTGGCGTTAATTGTGCATGCGGGGAGGATGCATTGCGTCAGCCCCGCGGATATAACGGAAGCAGCTCGGAAGCAGGTCGCCATTCAGAGGAAAGACCTGTTGCCAGACGGATTGCCTGCCCTGCCTGCATGTCTGCCTACAAGCCTTGCTGCCAGCCTTGGTGCCAGCCTTGCTGCCGGCCTCCCTGCCAGCCTCCCTGCCAGCCTTGCTGCCAGCCTCCCTGCCAGCGTTGCTGCCAACCTCCCTGCCAGCCTTGCTGCCAGCCTGCCTGCAAGCCTTGCTGCCAGCCAGTCTGCCTGCCAGCCTTGTTGCCTGCCTTCCTGCCAGCCTTGGTTCATGTCTGCCTGCCAGCCTTGGTGCCAGCCTTCCTGCCAGCCTTCCTGCCAGCCTTGGTGCATGCCTGCCTGCCAGCCTGCCTGCCCTGCCTGCCTGCCAGCCTTGCTGTCTGCGTGCCTGCCAGCCTTAGTGCCTGCCTGCCTGCCTGCCAGCCTTGCTTCCTGCCAGCCTCCCTGCCAGCCAGCAACCCCACAACCATGCGGAGGCACAGCAAGCCTCAGCCATCTGCTGCCAGCCCTGGCAAGAGGGGCAGGGCTACCATCCCGCCCCCTGGCCCTTACTCTGGTTCTCCTGGGGCTTCTGCAGCATGGGCTCGCTCTTCTGGGGCTGGGGCTTCTGCTGCTTCTGCTTCTGGAGGAGCTGATGACAAGCACTCCAGCACCAGCCACCTCCACAGCACCTGCACCCTTCACCCTTGGGACTGAGCGACCAAGAGGAGTACCAGAGACTCATTTTTGTCTTAAAGCTTGTTGTTAATAAAGTCTATTTTTTATTCACACACTTGCTTCATTTCTTTTCTTTAATAAAGTCTTGGTGGAAACTTTTAGAAATTGTTTAAGCCTTTGCATGCTTGTGGGATGGGTTAAGATAGCAGTGGGGTGGGCAGGGATACTTGTGGAATGAGCAGGGATACCTTTGAGATGGGTAATAGCTGTGGGATAGATAAACCTCCAGCGGAAGCATAGTGGGACTGTATGGTCCACCCTCCCAGCTGCCACACATATGGCCCTTTTTTATCGATAACAATGTAATAATCATCCACACATGTCAAAATAAACACAACTCTTTATTAAATGCCCTGTTCATTGTAGGGCCACCCAACATACATGGCCCAATCTCATCCGTGTGATGAGACAGGCTGAAGGAAGCATCCATTAAGCATCTACCATCCTGTCTTGCCACTCCACTGCTCCAGCTGGGGAGTTGCACCAGTGTTTCAGGAGGTTGCGCTGCTTCTTCCCTTCACATGAAGCTGTCCTGTAACACTGGGTAGCGGGTGCGCATGAGATTGTGCAGGATGCAGCAAGCTTCCATGATCCTCCTCACGGTCTCTGGGCTATGCTGCATGGTGGTGAGAAGTACCTGGAACCTGTTGGCCAGGATGCCAAAGGCATTGTCCACCACCCGCCTTGCCCTGGACAGCCTGTAGTTGAAGATCCTCTCTTTACGGGTGAGGCGTCTGGAGGTGTAGGGCTTCATGAGGTAGGTTCTGAGGGAGAAGGCGTCATCCCCCACGATGAAGTAGGGCACATCTTGCGTGTCGTTGGGCAGCGGGCCTGGATCTGGGAAGCCCACGATGAGGTTGCGTTCCAGCCCCTCCTTGAGGACACTGGCATTGTATACCTGAACTTGTAGTCAGCATCGACCATGGCGAAGAGGATGATGCTGAAGAAGCCCTTGGAGTTGAAATAAGTGGACCCTGAGTTGGGTGGAGATTTGCAGGCCACGTGCTTCCCATCTATGGCTCCAACGGTGTGGGGGAAGTTCCACTTCTGATACCACTGCTCTGCAACTTTCTTCCATCCTTCTTCAGTGGAGGGGTACTGGAGGAGCTCTTCCTTGTATTCTTCGATGATGGCCTGCACCACTTCTCTGACCACAATGCTGGGCATCCTCTAGGCATCCTCTAGGCATCCTCTAGGCATCCTCTAGGCATCCTTAATATCCGAGATAGGTCCCCTCTGCGAATGTTTTTTCCATTTTAAATGCTTTGTTTCCATGCTGCATCCGTTCTGCATCCGTTCTGCATCCGTTCTGTGTCCGTTCCGCTTCCTCCCTGCATCCAAGCGGATGCGAGTTGCGCGGATGCAGAATGGATGCCTAGCGGATATCGCAGATGTGTAATGGATGCAGAATGGTACGTAGCGGATGCGTAGCGGATGCAAAACGGATGCATTGGATACATTTTCTGCGCAAAAGTTTTGAGCAGCCCAAAACTTTCTGAGCGGATGAAACGTCAATGGACGGATGCTGGACGGATAGAGAGGAAGCAAAATGGAGGCAGTGAGTACATCGCGTTTTCCAACGGATGGCAAGCTTTTTTGTCCGTTTTACATCCTCTTTGCATCCGTTGGTTCAGTGTGACATGAGCTTAATATCTTTGTCAAAAATAACAAGCAATAGATCAAAATGTAAGAAATGTAAGACAAGTATACACAGAAGGAATTGAAAGGAATTTAAAACTATAGATCAGAAGCATTACAAGCAGAATGAATGTTGCTCAAAAGACTATATGGTAAATTGACTTGGAAATTTAAGATAGTTTAATATCAAAATAATGGTAGTATCAACTGCCATCAGCAAGGTTCAGTTTGAAGGGTATTCTACAGATAAAATGCAATCACAAGCAAGATCCTTATAGCCTTACTCCACCAAACTAAATAAAATCTTACAAAAGTATCCTATGTGAAACATTTCCACATATTTATATCTCACATTATTTAGGATTCAGCTCAAGAATGAATATCTTAAACTGATGTTGGAAGTGAATGAATAGGCCGTGAACAATGATAGTCTTAATTTCACAACATGGCACCCACGGATCAACATTATCTCCATTAGCACTGCTTTTAAAAAATGTATATTAAGCTAAAGAGCAGAAATACTAGCTTCAAGATGATCTAATTTTTCAGCAATGTTTCAGAACATCAGAGTAGTAACTGAGGGATAGCTGCTTTGTTGGAAAATAGGGTGGCTGGAATGATTCTTTTGTCTCCTTTTTTTTCTTCCCTTGTACCTCTAAAGCTGCCTTCTTTCTTTTAGTGGCTATCAGTAAAAATGGAAAAACCACTACTACCAGGACACACAGAAATGCATGTGTCCAAAAGCCTACATATGTTCATAAGAGTGCAGACAGGAGAGAAGTCTAGAAAACAACCAGATAAAGTGATAACAGTGTGGCATAAAACTATGTGTTTAGGGATGGAGGAGGAAAGTCT
Source organism: Laticauda colubrina (assembly GCA_015471245.1). NCBI lineage: Eukaryota > Metazoa > Chordata > Lepidosauria > Squamata > Elapidae > Laticauda > Laticauda colubrina. The sequence continues at coordinate 1,248,247 of BLBF01000053.1, forward strand.
GTAGTTTACAGATAGCATTATTCTTCACTGTTATCTTTGTTTTTAAGTTGGAGTGCATTTAGTTGTTTTTTAAAAAAATACTCCTCAGTCCTATTTTTTCCCTATCATGTCCTCTTTTCTTGGGGTATTTGAGTGGCAATCCAACTTAGAAGAATAGCTGTAAAGAAAGGAGCTAGACCAGGGGTGTCAAACTCAATTTTATTGAGGGCCTCATCAAGGTTGTGTTTGACCTCAGTGGGCTAGGGTAGGCATGGCCAGCTTGATGTCACTCGTGTTGTGGGTGCCTCTGGTGGCCCGAGCACTCTGCCAGCAAAAATGGGCTCCCAAGCTCCGTTTCAGATGCCACAGTCTCCTGCAACCCATTTTCACTGACAAAAACATCACAGGCTGGTGCTTCGCTGTTTCCAAGGTAGACCTGCAGGCCAGTTCTAAGTACTCCATGGGCCAAATCTGAACCTTGACTTTGGCACCCCTGGGCTAGACAATCCCAGGAGATATATCTGTACAATAGATAATGGTGAAGATGATTCTCAACAGATTAATGGAATCATGTCAAATGATTTTATCCATGTACGTTTCTTGTCAAAAGAAAAAAGACATTGTCCTCTGTATTTTGGATAGATTTCATAGTCCTGAAAATTAACAGCTGCAGGGGCAACTCTGGTTAACTTTTGAGATTAGCTAATGTTTTATTCCTAACTACTCCCGTTGTAGCATTTTATTAGAATATTTATATCATATTCTCAAAATTTTAAATTTGCCCATTGACCAAAAAAGTTGATAGCACATAGCTGATTAATCTGATCAGGAAATAGTATCTGATTTATCAATATCTCTTAAAAATCAGATATCTGAATAAAGTTGAAGTTTCTTCTTAATTTTGAAGAATAGGCTCATATTCCGGTAATCCAGTCATTATATTTCTAGAGCATACATCACGAATAAATGTTATACCTAATCCATGTGGCAGGCACATCAGCAAATCCAAGTTAAGGGATCCCATGCTGACAAGGTAATTTGCATCCCAAGGAACAGGGTTAGATCCAGGGATCCTAAGAACTATAAACTTGCTCTTTGAAGAAGAATGCCACTTATTTAAGTGTAAGTTAAACAGATAACTGGGCACGAGCAAAGAACCATTGATCCACAGTGCCTTTTTTATCAGGATAATTATTACAGGATTATTAATTATTAGTACTAATGGTATATTAAGTCAATGCATCTTAAAATAAATTTTACCCAAATGAATTTTAGAACTGTAATTCCTGAACTATATGTCAAATCAGAACACCATGGAAGAATCATCTTGCCAAGCATCTGAATTTTTATCACATGGCCATAGTAATGCTGCAATGGTCATCAGTGTGAAAAATGGTTAGAAGTCAGTTTTTTCAGTGATGATGTAACCTTGAACAATCACTAAACAAAGGGTTGTATGTTGAGGACTACCTGTATATGGCTTTCAGCTGCCAGTTTCCCTGGTCAGATGTGTTGTTAAGATTCCTGCAAGTTGACATGCCTGCAAGCAGTCATGCTCAGGAAGACTGGATTCAATAATGAAAGCCTTTATGAGATCCAATACTCTATGACAGAGAAGGCTGCATTTTTGTAGTTGTCTTTCTAATTATCCTGCAAAATTAGGAACTTCATGTCATGGTTTTGCACTGCACGATGCAAAAGATGATATTTTAATCTTGTTGCCTTTAATTTGAAGTGAACCAACTTCAAGAGGAACTATTGTATATTAAGGGCTACCCAAATAATAATTATGTGGTATTATTATATTTTAAATAAAATATGAAATATATATACCCGCGAAAGCCAAAAAAAACATACATACATACATACATACATACATACATACATA
>BLBF01000053.1:1267015-1315900 GCA_015471245.1 Laticauda colubrina
GCTAGGCATCCGCTAGGCATCCGCTAGGCATCCGCTAGGCATCCGCTAGGCTTCCGCTCGGCATCCGCTGTTTCCGTTCCGCATCCGCTTTGCTGTGCTCCCCTGGAAGCCTTGCGGATGTGTCATCCGCTCCCATCCACTTCCATCCGCTAGGCTTCCATGAAGCATCCGCTTTCCATCCACCCTACGTCCTCCCCCCATCCATTCCTTTCCGTGTTGTCTGCTCTGGTTATGCAAATTCGGGGCACTTTTGAGAGCGGATAACAACGGTTGGAACATTTTGCTCCTCCGCTGTGTCCTTTTTACAAACGTTTTGCATCTGTCGGCCAGTGTGACAGGGCCTTTATGTGCCACATTAGTTTATATTTTTCTTACTGCATATTTAACCATGCAGCATATCATAATATGTACTATTAGTTTTATATTAACTTGGATGAGACAACATATAATTATGATGACCTTATAGTAAACCATTTTAACAAATCATATTTAATTTAGATTTCTGAGCTTTTTGTAAAATTTTCTGAACTGTAGAGACTGAGAGGTAACACAGAAATAACATTTTTCAGAATGTTATAAATACTGTACAGCAAAAATACTTTAAAATTTGGGATTTTTTTACACTTTGGATTGCTTGTAGCAAAACATATATAAATTGCTTATTTAATTTTTTTTCATACTACCAAAGGAGAAATTTTAAGAGGCTCGAAGGTGAACTAAAGATAGATATGGTGTTGAGCTGAAGTTCTTGTTTCATGTTTTCATTTCTGTGATGGACTAACATAAACAATCATTCATCTCCTTCATTTTGTGATCAGTTGTTTGGAACTTGTTTCCAGAGTTATCTCTTGGAGGATACACCCTTCTGCCAATCTCATATGTACCTGCAGAAAAACACAAGAACAATCCTGCTGGATCAATCCAAAAATAATTCAGGAGACTGGCTTTAATTATGGTATGTCAGATGTCTCCTGGAACTTAGAAACCAGTAAAAAAGGACCCAAAAGTTAGTATATAACAAGATAAACAATGAAGGCAGAAGACAATTGAAAACAACTGATATAATATGCTTGGTGGAAACAAAACTAGCAAGTCAATAAAAACAAAGACATCAAAATAAGAATTGAATAAGTAAATAATATTGCTATCCACAATAATTTTGCATGTTCAGGTAGACATTTATTAATAATGTTACAAGAAACAGGTTATGATAACATAACAAATAACAGGTAGAGTTACTGATAACTGCCAATTTTTGTGGAAATGCTGCTTATTTTTCCATGATTTGGTTCATTGCTCACCAATGGAACTGGAAGGCTATCGAATTCATCTGCATTTATATTTAAAAAGTTCTACGTATGCTTTCCATCAGCTGATAGTTTTATTATTGCTGCAGTGAAAAATCAAAGATACCTTTAAAACTCTAAAATGTAGTGATAAATGTAGCCATAAATCTATGTAATCCTCTTTTTCAGCCACTTTCAATCCAGTCATGTACATAATTTGAATCAGTATACAGTATCTGGAGCTTTTCCATTGCTTCATCTGACATGTTTTGTAATCAAGCACTGCTAAGAAAACCATTGCTTTGCCTGCTGTCATAGACAACAGAATCTGAAAGCAAGGTTTATAAATGCTTTTCTTCAATTTCTTTGAATCCAGATTTCCTATGTGTGCAGTGTTCCCTAGAATAGCTTTAGATAGGCTTGTATTTAAGATGCTAAATATAAGTAATCGGAAAAGATCACTCTTAAATGCATATTAAATAGAAGCAATTCTTTTATAACATATGGAATAAAAATGGGATAGTTAATTTTAATCAATAAATTATTAATGCTACTGTGCAACGTTTGAAAGCTTACAAAAGGATACAATTTATCAAAACCTACAGTTCATTCAGCTAAAGCATTGTTATGCTCTTTGGGAGTTATAAGCTAAAGCTATAATTCAGTTTTGTCAACAATTTCATATTTACTAAAATAAATATATCAAAAATTTGGAAGAGAAAATTATAATGATTTAAGGAACCATTAAATATAGTTCTTGCTATCTTATGATAATTTTAAAAAATGATTCATCAAAAAAAAATCTTGGAGGAAGCAGGTTTTCCAAATTTAAGAATTTAAGAAAAGTTGTTGATTCTTAATGCAACAGATTTTAAGATATATTATACTCATACTTTCATTATGTTATTTTCTAGTCTTTTATCAGTAAATATTATTTCTATGGGGAATCATGTAACTGGAGAAGAAATTAAGATTTAAAATGTCAGTGGGTTGCTAACTCATATTTCAAAATGTGGAATTTATCTCTCTATCAAAAACTTTGGATTTACATGCTTGGGCTATAGCCTAGAAATACATGTACCTGAAAAGACATACTGTACCAGATATCAGGGATAGGCTAGATGAGATATGTTAACTTTTAGGCTTTGAGAGATAAGATCCTTGATTCTTTATTATATTAAAACAGGGGTCTCCAAACATAGCATTTTTAAGACTTGTGGATATGCTGGCTGAGAAATTCTGGGAACTGAATTCCACAAGCCATAAAATTTCCAAGTTTGGACGCCCTGTAATAAAGGAAAGATTGGAAAATATGAGTCCACATAGCCAAGGTTCATTGCTTAAAACCTGACTTGGAAACCATTTCTATATAGAACTAATTTATTTCATTTGTGTATTGCAGCTAGTTTCGATTTTATGTAGTTTTTTAAATAAATATACAACAAAAAGATTTTTGAAGCTGAAGTTATACTAAAGCATATTTTTTAAACTCTTAAAAGACAACTTATTTGAAGTCATTTAATGCAATAACTATATTTGACTAGCGTTTGTAATTGTCAAATAAAACAACATGAAAATGGAAAAAAAGGGACATATGTATATGTCATATACACAAATAGTGTATTTATCTGGTATCCATAAATACAATCAAAATGTCAAGTTTTCATATAGAACATCATATGCACAAATTCTTCTTCCAATAGACACTCAAATCAGGAGAGCAGTTATTTGCCAAGGATAACACTTTTTCAAATGGTCCATTTGAAATTGGACTTGGAATCCATGAAATTATAATGTATGAATAAAGACCTTAACTTCTTTATCATAAACACATAGAATTGTATAGTTCTGAAAATCTTATTCATATGGACATGATTGAATAAATAAATACTTGCAGCAGATTCTTTCAGACTGTTGTTGTTGATAATGATTATGATGATTAAAAGGGAGAAGGACAAAAATAGATGTATATTAATATATTTGTTTCCCTACCAAGCAATCAAGAACCTGTAAATGTAACATGAGAACATTCTGGGTCAACTGTATATTAGCATCACCTACATGATATCTTGTTTCCACAGATAATTATTCTCATATTTTCAAACTATGTTGATACATAGAAACAATTATTTCCTGAGACCATAAGATACAAACAAGTACACAAAATCCATGACTGAAAAGTTGTATATGAAATCAAGGCAAGCAATCAGTTATGTTATTATCAATTATTATATTCTCATTTTTCTGTTATGGTTTTAAAAAAGTATGTTTCAGAGAGAGAGAGAGAGAGAGAGAGAGAGAAGGGAGGGAGGGAGAGGGAGAGAGGGAGGGAGGGAGGGCATTTTCAGTAAGTTTGATATGGTTCTGAAATGAATAACAAAACTTGTCCTTTGTTTTAAAGTGTATTTTCAGTAGAAATGTATTGGCTTTTGCTCATGTGATTCCAAGTGTTGGACTTCTCTTTAAAGCTGTGTATATCTTGTACAAGGCATACAGAAAGTATCCATGATATCAATCACTCCAATACATTTTCTCTCTGATTGATTGATTTAGAAACAGACATAGTATGTTTAAAGCAATTTCCCAAAGTGAAAATTTTTCGTGAGTTACACAGAATCCACCTTCTCTCCTCCCTTCTCTCCTCCTACTTCTACGCTTCATAAATCATGAGAACCAAATAACTGCAACTGGAATTTCTTAATATGACATACAGAATAACCTTGAACTTTTCAACTCCTCCAACTCTCTTTAAAAAATGTGGCAGCTGAATTTCAAAGCTGACAGGCGTCCCCCCTTGAAAACTCCTCCTCCAAAAAGAAAAGAAAAAAAACACATACAGGGGTTACTACATTGTCCTTAACCCCCTCTCCCTCCTCCACAAAGACCCTTCAGTTTGTGGGGAAATTCTCATGGAATTGGTTGATCAGTATCAACATCCCAACTCTTTACCCAACTAGCATCTGAGAGGGGGTATCCTTTCCATAAGACCAAATATTGCAATAGACCATAGTTTAATCTAGAATCAAGAATTATTTGAATTTTTTGAATCTCATAATGTGTTTTCCCCTGTATCATTAACAGTTTAGGGGGAGCAATTGGCAGTGGTCTTATCATTGATTTAGTAGCTGGTTTTAGTAAACGACAATGGAACACTGGATGAATTTTCCCCAATAGTTGAGGAAGACTTAACTGGACAGTGACCAGAATGATTATCTTTGAAATTGGAAACGCACCCAAGAATTTTGGACCCAGCTTCTTACTGGGCACTTTCAACCTAAGATACTTGGTCAACAAATATACTTTGTCTCCTACGTTAAAAGGCGGTTGAAGGGATCTATGTTTATCCATCTGTTTTTTATAATTTTTTGCAGCTTCAGTCACAGCTTTTTTTGTGTCTTCCCACCCTTTCTTTAATGAGTTCATCCATTCTATTAGGGACATGGATGAGGGAGGTTGTCTAGGTAACTCTGGCATCCAGACAAAACCCATTCCACTGTTGATTTGGAATGGAGTTAATCCCGTGCTGCTATGTACTGCATAACTGTCAGCAACCTCTGCAAAAGATAAAAACTCAGCCCAATTTTCTTGTTGATAATTTGCATAGCATCTAATGTATTGTTCAGTCATGGTGTTAGCCCTCTCCGCTGCTGCGTTACAAGCAGGATGGAAAGCTGAGGATAACTCTTGAGAGAAACCAATCGATTTCAGAAATTCCCTCCAAAATTTTGCAGTAAATTGTACTCCTCTGTCTGATATTATTCTACAAGATACTCCATGTAGTCTATAGATATGTTTCATGAACAGCTTTGTAAGTTTTTTTGCAGATGGAAGTCCTTTGCAGGCTATAAAATGGGCCTATTTAGAGAATAAATTATAGTCCAAATGACTATATTCCCTTCACTCTTAGGTAATTCAACAATAAAGTCCATTACGATTTCTTTCCAAGGTTGGGTTGGTTCAGCAACTTGTTGCAGGAGGCCAGGGAGTTTTCTAGTTCTGTGTTTCATTATGACACAAATTGAACAAGTTTTTACATAGTCCTCGACATCAGGTTTCATTTTTGGCCACCAGAACTGTCTTCTCAGTAAATGTAGGATTTTTAGGAATCCGAAGTGGCCTCCCAGCCAGGAGTCATGGCTATGCTTTAGGACCAGTACTCTTAGGGTTGTGGGTACATAAAGCTTAGTCCCTTTCCAAACTTGTCCATCATTCATTGTCAACTCGATTTGATGTCCAGGAACCAAGGATCGGTCAATAGGGCCATTTTCAAATCCGCATTCAGCTTATCTTCCAGGCATTTGGGGTTGCAGTTGGCTTGGGCTCGAGTGGTCACTTGGTCTGTCAATTGAACATCTGAAATTAAGGCTTGTACTATTTCCTCTCGGTGGCTGTCAAACTGAGGTTTTCTGGACAGAGTGTCCGCCAGTACGTTTTCCCTCTGGGAATATATTTAATGTTGAAATTGAATCGCTTGAAATATTGGGCCCAGCGGACTTGTTTGGGCATAATTTCCTAGGGGACTTTAGAGCCTCAAGGTTCTTATGATTAGTCCATACCTCAAAGGCCTCAGGCGCCTCTTCTAGAAAATGCCTCCAAGTCAGTAAAGCCCATCTTATGACAAATGCTTCTTTCTCCCAGACCGCCCACCTTTGCTCTGTGCCTGTCAGCTTTTTGGACACATAAGCACAAGGCATCAGTAGGCCTTGAGAATCTTTTTGCAGCAATAATGGCTGCCACCACTACATCACTTGCATCTGTTTGGACAATAAAAGGCTTGGTCATGTCTAGGTGCTGGAGGATGTGCTCAGCTGCAAAGAGGCGTTTTAAGGTTTTGAAAGCTTTCTGACAGTCCATTGTCCAAGCCAGGGGTTGGCTCAGCTTTGGTTTGGTGAGTGACAGGTCCGTTTTTAATAGCTCTGTCAATGGGAGGGCAACTTCAGCAAAGGACGGAATGAATTGTCTATAGAAGTTGGCAAACCCCAAAAACCTTTGAAGCTTTTGGGGGGGTTCTGGTGGGTTGCCAGTCCAGCACCGCTTTCACCTTTTCGGAGTCCATTTCAATCCCCAGGTTGGATATTTGGTAGCCTAAGTAATCCAGCGACTCTTTGTGGAATTCGCATTTTGAGAGTTTCACATATAATTTGGTGGCTAGAAATTCTTCTAGAACCTGTCAGATCAATTGAACATGTTCTTCCATGGTTTTGCTGAAGATAAGGATGTCATCTAGGTGCACAAAGATCCCCGGTAAAGGTGCGGGTGTAGCATCTCATTGATAAACACTGCAGGAGCCCCGTGAAGTCCAAAAGGCATGGAAGCTACCCAGAGGGCAGTTAAAAGCAGTTTCCCACTCATCTCCCTCTTTGATGCAGACTCAGTCGTAAGCTTCCCTGAGATCTAGCTTGGTGAATACTTTGCCCTTCGGCAGGTGGTTCAATAAGTCCTTCATAAGAGGGAAAGGATACATGTTTTTGACACGTACGGTGTTCATGCCTCTAAAGTCAACACACAATATCAACCCACCATCTTTCTTCTCCTTGAACAACACGGGGGCAGCTAATCTTGATTTGGCAGGCTCAATAAAACCTCTTTCCAAATTGCTGTCAATGTATTTCCTTAATTCAGTCATTTCAGCAGGCATCATGGAATACATCTTTGATTTTGGTAATTTCACCCCGGGCTCTCATTTTTTTGGCGCAATCAGTGGCTCAATGGGGAGGCAAAACATTACACACTTCTTCACTGAATGCTTCAGCCAAGTCTTTCCATTGGTCGGGTACCTGGTAGTTATCTGGAGAAGGTGGGATACTATGGATGCTCGCTCAGGCTCTGGGTTCAAGCTGACTGGTGGCTTTGTAGTGGGTGGACAAGGGGGCAATTGGCCTAGTCCAATGAGGATTTTTCTGAATCCATCCTCCCATTTGATCATTGGGGCCCATTTGTCTAATCAAGCAAGTCCCACTATGATTGATTCTGACATCTTGGGGGCCACTATCAAGCATATGAGTTCGCGATGGGGCCCTAATTCCATCTTGATCAATTCTGTCATTTGAGTGGCTGCCCCCCCCCCAATTAAGGTTCAACGCACTTGCTCAAATCTGATTGGGGTTTTTGCGGGTTAGTCTTTATGCCCAATTGTTCGATGATTGGGAGTACAATAAGACATCTAGAACACCCAGTATCAATGACAGCTTCTAACTCCCCATCCTCCCCCATGTTTGGTACCACTAACTTGACCTTGACTGTAAAAGGTATGATGGGATCACTCAGCATTAGGTCGTCTTTGTAGGTTAGGTTCTTGAGGTTCTTGGTCCGGTGGTCTGTTGCTCCCATCTGCACAGAGATGTTGTGTTTGGCAAACCCACCCCTGCCTGGAGATCTTCCTTGATTTTTCTGATCTCTAACAGCTGTATTAGTCTTTGACTACAGAGCTTGTGGTACAGGAGCAGGGGCCAGGCAGTCTGCTGGACTGGCTTGGCCACATCGGTAACACTTCAGCACCCTGGTGGGTCAGGTATGAGCAGGTTCAGCTGGTCCAGTCCTCACCACAATTCTCTTAGGCGGGGCATCCAGAAGGGGTTTCCTGTGTGGGTTGATGCTTCAGTGTAAGCTGAGGGAGGCAGCATATCATGATTGTAAGGTCTCTGGGATTCCCCTAATTTCACAGGCCTTTTTTAAAATAGTGTAAAGTCATTCTTTTAAGCCAATCCATGAGGTGGCTTGCAACCCTTCTAAAGTCCCAAATGAATTCTGACATGGGTCGCTTGCCTTGCCTCATTTCCATTAACTTCTCTTCATTCTCTGCTAACTGTCTAGATTTTCAAATCTGAGTCTTAATAATTGAATAAATCTGTTTACATCATATAATTTGGGGGCTTGTTCATTGTGTAGTTGGGCCACCCAGTCTGAAACATCTCTTTCATTCATCCCATTTGTTATGGCCGTAACCAAATCGTGCTCTGTGGCATACTGATCTCCAAAGTGTTCTTTATGGGATTGGACTGGAGTGAGGAAGTAATTGAGTGAGGAAGTTCATGGCGGCCATCGAATATGGCCCCAAAGGGTATTTGGTCCGGCCTGGGTCATGGTTGCGGAGGTAGCCAGTCTCCTGCAGGCTGTACTGGAATGGAAGGAACAGGCCGGGTGGCGTACGTAGGCTGGGTAGGCCCCCTGAATCCTGGCTGGATGATGCCTCTCTGGAATAGGGGTCCCTGTGGTCTCACTGCTGGTTGGGACTGCAATTGTGGTTGCCAGGAGGAAGATGGGTATGGCCTGGTTTCCTGGTCAGGTGGAGGGGAAATGGCTGCTGTCTGCTGTCTGGGCAACCCCCCTTCAGACCAGGGCTGTGTTAGTGCTGGCTGCCATTGGCATTGAATCCACCTCTGGCCTGGATAAAATCTCTACCCTGGAGGGATACTCTCTACAGGGGGCAAAATTCCTTCTGGAAAATGAGTGAGGCTGCAACATACCTCTGTCAGTCGATGCTTCTTTCTGGCTTCCTCCAACTGGCATGTGTATAGTCTCTTCGTTCCTCATGATATTTTGGGTAAGTGAATATGTGTGGTCTCAAGCTTCCACCCGTCCAAACAGACTGTGAGATCAAACCTGTCACCTTTAAATTCTGGAACTATTGATGTAAATCTGCCCTTGATGGACTTCCAGGAATAATCTGAGGGTTGTCTTCTTGAGAGAATTCTGAACCAGTTGTCTCTCTTCCCTCCAATCTGACAGAATAGCAATATGCCTGGGGCTAGAGAAAGATTTCTCTTCAGACAGCTGGGTTACATGTGAGATATTATAACTTATTGAGTTGAAATGCTTCGGCATAGCTCCCAAATCTCTTTCGCCTACTGCTATACTGAAAGCACCCATCATCCCCAAACAAGGGCTGGTAGGTTCAATTAATGCTCCGGAGGGAGATCCCCACATGCTCCACCCTGCACATCTCCAATTTTGGTTGATTGTTGATCTTTCTCCATCTCTAGGAAAAGAATTCTGGGGTATCAGCCAAGCCCCTTCAAAAAATAAAAGTGGACTTTGGGAAATAAATGAAAGGCATCTAGAAAAAATCCATGATATCAATCACTCCAATACATTTTCTCTCCAATTGATTTATTTAGAAACAGACATGGTATGTCTAAAGCAATTTCCCAAAGTGAACATTTTTTGCACGTTACACAGAATCCACCTTCTCTCCTCCCTTCTCTCCTCCCACTTCTACACTTCATAAATCATGAGAACCAATTAACTGCAACTGTCTTAATCTCTTAATACAACATACAGAATAACCTTGAACTTTTCAACTCCTCCAACTCTCTTTCAAAAAAAATGTAGCAACTGAATTTCAAAGCTTACATCTTAGACTGAAATAATTTCTGCTCCCTGTCCATTTATATACATATGGAAATCATATTATAGGGCTTCTCTTCAGATGCCCTTGTTACCAAGATAAGAAACATAAGGTGCACAGTTTGAGTTTTCTTGAGGTGACATTGATAGAAATGATACTTTTAGATATTTGCAAATATCTAATAATGGAGGGACATGAAATCATGTTGTTCACTTTGCTTCAAAAGACAGATTAGGGATAAAGTAAGAACTGATTAAACATTAGGAAGAACATATTGATGATAAAGATTTTCTCACAGTGATCTAGGCTACCTTAGAGGACAACAATTTCTCCTTCAATAGAAGTCTGCAAGTCAAAACTGAAAGTGAATCACTTATCAGGATTTGCCAATATTTTTTCATTTTTTTATTTGATTTGTCAATTGTCTTTTGACTTCAAGTAAAAATATGTTGTAATGGTCTTCAACAGTACTGCATCCAGTGAATAGAAATTGCCAATCAAGGGATGAGAAATCATTGTCTATAAGATCACAGTTGCCTTTTTTGAAGTTATAATTGAGGATCATGTCATTGTGATGATTTTTGTGTGGACATATGTTGAGACAAAAGTCAATCATGTTGTAGTCACTGTTGGAAAAGGGTTCTTTTATTTGTATTCCATAAATTGAGTTCAAACTATTGCAGAAGATGAGATCGAGGCAGTTTTTAAGTCTAGTATTGTTGGTTACTAGTTGTTCCAGTCCTAGATTTATTACAACATTGCAGAATGTGTGCTTCCAGGTTAAAGAGTTTGGCTCATAACATTCTCCAAAATATTATCTTGATTGGGGAATTCTAAAGAATGTCCATTTAAAGGATGCCTGTGCTGGGGAAGACTGCTGTCACAGTTAATTTTCTGTACTGACAGTAAATGGGTTGAAATTAACTAATATTTTTGTCTTAGTTTATAAATCTAATTATGAGTTTCTAAAATGATCATCTTTCAAAATTGCAAAAAGCCAGGGTCCCAAAGCAAAGCAATTGACAAACTAATACACTAAGAGCTAAAAAAAAAAGGATAATTGGAATGTCAGTTAAAATTTTGTGCCACTTTTTATGCTAACAACGTCACAGTAGTACCTACTGCATTTTTTTAATATTTGCACAACCAAGATCAAAACCGAAAACTAACAACATGAAGTCAATTGGGTAGAATTATATTTCCTTTTATTTCCTGCCTTGTCTTCAACCTGTAACCTCTCTCCAAAACTTTGATAGATTCAGATTGCTCCTTTAAAAAGAAAATAAATATAATCATAACCTGCCACATTGAGTGAGATTTTACACTGGATACATTGGTTTTGCAAAAAAGTTGTTCTTCATTTCAAATTATATGTGATCCAGTTACTAAAGCAATATTCAAGTATTATGCTACAGCAGGATGTTATATCAGATGTATACATAATCCAACTTCTAAAAATACAGCAACAAACACAACAGCTTGTTACAACTCTACTTTGTGAGCTATATTGGTTACCAGTTTGTATTTCTTTTCCCCAAGTTCAATTCAAGATGCTGGTTTTAACATTTAAAGACCTTCATGGCAGGGAATTGGCCTATCTGAGGGATGACTTCTCCATGGTTATTTCAATACAGAGAAGGATACTCCAGCTACCATCAGCTAAAAATCTAAAGCCCATGTCACACTGCACCAACAGATGCAAAGAGGATGTAAAATGGAGAGAAACACTTGCCATCCATTGGTGAACGCGATGCATCTGTTCTGTACTCACTGTGTGCGTGATTCATACATTCTATCCATCCAGCACCCGTCTACTGAGATTTCATCTGCTCAAAAGGTTTTCAGCTGCACAAAACTTTTTGAGTGGATGAACTTTCTGCCGCATGCATTCTACATCTGCGACACATACGGGGAACAAATGTTCTACGTCTGTTGTCATCCGTTAAACATCTGCTCTATCCGCTTGGCATCCGCTGCGCATCCGCGCAACTCACATCCGCTCCAGCAGAAAACGGAAAGAGGGAGGAAGCAAAAAGGACACGGAATGTCCACACAGCGTTAGTAGCACGGACATAGAAAGGCTGAAAGCAGATGCATCTTGTATAGAAAGCATTAAAACGGAAAAAATGTTTGTATATGGGATGTATCTCAGATATTTAGGATGTCTGCAGGATGTCTAGAGGATGCAGAAGGACACCTAGCAGAAAACTGATGTTTCCTATAAAAAGGGGGAGGAAATCACCTGGATCTCACTTTCAGTCCAGCAGCCCTGGTGTGCAGACCTCTTCAGCCTTGCTTTTGCTCTTCAACATCATCCATTGATCTCCACCATGGATCAACGCACAGTCCTTTTGGTAGCCGCCATCATTCAACACCAGAACCAAGCCCTCTTCAGACTGTTTCACCTTTTCTACGCTAGGAGAACAAGGAGACGTCCAAGAGCTGTCTGGGTCCGAAGATGGATCGGGAGAAGAGCGGAGTTTGGACTGTATGACAAGCTAATGGTGGAGCTGAGGAATGAAGACACTCGTGCATTCCAGCACTTCATGAAGATGCCACCAGCCATGTTTGACGAAGTTGTGGAGCGGCTGAGACCCAGGTTGACCAAGCCGAGCACCAACTTCCGTCCCAGCCTGGACCCTGGGCTCAAGGTGGCACTGACTCTGCACCACCTGGCCTCTGGGACCACATACAGAAACATGCAGTATGCCTGGAGGGTGCCACACAACACCATCAGCATTGTGGTCAGAGAAGTGGTGCAGGCCATCATCGAAGAATACGTGGAGGAGCTCCTCCAGTGTCCCACCACTGAAGAAGGCTGGAAGAAAGTTGCAGAAGAGTGGTATCAGATGTGGAACTTCCCCCACACCGTTGGAGCCATAGATGGCAAGCACGTGGCCTGCAAAGCTCCAGCCAAGTCAGGGTTCACTTATCACAGCTACAAGGGCTTCTTCAGCATCATCCTCTTTGCCATGGTTGATGCTGACTACAAGTTCATGTACATCGATGCTTCAGGCAACAGATCAGCTTCAGATGCCCAGGTATACAATGCCAGTGACTTCAAGGAGGGGCTGGAATGCAATCTCATCATGGGCTTCCCAGATCCAGACCCCCTGCCCAATGACACACAAGATGTGCCCTACTTCATCGTGGGGGATGATGCCTTCTCCCTCAGAACCTACCTCATGAAGCCCTACACTTCCAGATACCTCACCCGTGAAGAGAGGATCTTCAACTACAGGCTGTCCAGGGCAAGATGGGTGGTGGAGAATGCCTTTGGCATCCTGGCCAACAGGTTCCAGGTACTTCTCACCACCATGCAGCATCGCCCAGAGACCGTGAGGAACATCGTGGAAGCTTGCTGCATCCTGCACAATCTCATGCACACCCGCTACCCAGTCTTGCAGAACAGGCTTGTGGACCATCAACAAGGCAATGGGGACATGGAGCCTGGGGAATGGAAGCAAGGACAAAACCTGATAGACACTGTGGATGTGCAAGGCCCCAACAGAGCTTCACGTGAAGGGAAGAAGCAGCGCAACCTCCTGAAACACTGGTGCAACTCCCCAGCTGGAGCAGTGGAGTGGCAAGACAGGATGGTAGATGGTTAATGGATGCTTCCTTAGCCTGTCTCATCATACTGATGAGATTGGGCCATGTATGTTGAGTGGCCCTACAATGAACAGGGCATTTAATAAAGAGTTGTGTTTATGTTGAAATGTGTTGATCAATGAATAAATTGTTATAGATAAAAAAAGGGCCATATGTGTGGCAGCTGGGAGGGTGGACCATACAGTCTCACTATGCTTGCACTGGAGGTTTATCTATCCCACAACTATCCTTACCCATCCCACAGCTATTATCCATCCCACAGCTATCCTTGCCCATCCCACAGCTATTATCCATCCCACAGCTATCCTTGCCATCCCACAGCTATTATCCATCCCACATCTATCCTTGCCCATCCCACTAGCATGCAAAGGCTTAACCATTTTCTAAAAGTTTCCACCAAGACTAAAAGAAATGAACCAAGTGTGTGAAGCAAAGATAACCTTTATTAATAACAAACTGTAAAAGCAAAATGACCCAAGTAAAGTGTATCAAGCAAAGATAAAGTCAACGGGTAACAACTCAGTCTCTGGCATTGTTCTCAGTCACTCTGAGGCATGCCCATGGTCTCAGGTGTAAAGGGTCCAGGGACTGTGGAGGTGGCAGTGGCTGGAGTGCTGGTCTGAGGCGCCATTGGGGTGCCTGGCCCCGAGAGGACAACAGGAGATGGTGTGCAGGAAGCTCTCAGAGAGCTGGCTCAGGCCCGTGAGGTTGAGAGGCCCTTCATCCAGGACCTGGGATGTCAGGCACAGGACCAATGACAGATGTTCTGTTGAGGGGCTTGGCTGTGGGGTGGAGGAAGGAGGAGTGTAGTGGGGTTGTCTGGTCTGCAGCTGGGTGATGTGAGGCTTCGGTGGCATCTGTGGCGTCGGTGGAATCTGTGGCGTCGGTGGCATTGGTGGCATCTGTGGCAGGCGATGAACCTGGGCCTGGACTTGGAAGGGCTGCCTCTGTTGAGGGAAGTCCTGGTAGCCGTAGCCTTGGTAGGAGAGGGGCTGTTGAAAGCCTTGGAAGGGCTGTGACATTGCCTGGGGTGGAGGAGCAGACCTGGAGTGGGTGGGAGCAGGTTCAGCTGGGCCTGGAGGGTGGTGCAGAAGAGCTGTGATCCTCTCCTTCATCACCTGGTACTGGGGCTCGGGCATGTCCATGAGGGTCTGGGTCATGTAGGTGAGGAAGGGCTTGTGGTTTGAGGATGGAATCTCGAAGTGTACCAGCTGAGAGAGGAGATCTGCGCTGTTCTTGATTGTGTCCCTGATCTCCAAGAGGACAGTGTGGCTCTGTCCCTCTGGTCTGCCTCTCTGCCTGTTTTCTGTAGAGGTGGAGGTGGAGCTCGGGATGGGTGTGGGTTGGTCTCTGGTGACTGCTCCATCTACGTCAGGGGATCCACCACGTCCTCCGGCATGGGGTGTGCAGCTGTTGGGGGGAGGTCTTTGTCGTGGGTCACTCCGCAAACACCTGCCTGGATACACTGGCTGTTTCCTGGCTGGAAGAGGAGTGCCTCTCTATGGGTTGTCTGAGGGAGAGGGTTGACAGAGGGGCTGCTCCTCGGTGGTGGATCTCACCCTGCAGGAAGCTGCACCTGGCCATGACGTAGGTCTCCCAGTCCGTCAGCTTGACAGCAGCCTGCCCGGATCTCTTCAGGTGCAGCTTGCCATACCAGGTGTGCATGTGCTTTCACCACCCAGGAGGACATCAGAAGTCTAGCCCAGGCTCTCTGCCTTCTCTCTCCAAGCCGCCTGCTTCCGCTTGGTGTCTCGATATAGCATGTGGCCCTTCCTCCACAGGTACTCGTTCTCCCTCAGCCACGCGAGCACCTCCTCCTCATGGTCCTCTGCAATGGAATACTGTTTCCTCTCCCCCTTCTCCTTCTCCTTCTATTGCCTCTTGCTCCCTCTGGCAGGGCCTTCTGGGCCCTCATCAGCAGGGCTTTGAGGGCCTTGGGGCTGGTCCACCACACCAGCAGCAGTAGCAGCAGCACCAGCAGCAGGACCAGCAACAGAAACACCACCAACAGAAGCACCAGCAGCAGCAGCAGCAGCAGGAGAAGCACCAGAAGCACCAGCAGAAGCACCACCAGCAGCAGAGTCAGCGCCAGGGGGTGGGATGGTGGTTCTGTCCTTCTTTCCAGGGCTGGCAGGATTAGGCACAGGCTTCCTCTTATTCCCCATGGTCTCTGATGAAGATGTCTCTGGCAGCAGGTCTTTCCTCTGAATGGTGACCTGCTTGCGAGCTGCCTCCTTTTAAATCCGCGGATATAAAAGGCATTACTCAATGCATCCTCCTTGCATGCGCAGTGAACACTTTGCATCCGCTACGCATCCACTACGCATCCACCAGGCATCTGTGATGCATCCATGTCATCCGCCATGCATCCGTTCCATCCATTACATATCCGCTTTGCTGTTCTCCCCCGGAAGCCCTGCGGATGTGCCATCCACTTCCATCTACTTCCATCCGCTAGGCTTCCGTTGAGTATCCGCTTAACATTCTTGCTACGTCCTCTCCCCGTCCGTTCCTTTCCATTGTTGTCCGCTCTGTTTATGCAAATTTTTGCCCCTTTTGAGAGCGGATAACAACGGATGGAAAATTTGCTCGTCCGCTGTCTCCTTTTTACATACGTTTTGCATCCATCAGCCAGTGTGACCTAGCCTTAAAATTTGTGGATCCCAGGAGATCTGCCTTCTCTGTTGTGGTGCCTACTAAATGGAACATACTTCCCCTATAATTAGTTCCATCCTTTGTTACATTCTGGAAGTTCCTCAAGACCTGGTTATGTCCCAGAAAAATCATAGATATGCTCACATGCTTTGCTGTTGAGATGACCATTTTTATCCTCTCTAAGAGTTTGTATATTTGTTTTATATGTTAAACAGTATAGATTTTTTACATTTTACATTACATCACATTACATTACATCTTTTTTACACAGATTTTTACATTTTTACATTATATGATTTTTATATTTGTGGTTTTCATAAAATTATTTTGCACTACCCAGAGTCACTTTTGTTGAGATAGGTAGCAATAAAATATTATTAACAAATAAACTTTCAGAATATGTAAATATTATGCAAAAACAGTAAGGATATGGTGTATGTACACTGTTGCTATAGAATTTGTAGCTCAGGCTACAGAAAACTTCTATCAACCCAACTTTTGATTTTGCACCAATTACATTATTTATTTTTATTTTATTTGGTTTTTCAATTGCTTACAAGATAATAGGTATTAGTATATATATAGTTATGAATACATAGATACATATAAGAAAAATAAAAGAAACAATACGACAGGGACGGTAGGCATGTCGGTGCACTTATGAACACCCCCTACAGACCTCTTAGGAAAGGGGTGAGATCAATAGTAGAATATCTAAGGTTAAAGATTTTGTGGTTTGTGGAAGAAACCAAAGAGTCAGGTAGAGTATTCCAGACATTGAATACTCTGTTGCTGAAGTCATATTTCCTGCAATCGAGTTTGGTGTGATTAACCTTGAGTTTGTATCTATTGTTTGCTCTTGTATTGTTATAGTTGAAGCTGAAGTATTCATTGACAGGTAGGATATTGCAGAATATTATCTTATATACTATACTTAGATCGGACTGAGGGCAGCATAGTTCTAGGTTTTCTCAGTCTAAAATTTCAAGTCTGCTGGCATAAAGGTATTCTACAATGAATAGAGGAGTGAAGAACTCTTCTTGTGAAATATTTCTGGACTTTCTCAACTGTGTTAATATCAGATACATAATGTGGGTTCCAGACTGATGAGCTGTATTCAAGTATTGGTCTAGCAAATGTTTTGTATGCTCTAGTTAATAGTGTAATATTACCAGAGAAAAAACTATGTAAAATTAGGTTAACAACTCTTAATGCCTTTTTGGCTATGTAGTTACAGTGGGCTGTAGCGCTTAGATCATTAGAGATGAGTACTCTAAGGTCCTTGATAGAGTTTGGATCATCAAAAAGGTCTTGACTATTCAGCTCGTATTTTATTTTCTGGGTTTTTGTTTTTTTTTTGCCAATATGTAAGACAGCGCATTTGTTTGTTGAGATTTTTTTTTTTTTTTTATTAAAGTTTTTATTAATTTTCTACAAACAAACAAACATACAAAACATTAAAAACATCTACTCTCATATATACTTCCGGTGTATCGGTTGGTTCATCAGTTTTGTGCATTCATTTTATAGTGTCAATTACAATTATATTGCATAACCACTCATATTGTCAATCCATATTCTAATATTACTAAAGAAAAAGATAAAAATAAAAAAATCTTTTTTCTGACTATACTTTTAATCATTCATGCTTTGCGAGATAACAATACTTCAAACAATTTATTCTATAATTTGTCGTATAATCATAACAAATCAATCCTAAAAAACTCTTCATATATATAATATTAATGCTCTATTATTGTATTTTATCATCTAACCATTGATAAAAAAAACCCCAAATTGCATAAAATTGTTTATCTTCTTGTTCTCTAATTTCAAATGTCAATCTACTCATCTCAGCACATTCCAATATTTTCTTAATAATTTCTTCCTGCAATGGTATTTTCTCATTCTTCCAGTTTTTAGCAAATACAATCCTAGCCGCCGTTAATACATTTACAATCAAATATTTCAAGTCTTTATTATATATATCAGGTAAAATTCCCAATAAAAAGATCTCTGGCTTCAAGTCTATGTGTTTCTTTGTCATTTTTTCCAACCACATGTGAATTTTAGTCCAATATTTTCTAGCATTGTCACAAGTCCACCACATATGATAGTATGAGCCAGGTATCTGATGACATTTCCAACATTTTTCAGATTTATTCTTGAACATTCTTGCTATTCTTGTCGGGGGAAGGTGCCACCTGTAAAACATCTTATACAAGTTTTCTTTATATGCTATTGACATTGTCATTTTATAATTTTGAGACCACAATTTTTGCCATTGTTCTAAATCAATTCCATATCCAAAATTCTTCCCCCATGCAATCATAGTTTCTTTAACTTGTTCTTCCTCTAGCTTAATTCCCAATAAATAACCATATAACTTTTTAATCACTTTCTCATCAGTACCCATCAATATCTTATCTAAATCAGTCTGTTTATCATAGAATCCTTCCGTTTTAAAATCTTCAAGATATCTTGAGTGTATTTGCGCAGCATTTGTTTGTTGAGATTTGAAGTTGCCATTTGTCTGACCATTCTGATACATAGTCAAGGTCTTTTTGAAGGGTAACAGTATTGTCTGTGGTTTGAATAGCTTTACATCATCAGCAAAGAGAACACAGTTGCTCTTAATATGATCACAGAGGTCATTTATATAGAGTATGAAAAGAGTTGGTCCTAGAACACAGCCTTGGGGACACTCCTGTTGACAGGTACAGAATTTGATAGGACGCTCCCAATTTTGACCATTTGTTGTCTGTTTGACAGGAATGCTTCTATCCAGTTATGCAGTTGTCCAGAGATACCAGAAGATTTTAGTTTTAGGAGTAGTTTGTCATATACCACTGAATCAAAGGCTTTACAGAAGACTATTTAGATTGCATCTATTGCTTTGCCCTGGTTGAGTTGTGTAGTCCATATGTTTTTGCAGTGTAACAGGTGCAGATTGCAAGATAGTTTTTTTCTGAAACCAAATTGTTTATTAGAGAGTAGGTTGTTTTTCTCTCAGTGGAGGATAATGGTTTGGTTAATAATTGATTCCATGATTTTATAGGTGATGCAGCATAAAAAGATTGGTCTGTAATTTTCAACTAGGCTGGGATCTCCCTTTTTGAAGATGGGGATGACCATGGCTTGTGGCCATAGTTTTGGCAAGGAGCTGGTCCTGAAAGATTTTTCAAAGATTATGCTTAGAGGTTCAGCTATGCCAGTGGATAGCTTTTTTAAGAAGTAGGCACACATTTTTTAATATTTTATTTTTTAAGAAATTATATTATATTTATATTATTAATTATATGATATTTTTAAGAAGTAGGCACATATTCCACATTCGGACATATAATCACCTGCCTGATCTTACGTTATTCCAAAAAATAACACAGACCAGTCCCAGAAAATACCAGTAAATTTCACAGCCATGTGAAAGACTGAAAAGTTGAAGAAATATTCCAGAAAAAGGTATCAGCTAACCATGTCTACAGTGTTGCCAAGTCACAAATGCTTATCTTTCGTCAAAAACCTTTATTTAGGGATGGATCAGATTAATGATAGGTCCTGGGGTTAAAATAACTGGGGTTGGTACATAAGCGCACCAACGTGCCTACCATCCCTGTCCTATTGTTTCTTTTATATCTTTTTTATTTTTTTATATGTGTTCATGTATTCATAGCTATGTTTTTATTTATACCTATTTTGTGAGCAATTGACAACTAAAAATAAATCAAAATAAACTCTATTGTCCATAACATTGATGATATTTATATTTACACACATAACTTCCAAACAAGGCAATTTATTGTACAACTTCCATAAGAAAAGAAATGTAAACTATATGTACTTTCAGTACTTGAAAGCAAATAACCATTTTTAATGGAAAATAATAACAGGTAAAGGGGAAAACTTGGATTTAAATAAAAGCAATTCTATTCTGCAGAAAATACTTCCTCTCCACTTATCTGCATAGTTAACTTACAAATCGTCAATCAAGTTTGTTGTCTAAGGATGCTGAAAACTATAAACATTCTCCCAAATTAGATGGCAGAATAGCAGCTGAATATTGTATCTCATATTCTAGATTCAATAGTTTTGTTTTTTTGGAATTCAAAGTTGGGAATCTGGCTAGTAGGGTCAATCAAAAACTGCATGCTTAGGGTAGCAGCCATGGAAAAGCTGCCAGATGTATCCTGTACTGAAGAGTTATCCTTTTGTTATCTTCTTCTCTCTACAGCAATACTATGGACTGGATGATTGTGATTTTCATCAACCTTCAGGGGCACCTCCTTCTTTTCTTGGAATATGCCCCCTCTTTAAAACAGTGTTTTCCACTGCTGGGACTGAAGTCAATTCTGGGAGTTGAAGACCATACATCTTAAAAGTTGCCAGGTTTGAAAAAACATTGCTTTAAAACATAAGATATAAATACTAATAAAACATTGAACTCTTTCACAATTAAAAAAGCAATTGAAAGGGGAGTCTGGCAGTCTAGAGTAGCACTCTGGAGGAAAGATAATAAGTTTGAAAACTTTAAGCATGCTTTATGGGGAATAAAAACAGAGGAAATTATAGCTCACCACATAGCATAAAAACATGTACACTCTGTTTCAAAGCTGCAAAGTTTTTGCTTTCTCATGATGTAACCCAGAGACAAAATAAAAAGCCAGTTCTCTGAACAATGCACCAGGAAGGGTGGTATTCATAGGAGATCATAGCTTGGCCTCTTTAACATCATAATATAGCTTCCCATTTAGACAGATTACTCCCTTGAATCATTGAATGTTCTCCCAGACATTAATTCTTAGATACTCATGGTAACATATCCCTGCATACTATTTTCTGTACAATTAAAAAAAACCTTTCTCCAAATTTATTCCACTTGAAGCATCTATCCAAAAATGAATTTATGTAATCCCTAAATATGGGGAAAAATTAAGGCACCTGGATGTAGCTGAGCATTTATTGGCCGAATGCCCTTCCTGATGCCTTGTGGAATTCTCAGCATTTTTTTTCTTTGCGCCTTAGGAGAGAAACATCTGCCACTATTTAGGATTGAACTCTGAGTGGGAGGCGAGTGTCTTCCCCACCAAGCTACCACACCATTATTTTTTCAAAACAATTAAACAACTGTATTACATAAGATCTATAAGAAAATGAATTCAAGGTCTAGCTTCTCTGATTACAAGATACTGTCAAGAACTTTTAACTGTGCAGTTTGGCAGATTTTGTCTGGAAATGCTAAAAAAAAATCAGTTAATCTGCATTAAGATGGACACATGATGGACTGATTGTATCAGTAATTAAGCCTGACTTTTAATCGTTTGGTTAATATTAATCATTTCTCATAATCAACATGAAAAAAAAAATTTTTAAACCTAACCCAAAACCTAACCCAGTCTCTCTGGAAAATCAAAATAACTGACGGAATAGTTACAATAACCCGGAATAAAACTGAAACAGAAAAGTGGAGAAAAAGAACTGGAAATAACATATAAATAAATAATAAATAGCATCACCTATAAGTAAATGATTAATTGTGATAATTTAATATTTAATATATTTTAAAAATAAGACTCATCTATAAATTCTTCAATAATTGGTTATTTTTATTGAAATAATTAAATAGTAAGCAAAAGTTTCATACCCAGATCAGCTTTAATCTACCAGAGGTTAAACTATTACCCATAGCATGATGGAGTTTTCTATTTCCTTGCCACACAAGGTGGCTGCAAGATAATACTTTTCAGCCCTGTTTCTTGTGATACTATCAGTTCTCTCCCTGTCTTCCTGAAAAATTGGGGATATAAAATCTGCAATTTCCTCTCATTCCTCAATCTTGGATGAAGTCCCTAAAGCCCTTCTAAAAGCAGCTGCCAAACTATAATGTGCTAGTATGACAGAAAGGAAAAATATTAAATATTGAGAGAGAGTAACCGTGCTTGTTCTTCAGTTTGATTTAATTAATCATACTTAGTTTTCATTTCATTTTGGTGTGTTGCTCTGGCCTGTCATTTAAAGGCTTCATCAGGTTATTACTTTCTGCAAAGCCCTGAGTTCTGCAAGCTGCTCTGAAGCAGTAGAAATCCCATCCTGACAATGTTCCCTCTAAATAACCTTTTAATTAGGGTTATCCAGATGTCGTCACTACTTTTGGAATATAATATTGTAGTCTGCTGTGCCTCAGAGACATAAGCCAGGGCTATCAGATCTCTAACATTTGGGCACTCAGCTTAGTGGTCATTACTGTTACTTGTGACTGTTATTGTTGTTGCATCGGACAGTGACCTTTCTTTTTTAAAGAAACCTCAAGATGGTGCCACAAAGGTCATAGCTGCTATGTTTTTAACTATATCCTGAAAATATCCCAAACTCGGTGCTGAGATTATCATTAGACAACACTCCATTTTCCTAAAGAAATTAATTATCCTGCAGATAGACAGGCAGACAGACAGACAGACAGACAGACAGACAGACAGACAGACAGACAGAGAAACCATAAGGAAGGTGACAGTAAAACATATACTGAAATAAAAATGTGGGGAACACAGTGCTAGGCAAGTAACAAAAGAGGTACCCAAGAGGCATACCTCTGTGCCACACTTGGATGCCACGCTGATTTTCTGATATTATACTTCCATGTTCAACTCTTCTTGGTTTATTGCACTGTTCATGATAAGTTTCTACTTCAGTGTGAGTGTTTTCTAAAATTCTGAAACATTTCAGAGACATAAACCTCTCAAATACCTATAGATACAGGAATCCTACAGCTTTGTTCTTCTGTCTTGAGATATACTTTGCTCAACTTCCTATCTTTTATGACATAATTTCCTATCATTCCTGAAATGCTTTTATAAACACTGTGTCACAGTTTATTTTAGATGCCGTCAATACTGCGTTTGAGTATTTGAGTCTTGCGTCTAGCTATCATTGTGTTACTCCCAAAGCTCTTGACCTATTGTCACTCTTGGGTAATGTGGTAAATTTGTCCACAAAACAGTAAAGTTATCCAGTGGATGCATGTAGGTGATAGAGAGCCAAATAATAGCAGTTTTGGCAGGCTTTTTTCTGCTGTTATTCCCTTGTGCCTATTTCCAAGCTTCAAATAACTATAACATGGTATAAGGTTATACCCAAGAAGCCAGTTAGCAGCAGCAGCCAAACCATAATTAATTCAATAATTTAATTTATTAATTGTGTGGAGCTGCAAATTGTTAAAAAGATAAATGATATTTCTGAAAAATAATCTGTGAAGTAGCTCTGTTCTGCAAAATGCATGGATAATTTCATAGATCTTAAGTTTCAGTTATCATGGGGTTTAGGCAAAATAATATTGTTATTGATAGGACACTAATGTTTTGAACAAACTTCACACTCAGTAGTCCATTGGTTGAATAGGGCTTTATGAGAACATAAGGGAGTATTTAAAAGATATGAACTGGGGCAGAAATTTGAGAACTATTGTGGAGTCATTTAATACGATAACAGTTCTTTGTTTACTTTTTGTTACTTTTTCCATAATGAATCTAAAGACACTTTTGATTCTATTTATACTGTAATTATGTTTCAAATGACAGGTTGAGACATTTAAATCAAATTAACTAAGCTACAATTAAGATACACTAGGTGGATTCATGTAATATATTTAACTAGGGCACTTGTGGCATCCATACAGTACATAGAGTTGAATTGTTTGGTAACCCTACAGTCCAATCCAATGCACGAATTCAGAATATGAGTTCACACTCAAACCAAATTAAGTGTGTTATTGGAATCCAAACTATAGAATTCCCGAGCTGCAAATAAGAAGTCTGAATGCTTACAAATGTTTAAATCAAATGGTTGAAAAAAATTTTTTGTTATTGTTTAGATATGAACTAATATTACATAGACCTGATGATTAAGTACCAGGTAGGTGGCAAACAAAGATATACCTAATTTCTCCCCAGTTCTTCTACCAACAGGCTGCCAGAGAAAAGGATGCTTACTCTTGTTAGGTAGCTGAAGTGATTGCTTGCAAAGCTGTTGGAATGATGCCAAAAGATATGTGAAGTCTTAGGGCAAGAGGAGACAACTTGTGGTCTATTTTATGGCTCCAGAACAGTAATGGGATTCAAAAAAAATTATTACCGATTCTGTGGATGTGGCTTGATGGGCATGGCATGGGGAAGGATACTGTAAAATCTCCAGTCAGAGCTGGTATTTTCTGGTTCTCTGAACTACTCAAATTTCTGCTACTCTAGAACTGGTCAGAATCTGCTGAATTCTAACTCTGTTTCAGAATAACATCATCCAAAATTGGAACAGATATAGTTTGGAGAGAGATATTCTTTTAAGGCTTAAAATAAATCTCTTAAACTTTTGGAGGGACTAAACCCATATATTTTACATAATACAAAGTATAAAACAGAAATTCCAAATCCCACTTTCTCAAATCTGTCTAATCTGATAATATCCTTTGCCTTGCTCACAGCTGCCTTCAACTTTGTTCGTTTGTATTCCACCTTCTTATTTTTACAAATATCTCAAGGTAAAATATGGCTTCTAGAGCAAAGCAGTTGATATCCTCTAGACTAGTTTCTCAGTCTTATTTTAATGGGCAAATTTAAACAGTCTACTCTACTATTATTTAGCAAGCATATAACTGTATATAAAAATAGTGCCAGGTTCTGAAATTACAGAATTGTTTTTCTAGCCATTATATGAGAAACTGAAGTTCTCTCTCTGTCATGAGAGCTGCCAGATCAATCTACATTTCTTGTCATAAATAACTGTGAGAATATGGATTAAAATGTTAAAGTATTATTTGCACTGATATGAACATCAATATTTTCTTGCAGAATAACTTGGAATATATATTCCATTCTATTGATAGGGCAATGTGATTTATTGACATTGTAAGAACAGGGGCTTTTCAATATAATATAATATAATATAATATAATATAATATAATATAATATAATATAATATAATATAATATAATATAATATAATATAATATAATATAATATAATATAATATAATACAATACAATACAATACAATACAATACAATACAATACAATACAACACAACACAACACAACACAACACAACACAATACAATACAATACAATACAATACAATACAATACAATAATAAACATAACATAACATAACATAATAGGTTTTCAAGAAAAAGTTGAAATTTCATCATTTTAAAATCATAATTCAGTGCCTTATTTTTCTTATGATCAAAATTAAGTTTTACCAGATGTATTATGAAGTTTGTAGAAATTATCAGTATTTTAATTGTTGTTTTCCTAGAATATACTGTATAAATAAGACTTTTTTTCTTTTATTCTTACATTTGACCCCAAAGATGCAGCTCTCTTGCCCACTATCTGAATCTAATTCAAAACATTCTGCAAAGTCCTAATATTAATCCTTTCATTTTGGTTTTAAATTACTGCATATATGGCACAATTGACTTCTTTTCAAACATAAATTAGAAACACACTTACAGAAGTAAATCCATTCTCTTCAGAATGAAACTGTTTTAAGTGAAGAACAATTACATTATTTCACTTGAAATGTCACTTCAGTACAGAATAATTCAGATTTAATATATTGGGAACTTATATGTAGCTTTTTAGGAGATATTTGCAACATGCAACAGTTTTTCTGAGAATGCAATCCACTCCAACTCAGTACTGAAAATTGTAATTAGTTAATTAGTTACAATATTTATATCTTACCCCAAACCTTTTTTAAAATAAATTTAGCCCATCCCTCCTTTGTTTCTTTTTCTTTTATAGCTTACCCCAAATCTTTTTAAAAATACATTTAGCCCATCCCTCCGTTGTTTCTAATATTGTTACCGAATTGTATCTATATATGATTATCAAATGTAATAAATGATTTGAAATGAAATATTAATTCATTTATTTTAACAAACTTTACAAAAATTACACAAGAAGGGAACATTAAAAAAAATAACAAAGTAAACAAAACAGAAAAAGAGAAATTACATAACCTTTTCTTCTTTTCATTCTCTTTCTTTTTTCTTTTGCATTTTAATCATTATCAGAACAGTTTTGTTTTTCTTTTTTCAACATGTACAAGCAGTATTAAATAATAATATGAATATATCTTAATATTAACTAGCTTAAGACTAAAACATTTACTGTACAGTTTGTTTGATTCAACCTGTATCCATTTTTTTGTGTATGCATGTATGAAAAAATGAAATAATCTGTAGTCATTGCCATTTTAAATCATAATTAATATTGATGTAATATTTATATAATTTATTTTACAAGGTATAATCTTTTAATTATTTAACTATAAATAATCTTTAATATAATACAAATACCATTATATTGAAACAATATAATGTACTACATTTCACAGCACTATAATAAAGTATTGCCATAAAACAGTAAAAACTGGCAAAAAAGTGCAAACCATTTATACATATCTTATACATCCAATATTTAACAATAAGTACAAATTTGTAAATCAAATCAAAGGAAATAATACAAACAAACATTTCAGAATATTTGTTTGATTATTCAGGTTAAATAACATTTAAGAAAAAAAGTTCCATATTGAGTAAAGTAGAGATGCAGGCCAAATGACCAATCAAGCTTGACTGCAAAGTTGCAGTGAATTAATGCATCTTTTTGGCTGAGGAAGAATTACAGATGTGATGCAATAAACCTATATTCAAAGACATGAGCTCTCAAATCTACAGAAGTAGTTATATATAATCAGAGATAAACATGGTGATTGTTATTATGAGCAGTTAAGAGGTAATGCTGTTCAATGCTTGTGGAAACCAGAAATATTATGCCTTGCTGTCATTAAGACTTCATTTTTTAATGTTATTAACATTGTTAGCATTAATTTTGTTCATACTGTTATTGAGCCTCTGTGTCTGAGTGGTTCAAGTGCAGTACTGCAGGCTACTTCTGCTGACTATTGGCTGCCTGCAATTTGGTAGTTCAAATCCCACCAGGCTCACGGTTGACTCAGCCTTCCATCCTTCCAAGGTGGGTAAAATGAGGACCCAAAATTGTTGGGAGCAATATGCTGACTCTTTAAACCACTTAAAGAGGACTGTAAAGCTCTATGAAGCAGTATATAAATCTAAGTGCTATTGCTATTGCTATTAATTATTGTTAAGTGTTATTAATTATTGCTATTAATTATTGTTAATCATTGTTAAGCTATTAATTATTGTTAAGTAGAATGTATTAATTGTTGGTGTTATTGTACTCTTCCCAGAGTCACTTTGTGTGAAATGGATAGCCATATAAATTTGACAGTGAATGAATAAATTGTAAGCGCTGAATAAGTTGTAAATGTTCCAACACTGGAAGTTTTTAAGAAGATATTGGATAAACAATTGTCTGAAGTGGTGTAGGGTTTCCTGCCTAAGCAGGGAGTTGACTAGAAGAGCTCCAAGGTCCCTTCCAACTCTGTTATTCTATTCTAAATGTCTACTTCTGCCTCCATGGGGCATATCCACGTACATGCATAAGTGAATGTATATGAAATCTGCAGACATGCTAGTTTGTGTGTAGAAACAGATAATTAACAACAGGAAATTGGTGAAAAGGATCTTATCCTAGATCTCTTGTCAGGAGTTGGTAGCACAAGAGAATGAAACAAATAATACCTGGGAAAAAAACATTTTTGTTGTCTTGCTTCCTATTGGAAAGAATCGCCTAACTTAACATTAGTGCTCTGCATTTCACAACTATCAAAGTTTCACTATTGCTTCCAGAATTATTTGGGATAATGGCATGGATTGTAATCACTGAGCTAGTAAGAGAAAGCTTTGAAGCTTCATATTCTTTGTATTATTTATACATCAACATTTTAAGTATTCTTGGGGATACTTGTAAATGGCCCTCGTATAATTTTGCAACAGGCTTGTCTCTAAATATTTGCTTTTAAATCTATGTTATATTGAGATTCTCTTGTGATGATTATATATTAAACACTCTTTGTTTTCCAAGCTGTGTTATTTATTGATTCTATAAAAAAGAAAATCAGCTGCTGATTCTTTTAACTATGGTTATGGTTTATAGCAGAGGTCTCCAACCTTGGCAATTTTAAGCTTGACGGACATCAACTCCCAGAATTCCCCAGCAAGCATTGGCCGGGGAATTCTGGGAGTTGACATCAACCAGGCTTAATGTTGCCATGGTTGGAGACACCTGGTCTATAGTTTCATTGAGTGAACCCAAACAGAAGATTATTTTTCAAGAAAGGGAAAATAAGATTAAGCAGGACAGAGAATCAATAATGAAAATATTTTCATTACTAGGATATTTACATGTCAACAGTTGTTAGTGATGTGGAGTTTTCATACAAAGGCTTCAGATAGAACAGTATTGCTCACAGTTTACAAGAATCCAAAATGATATGTGGAACTGACACATTCCCCAAAATTATCTGTAGCTGATATACTTATTCTATGTCCATTACCACCACCCTGATTTTCTCACACAGAAGAAAAGTTGCTTTTAACCATTGAATGCACCTAAGGGGAATAAACAGGGGTGGGTTTCTACCGGTTCTGTCCACCTCTGTAAAACCGGTAGCTCTGTAGAGCAGCAGACATAGAAACCGGTTCTATGTCTGCTGATGTTTTTGCCCACACGCCTACCCGGGTTCTTACCTGACCTTTATTTCCTGCTTTTTCAACTTCAGCTGCCACACAAGGCACAGCTGCAGTTTAAAAAGTAGGAAAAAAAGTCCTCTATCAAAGGCTGCTTCTCTGCACGCAGCATGCTGATGACGATTTACAGGCATGCCGGCAGCATGCAGGGAAGCACATTGTAAATCAAGGAACCTCATAAATCATGGAACTGATAGTTAACCCTGTCAGATCTCCCACCCCGGTAATAAATAGAAATCAAGGTGCTGTTCAACAAACTCTTCCTTTGACTTTAAATAATAGAAGTTAATCCACACATGTACAAACAAAAGAAGAGAGAGAGAAACAGCACTTATTAAAACAGCTAATTTTTTTTCGCATTCAGAGCAGTTTATTTTAACGCACATTTCAGCACCTCATATACTGATTCCACCATATGACTTGCTACTGAATGATAAAATATCATAAGTAAAGAAGTTTAGGTATAGAAACTCATATATTTCATACCTAAGCAAGTTTTAAATGTTTCTTCAAGCTTTCTCTCATGTTTCTTTCTGCCTAATAAATTTTGTCATTGCATACTACACATGACTACATTGCTAGAACTTAATGTTCTTGGGTGAAATTTATGAAACTTAATTTTTATATTTTCTTAAAATATTAATAATGAAAATATTTTCCTGGGATTTTAGGATGTAAATTCAAGAAGAGGTAAGTGAAGCTTTAAAATCCAATCCTCAGCATATTTTTTGCAATTCATTGACTTCAAGAGATGCTTCCAAATCAAGCATTTTTTAAAGTGCAATATAAGATTATGTTGCTGAAACAGCTAATTTAAACTATTTTGTTTATGATAGAGTTTTTATGTCCATAAGATTATTTTACCCCTAGTTCCTAGATCAGGAATTGTGCCGTTAAAGCAATGTTTCTCCACCTTTGTAACTCTGAGTTGTTTATACTTCAACTCCCAGCATTCTTCAGCCTGGCTGGGGAAAGCTGGGAGCTGGAGTCCATACATCCTAGAATTGCCAAGGTTGAAAAACACCGCATTAAAATAACCAATGTGATGAAATCCATGCATTAGTGTCTGCAAGAAACTACTGTTCCAATTTGTATTTTAAATCTTTCTATTCATTGATGTTTTTAGTAGTGGAAAATAAGCTCTCTGAATACTAGCTGAGAGAGGCAAAACTGCTTCTGAAATTGTTTTGAATGCTTTTACAACAGCTCCAGTTAAAGAAAACAAAAAAGCCCACTTTTCAAAATTGGAAAATGGAATATTTGTTTAGAGTCTGTAAAAAGGCAGATCCAGATCCAAGTCATATGCACACTATAAGTCAGCTGGAATATAGCAATTAGAGTGTTGGATGAAAAATGGGCAACTGTAATTTAAATAATTCCTGTTCTCATTCAGCTTTCATGTTCTGGTAGCCTTGAGGATAGAAATGGAGTGATACTATTTTCTCTGGTACTGGAGTATTTGTTAATGTAATTAATGTCCATAATATATATGTATGTGTATGTTTGAGGTTTTTATCAAATAAGTGGACTGCTTAGAGTTATCTGTGGTTGAAAGGGAGAAAAGAATTTATCAGAAAACTTGTAACTAGTAATAGGATTATGAAATCCTAGTTTCAGGGGGCCCTCTATACCTTTTTAAATAGCTATTCAATTGAAACAATTAAAAAAACAATGAAGACATGTGCACCATTTTTTCCAATAATTGATTCAAACATCAAATTGGTCTAACAACTATTTTTCCTAACATTTAATCAGACTCTTTCTTCCTGTATCTTGAAATTATTACACTATTCCCTGCATTCTTGAGAACAACACTTTCCATCTGTATAATATCCATTAACTCATCATCACTGATCTCAAGAAAAGATAAAATCTAGCTGCAAGAAAACCAAATCCACTACCTCTTTGAAGAGAAGGAAAAATATACAACAAAATATATTGTGGTATTAGACCCATATATTTGTGTGTGTGTGTGTGTGTGTGTGTGTGTGTGTGTGTGTGTGTGTGTATGGTGTCAAATCTTAAAGAGGGCAATGGGGGAAGGAGGGAGGCACTGATAAGACCCTTTGCTTCAAGGCCAGATGCTTCTGTATGCACAGTATATAGTATAACTCCTTGTTATCTGCTGAAGTGATTCAAACTTCACTGTTCTGAAGAAGAATATTATATAGCAGCTATAACAGATGAACAGATAAGAAAAAAGGAAACACACTGCCTAGTTTTCATCAGGAACTTTATTAAAATAATTGAAATAAAAAATAATGTATGCAAATATCATGTTTACTTAGAAACATATAATGTATCTATGATCACTTAGTTCTCATTGAGGAAAACTCATTAGTTATGCATTGTAAAATTCTGTGACCATATTTCTATTCTTTATGTTTTATCCAATGGATTTGTGGATTCTTTGAATATTTTTTATTTTCCAGCTAATTTTATTTTAAACATAGATTTTTTTTTCTTCGGTATCTCTTTAGCCAGGCCTCTTATGGCTGTTCTCCTCCTTATATGGTTTGAAAGCAATAATTAGATAGTTTATAGACCTCACAGTACTTTCTGTTATACAACAGGACAGCATGTTCTTTATACTTAGCTTTGGGTTTAAGCTATGAAGCATTTAAGTCCTTTTTTCCTCAGAACTGATTTTATAGATCTACGTTATGGCTTATCTCAAATTGTAGACTACAACAACACTTCCCTTTACAAAGCTTCCCTATCTTATATGAACAAGTATAGATCTATTTATTTCTTTTTCAAATGATAACTATTTCTGGCCATTATTTCATAAAGTTTGGAGTACCCCAAGAAAGGATTTCAAAATATTTATTTTTTTGACTGTAGTTACCTGATTATAAATATATTTACTTGACTGACAAATGACGATTTGCTGGACAAGTATGGGAACATCAATGGATATTACACTAAGTATGAATTGGGTGTTTTCCAATATTGAATGCTCTATATTTAATAGCTGGCAACCAAAAAATGAACTGAACTAAACAACTGCTCATGAGATGTTTTGAGCAGGTCATGCAGGTTATTGCCTCATGTGGTAATGAAGTAAAACTTACAGTGTAACAATGAGGTAGTGTTGATTATAAAATGCATATAAATCAAGTGATAATACAAGATTATGTGCACTGGGCTTAAGTGCAGGAGAAATGGCACATCAAAGAACAGGAATAACAGGATGGGAAGGGCAAAAGTGTTTATAACATGATGAAAAATAACTTAGATTTTTGTTTGGCCTTTAAAATACAAGCTATTTTAGAATAGGTATATTACCTTTAAAAACTTGACCATTAGAATTAAAGACACTGAAGCAAGCACACCTTTGCATCCTTCTGAAAAAAAAGAAAACTAAAGATTTTCATAGCTTTCTCTTGGGCCTAGACAGGCCAATTATAATGGATGAATTAATTATCTTCAAGTTCAGCCAATACCTTCGGAGTAGGCATATAGAATGAAAGTGATTAAGGAATGGCAGATAGGATAACTACAAAATCTAATCAGATTATAATTGAAGAAGGCAGATTACAAGGGAAATACCAAGGCTCTGTACAACCCTCAACCCAACAAAAGATAGCACTCCCTTCTTGCTTTAATCTGAATAATTTATCTTTGGATAACATATAAAATGTAAGGCAAATTGCAAGAAAAGAATGCACTATGCAGCTATGAGAGGATATTCAGTTAGAAAAAGAAAGCTTGAATTGCTTTATTTGTTCTTACCTGCCCCGCTGTATATTATCCTCTAAATATTTTGAGGAAGGAAGTAAAACATTTTTAAACTTATTTTTTGAAATTACTGTTTCCAAAATGTTTTTAAATGCATTTTTGATATTATTTGGATGTGAGGAACATTTTAGAAAAGGAGAATGATGCTTTATTTCTATTTTCAGTCTGACTTCACCTGAGGATTTATCTACACAAATAATTACACAAATATGTGTGATAAGTGAGCCTAAATGAAAATTCTGACCTAAATATGATTACAGGTTTATGAGCATGCTTTGCTGTATAAGCTCTATCCCGGCTCATGGATCTTACTGATATATGGCTCCAGCATATTATGGGTAGGTTCAATGTCAGAGTCAGAGATGGTATTCATCCGGTTCTGACCAGTTCTGGAGAACCAGTAGCAGAAATTTTGAGTAGTTCAGAAAACCAGCAAATACCACCTCTGACTGAAGATTTTACAGTATCCTCCCTCTGCCATGCCCACCAAACCACACCCACAGAACCAGTACTAAAAAAATTTAAATCCTACCACTGGTCAGAATATGTGATGAAATCTAGCAAATGAAAACTCCACAAGCTGAAAAAAACAGTTTCAGCATCAAATGGAGTTCAGTAACTTTTCCAGCAAAAATAGAGAGGACAATGCATATGTTTCAGTTCCCAAACACTGTGCCCAAAACTGTATGCTATATTTTAAAATCATAATTTAAAATGGAAGAAAGTTTGGATTACTATCTTTTTCCCTTTGATGAGATAACCAGTCAAAATGTGTTATAATATTTAGTAAAATCTTGTTATTATTTCAAAAATTCAAATATCTCTAATCTATAAAGTAGGATTCCTAAAATAATATTTGTCATATCAAAATCAGCATCTAGAAAATGAAATTTATAATAACCCTTTCCTTCTTGCTATTGAGAAAGAAGACAAATCAGGCAGTCCATTTTGCTGTTTCTATGACACTGTCAGAGCCCTGTCAGAGCCAGGGTCTGAGATGGAGGAATGGAGGGCCAATGGAGGAGGATGGCGCAGTTCCTATGGCCCTTGAGGAATGAGCTGGAGATGAGGATGAGGCAGTATCGGGTTCCTTGGGCCTTAGAAGAGGAGGCAGGGAGGAAGAAAGGGCGCAGGCTGACCAAGGAAGGGGAAAAGAGATGGAAAGAGCAGGCACCAGAGCAGAGGAGTGGTGGAGCTCTGGAGGCGAGCAAATGCCTCCCCCGCTCGATCCCCAAGCATGGAGAATAGAGAGGAGTCAGAGTCAGCACAGGGCGAACTGATTAGTTGGGAAGAAGGTGCCCCATCCCTCCTCACACGGTTCACCTGGAGAGTAGAATTTAAAGAGATGCCTTGAAGAGGGACTTTTGCCAGGAACAAATGTTTGTTTTTGGGTTACACTCCCCCAGTTTTGATTCAGACCTTTTGCCTTGCTTTGAAGACTGTTTTTGCCTTGGTTTGAGGACTGTTCTTGTCTTGCCGTAGCCTTGAAGATGATGCCTTTAGAACTGCTTTTGTATTAGACAACATCTTGTTTTATGGCCCACTGTTTGTCTTGCTCTGGCCCTGAAGATTTTGCCTTCGAAACTGCCTTTCTCTTATGCCTGGATTTTTGCCTTGTGGACTTGCCGGGTAATCTAGGGCTGTTGTTTGGGGACTGAGGATGGAGCCTTACTGGTCAGTGAAGGGCCATTTGTTTAACCATTCCCAAGAGATATAGAGAACTTTCTGGAGACCTGCCTAGCCATGACCACCTGGGTCATAACAGACACATCTGTTTGGAGTCCATTCTAAGATGCCCATGTGATTTCTTCCTCCTCATTTGATGAATTCTTCCTTCTCACACTCTTGATATATTTAGCATTATATGCATCCACTGAGTATCAACTGAGTACAGCAGCTGAAGACTATCATCTTTAACTAGACACTTTCAATCAAGAATAATGGGCTATGGATATTGTATTCTTCTCTGATGTATATTCTTCCTGAAAGACCATTTGTTTGCTCTGTGGAAGATAAAATGGAATGAAGGATTTGACAATATTTGTCTTTGTTGTATATGAATTAATGCCTTTTGTCTGTGAGTCATGCTGTCTTATTACATGCAACGTTACTAGAAGTATTTGGCAAAGCACTTGGTACAGACTTTATTACATTGATGATTACTATCTTTATTTATTTTATTTATTTGATTTGATTTGATTTGTCAATTGATTACAAGATAATAAGTATAAGTATATACATAGTTATGAATACATGAAATGGGTACATATAAGAAAAACAAAAGAAACAATAGGACAGGGACGGTAAGCACATTCCTCTTTTTTTGCTCTTGGTATATTGGTTTATTATTTTTTCATGTTTATTAAAAGAATAGAATTATAACCATCTTCCAATAGTCTTAAGTCTCATTTAGAAGAAATTATTATAACTAAAAACTAGTGGAAAATAAAGTACTTCCACACTAATTTTTTATGACAGTTCAAAATAAAATCCAGATCTGTTTGAGCAGATTATATTAGGTCATTCTAAGAGTTAAGCAGGCCTTTTGTTGGCTCTACCCCAGTTTATCTGAAAAAAGAGAAAAATTGTTAGAGCTTGTTTGTAGTCTAGTTTCCCATTAGTAGGAATGCTTGCATCTTCCAGCTCCTGAATGCAAGCAAGCTATTTCATTAGAAAGCAGTCGCTGGAAAAGAAACAAAACAGCCTTGCATTTTTAATGGTCCCTTGTCGAAGTTAAGGGATAAGACGTCTTTCTGATTTCACACTATTATTTTGTCTCATCTCCTATGCATGCAAGAAGATCTGCGAAGGTCTGGAAACAGTCAAAACAGCTCAGATCAAACTTAGCAGTGTAATCAGGGGTGCAATTTGGATCCTGCACAGCTTAGAACTTCTCTTTCTCCTGCTCCAATGATCATGCAACTTTGTCTATAGGTATTAGCAAATGCGCCTGGTTGTAACTTTGGCACTATGGATTATTTCACCTGCAGATGCTTTTATATGCAAGATAGTGATAATGTTAAGATGGCTTATGTTCTGTATGGAACTTGGTAGGTTCCAAGTCCCTCATTCTGATTGGCCAAAAAGGCCACTTACAGATTGGTTCACTAAGAACCAATCCGGGAAGCCACCCAACAGCGAGAAGAGTTAAACAAGTGTCATTGTCCACAAGCCAGCAGGCAAGCCACTATATAAAGGGCTGCCGTGGCTTGGGCTATGTTCCGTATCTTTTGCCTTGCGAGTTTAGATAAAATAGTTGTTGTTTGAAACCCAGTCTCTTCTTTCCAGACGGAACACTGGTGATGAAGGTAGGATCGTCATAGAAGGTGAGACCTAAGCACACGGCGATCAGAACCGAGCGAGAGAGATGGCCAGTAATAACGCGCTGCCCACACCCTTCAATCCCGATGAGGAGGATTG
Source organism: Laticauda colubrina (assembly GCA_015471245.1). Lineage (NCBI taxonomy): Eukaryota > Metazoa > Chordata > Lepidosauria > Squamata > Elapidae > Laticauda > Laticauda colubrina. The sequence continues at coordinate 1,302,738 of BLBF01000053.1, forward strand.
GGAATCATATATCAATCACTTTCTGTTATTTCTAGAAAGCAATGAGTTGGAAGAAATCTCAGACCAAAGGAAGAGGGTTGTCTTCCTTACACACTGCGGACCGGCTGTATTCAAAATGGCAAAGACACTGGCAAAACCCAGAGATGTCAAACAGATGACCTGGTCTGATCTGAACCGAATGCTCCGAGCACACTATGCGCTGGTGGTCTCAAATCTAATCAAAAGGCACGAATTTTACAAGAGGGACCAGATGGGGGATGAAACCATAGCAGATTTCGTAGCAGCCTTGAGACACATCGGAGGAGCCTGTGAGTTCCAGAACATGGAAAAGGCAATGAGAGACCACATAGTCCTTGGCCTGAAGGACTCTACCCTTCAGAGCAAACTACTGAATAGGCCAAACATAACCGTGGCCAAAGCCATTGCAGAGGCAACTGCTGCCGAAGTAGCAAAGAAGTCATCAGCCACCATGCGGAAAATGAACACAGTTCCAGACCTGCCAACCCAAACCAGGGAGAAGAAGGCAGAGGGAGGAAAGAAACAGCCCACAGCGACAACCCACCACAAGGACATCGAAACCCAGAGTGACACCAAAGACGAAGACAAAGATGTCCATAAACTCTATTCAGATAGAAAATGGCACGAAAAGAGGAGAAATCGGTGGGAATTTCAGTGTGCGGGCTGCGGAGGCAATCACCCATGGTCTGAATGCAGGTTTCTCGACGCAATATGCTGGGCTTGTAATAAAAGGGGGAACATCGAAAGGGTCTGCCACAACAAAATGAGCTATAGTCCAAAAGGACGCGACAGCACCCCCACCCCCCCAGACATGATGACAGACAAGCCGGCAGCAGATGTAACCGCAATAAGAGAACGGGTAACAGGGAAGAAACACATCAAACAGTCACTGGCAATGCCAGGGCAGAAAGCAGAAAGAAGGTTTGGATAGAGATGAGCATTGAGGAGAGACCCTGCGAGATGGAAGTCGACTATCCCAGTAGTAGGCCTTGGACATTTTTTAGTTGAATTTAAACACCACGCCGAAATCTTGCCTCTGACCATCGTCGACCGCAACCGCCCTAGCCTATTAAGGATCGAATGGTTCATGGCCCTGGGAATTGGGATGATCGGGATCAACAGCATCAGTACAACCAACTGAGAGGAGAGCCTGCTCCAAGAATTCCATATGTTTTCAACGGGACTCTATGCAAGTACAAGGGGACCCCAATTTCATTGAGCCTAGACCCGAAAATAGCCCCCATCCGTTTAAAGGCCAGACGCGTCCCATTCGCGCTAAAACCAAAAATTGATGAGCAGCTAAATAAGTTAATAGCTCAAGGGGTTTCAGAACCAATCAATCATGCCAGGTGGGAAACCCCTATCATCACACTGGTGAAACCACATGGGTCAGTGCGTATCTGCTGGGACTATAAGGCAACCCTGAATCATGCGCTCCAACAAAGCGCATACCCAGTGCCAGTAGTGCAACATTTACTGCACTCGCTAGGGGGAGGAAAAATATTCACAAAGCTCGACCTGCACAAGCCTATCAACAGCTACCCATTGATCCCGTTACAGCAGAGGCACAGACTACAGTAACACATAGAGGGGCATTCAAATGTAACTGCCTCCAATTCAGTGTTAGTGTTGCCCCAGGCGTGTTCCAAAGCCTCATGGAACGCCTGCTAAATGGAATCAAAGATGTCGTCCCATACTTCGATGATGTACTGGTCTCAGCAAAAAATGCCAACCAGCTAGAGACCAGGTTAAGAGAATCTTAACAAGATTTAGGAAGTCAGGCCTCAAAGTGAAGAAAGAAAAATATGAACTGGCCACTAACCGGGTCAAATTTTTGGGCTATTTAATCAATGAGCAAGGCATTCACCCCACTGAAAAAAAGGTGAAGGCTATCAAAGATGCTCCCAGACCCAAGACTGATCTCCAGCCGTTTCTCGGCCTCATAATTTTTTACGTGTTCCTGCCCCATAAGGCAACAACAGCAGAACTTCTAAATGACTGCTTGATAACAAAACCGCTTGGACATGGGGCCACCGGGAACAGAAAGCCTTCCAAGGTATCAAGGACCTATTAACGTCAGACACCGTTTTCATCCAGTTTAGCAATACACTGCCTCTGACAGTCACCTGTGATGCCTCACCTTTTGGGGTCGGCACCATCCTGAGTCACCAATTCCCAGACAGCAGAGAGCACTGGTCGCCTTTTACTTCAAGACGCTCTCCAAGTCGGAACGCAATTACAGCCAACTTGATTGGGAAGCCCTCGCAATCATTGCCGGAGTCAAACGATTCCATGAGTACCTTTACAGTAGACCTGATCACAAGCCTCTTCTTGGAATCCTATCAGGCAACAAGCCAACCCCAAACATTCTGTCACCTAGAATGACGAGGTGGTCTGAATTCCTCGCCACCTATTCCTACACACTGCTCCACCAACATGGCAAAGCCATTCCACATGCCGATGCCCTGAGCCATTCCCCGTTGCCCATCACAGAGGATGACCCTGTTCCAACCACCTCCACATTTCAGCTTGAGACCTGTCCAGAGCTACTGCTGACTGAAGCTGACGTCGCGAGAGCCACAGCCAAAGACCCTTTGACGGTGCACATATTGAACTGGGTAGCTAAAGGCTGGCCGGAAGAAAACAAAACTGAGACCTTTAAACCTTTCCATGCCAGACAGACTGAACTGTCTATTGAAAAAGGGTGCATTTTATGGGGTGACAGGATGGTAATTCCGAGAAGCCTCCAAGAAGACATCCTGGGCATGTTGCATGAGGGTCACCCAGGCATAGTCAAAATGAAAGCCCTGACCAGAAGTTACATCTGGTGGCCAGGGCTGGACAAAGACATTGAACATTGGGTTGCAATATGCCATGACTGTCAAAAAGTGAGGCCTACCCCTCCACAGGCACCAATAAGAGACTGGGAAACTCCCCGCAGTCCATGGCCTAGAGTACATATTGACTTTGCTGGGCCAACAAAAGGGAACACTTTTTTAATTGTGGTTGATGCATATTCAAACTGGTTGGAAGTCATCCTCATGGCTTCCACAACCACCGAAGCTGTTATGAAACAGCTCGACAAACTGTTTGCAACGCATGGGCTACCTGATTTACTGGTTTCAGACAATGGGCCTCAATTTACAGCCTTGCAATTTGAACAGTATCTGGCTGCCAGGGTATCCGTTGCCGCGGCGGCCCATCCGGCTGCGGATGGCAGGGCTGAACGCATGGTTCGGTATACTAAAGAGGGCCTAGAGAGAATGGACAAGGGGGACATGCAGGACAAACTAAACCGACTACTAACCTTGCAGCATATTACCCCTAGTAGCACAAGAAATAAAAGCCCAGCTGAACTTTTAATGAGTAGGAAACTACAGTCGTACCTGGACAGGTTACACCCACTTACACCTGGAACAAACCCCCCGACTCCTCCAGCAAATTCCGTTCCTTCGAAATCAGCGACCTAGTTTATGCCAAGAACTTTAATGGGGACCCTCTATGGTTTCCAGCCACCATCACACAAATCATAGGCCCTAGGTCCTACCAACTAATTTTGGACAATGTAAGGGAATGGAAGCGGCACAAAGACCAGCTTCGTTCCCGCAACCTCGAACAAACACCCGCTGCAGAACCAAAAATAATAAATTCCGACTATAAAACAACCAAGGGGGGGGGGAGTACAAATAAATAAAAAAGGGATAGACGAACCTCCCATAACAAGACAACAAACTCTGAAAAATGACAATCTAACCAAACAAAAAGAGCACTCATGGTTAGATGAACCCCAAGAAAGAAGTCCGGGAGCAGGAGAGCGAAGCGAGACCTTCCTGGAAGGTGGCAGCCAGGCCAACTCAACCAACCCGGTCAAACCAGGAGGGAGCGGCGGAGCCATCTCAACCGGCCTGAGAGATTCAGGTGGGAGCGGCATAGCCGACTCACCCTTCCGAGAGAAGCAGCGATCCCAACTGAACTGCTAGAAGACCAAAACAAGACTGAACCGCGCAGGTCAACTAGGACTAAAAAAAGCCCTACCTACCTGAGCGACGACATCACCCACGTTGGACTGAACAAAAGGGGGAGGGGTGTTCTGTATGGAACTTGGTAGGTTCCAAGTCCCTCATTCTGATTGGCTGAAAAGGCCACTTACGGATTGGTTCACTAAGAACCAATCCGGGAAGCCGCCCAACAGAGGGAAGAGTTAAACAAGTGTCATTGGCCACAAGCCGCCAGGCAAACCGCTATATAAAGGGCTGCCGCGGCTTGGGCTATATTCCGTATCTTTTGACTTGCAAGTTTAAATAAAATAGTTGTTGTTTGGAACCTGGTCTCACGCGCTTCTTTCCAGACGGAACAGCTTAGATCATTATACACACACAGCTTCTCACACAGAACTTTTCACCATGTCTATATGAAAGAGAGGGGGAAATGTTAACTTATTTTTTTTTCTGCATGTAGAGAGAAGAAGTAGTATCTATGTCTCCCTTGTTGGAATTATTCAAGTATGCTAATGTTCAAAATTCAGTAAGGTAAATTTTTAAAACAATGTTTGTGCATGACACATCCGGCCTGCAGGCTGCCAGCCCTGATCTAGAACAATGTGTGTCACTGGTGTTTTTGTTTCGATAATCAGATTACTCTCTGAATTATAAAATACATAAGTGTTCAATTTTCAATTAGCGTGGCTGCAATTATTGCATGTTTATAGAGAAAACATGTTATTTTCTAAATAGTGCAAACGTTGGAAGGGTAGCATGACAAGAAATGAATTCATGTTTATCCAGGCCATTTTCAAGCAAAAAACCAAAATCCTTTCCTTGTCTATAGGCACTTCAGAGATGCTTCCTGCCTGCAAATGTCATTTGTGTTTGTGTTTTCCTGCTAACAAGGAAGTAGTTTTCACTCTTGATGCTTGGGACAGCATTGCCATACAAGTTTCAATGTGCATACAAAAAATAAAAATTTGAAAATGCTTTAGATTTTAGGCTGTGATTGTCAAGTAGTACAAATGTCCTTATCAAAACAAACTAAATTATTCAGATAATTAATTAATGAAATAATTAAGAACATGTTTTTGTGGCAGAATCTCACAATTGCAAATAAGTGTGTAATCACTGAAGTTCTACCATCCTCATTTAAATAAAGCAATCAGAAAGAAAGCATTTGGGGCTATCAGTAAAAGGACAGTGAGAATCTACTTATTTGTGCTTGGTTTTGTAAGATTGATGGAAATATATGTCACTTTGCATGGTTTTATTTTAAATTTAGTTTTGTGTTTTAAAGAACAATGCTCCAAGGGTAGAAAAGAACACATTGTATTTTACTTTCTCCATGAAAAAGTTTTCCTCAACAAATTGAAAAATTACTGATTTTATTTTCCAGTTGTTTGGATTTGGAATTTTTGCCAGGGAATTTTGTACTATTGGTATTCTTTTGAAATGTTGGCTCATAGACTTAGTTGTTTATTAGTATATTCTATTCCACACAACAAATCCTAGACTTTAGTTTACCCCAAAAAATAGAGGAAGCAAAGGACTACATGAGTGATATTGATTGAATAATCCTTCTTATTGTAACTATTTGATTACTTTGCCCTCTGGCATGCTCAGATCACTGATATCTCAGTGATGGACATTAAATGAAAACTACATAATGTGAATTTGCAAATCCCAACAGGCAATATGGTAATATGAAGTACCATTGTTGCCCAGGTCCCCATGGTGTTGAAATAATTAGTATTTCACAAAAAGTCATTTTTTCCTATTACTAGAGGTTTACTAATATACTGTATTTCAGGGTAGGAATGTTTGGATAAGTTAATAAAACTTGTACATCTTCCCTGTAGTTTTTTTTTTTTTTAATACAACAGCTGGATATGGAGCAACTTTGGCCTATTGATACTGCAATGTAGATTATACTTTTTAAAGCTGAAACAATGTAGATTATACTTTTTAAAGCTGAAACAAGAGAAACTATAAACTCTCACAGGGAGTTGAGAAGTTTTCCACCTTTTGCTGATTACATATGATACAGGAATTGGATATTTTGAAATGTTTTACACAGTCATTCAGGGTCTTTCCTCAATAGAATCATTACCTTATAATAAATTTTCCCTCATAACATCTATATACTATTAACACTCATGCCTGTAACTTTTAATTGAGCAAAGCAATACATCATAAGGCAAAAATTTTTGAACCAAGGTATCTTAAATGGACTAATATGTACAAGACATCCAAAACTCCTGACTCAAGTGGGGATTGAAATTTGGCAAACTGTGGTTGCTACAGGCATTGAGTTGACCAATACTGCGCTAACCCTCTGAAGGCCAGATAGATTAGTCCTACAATAGCTGATGGAGAGCAATCAACAGCAGAAGTTGATTCCAGTAACATTGTTTTTTTTTTTTTTTTGCTGTTGGTCATTTTGTTTTTTTATTTAAATATGGAAATATCTCTGAATTGATAACCCAACAGGTCACAAGTTACCAAGAGTCCTATATGTTAATGAAATATTTGGCATAAATATTATTTACAGAATCTTTTAGCATCTTTGCTAATAACCAAAACAGCAAAGAAATTTCCAGAATATTAAATATTATTCCATGTTTCTAACTATTTCTTGCTATTTCTTTGGAACACACTGCAAATGGGTAAACTTCCTGTTAATATTCAAACTAACAAAATATCAATACTTTCATGATACAGTATTTTGGGCAAAACAAACTGAAGTGTGTATTTGTTCTATATATACATAAACATCATAAATCATTGTTCCTTTTTCAGTGGTTTTATTCACATCAAAATAAGATGTAATAATTTATAGATTACATAGGAAAAGACAATGAATTTATCTGGGAATATCACAGTGGTAAAATAGGAAATAATTACTCCTTTGACTTCTTTCAAATAAAGTTGTGGTGGATTTATTTTATGGCATTGAAACATGATGAATAGGGGCTTTTATATACTGAAACCTTCAACTGCTTGTGTTCCATGAATCAACCAGAAACGGAGTTGGCTTTTGGATTTGACAGCTTCTCCATTTTGGCCACAGAGATGGCCAGATATTCTGCCTAGACTGCAGTTAAAATAGCCTCCTCTTGGTGGATAACCTTGGTCCTAGGAAAGCATGAGCTGATTGCTTCCTATGACTTTTGAGGACTGGCCTGAGAATAGAATAGAAAGACTAGGAGTTATACAGTTCTTCCAAACTGTTGTCCATTTCATCCAGTTGTAAAAAGTACAACAAAAGTATCCAGCACTGCACCCACAAATGAACTTATCAAACAAAGCAATGCAAAAAGTCCAGACTTTCAGCCCAGGCTGTTGAACATGGCTGTTGAAGACAGAGAGCTGGGATAGTAGGGATGGGCACACCAGACAAAGGGAACAGAAATATGTGTGGAGGATGACATAAAGTACAAAAATAGGCTGGATTGTTCTGCTGTGCCAGCAGAAAAATAAGAATTAGACAGTTATGGAGGCCAGGAAACTCAAGTGAGATTGCTTTCCCATTAAGCTGGATGAACTGAGGATGATGTCCCCTCCTACCTTCCCAAAATGATTTATGGTCCATTCTCCTGATAGGCTAAGCAAAAAGTATGGCTCAGCCCTTAAACAGAATGTTGAGAATTGGCTTTATTTGTGTTGCTACATGGATTGTTTTTCTTCAAGATTCCAATCAGCCAATTCTGCCTTTCCTAAGATTCACTTCATTCCATTTCCTCCCCCTTTCTCTTTTTCCTTCTGCCTTCCTCCAATTTTTATTGGGTTGCTTTGGGAGTTCCCACTCCATTTCTTTTCTAATCTTGTAAATCTTAAGCCTTTGGGATCTCTCAGACCTGATAATTCTGTATGAATTATCTCCTTTATGCTAAGAATCAGTCTGTATATTATGTCCAATATTTTTTTTATCAATATTAAGTTCTCATATCTCATAACTGAGATAACGAACCCGAGGCTCCAAGCCCATATCCAACTCCATAAACTGTCACCTCCTTTCTCATTGTATGTGTATGTTCCCTGAAGCCTTTGCATTACAAACTGTCTAAAATCACAGCAAAATGTCCTAATATTTTGGGAAGGTGCAGGCAGCCCTGTAAAAAAGCAGAGGTCCCCAATCTTTTTGCTTCCATGGCTAGCAGTGACAGTGGTGGGTTTTGCTCTTTCAGTGGCGGGGGAGATTGGTTTCACACATGCAACCTAAATCCCATACATGCACAAATAAAGCTTCACTGCTGCTTCAGCAGTCCAGGATTGGGGATCCTGCTGTAGAACATTCATCTAGCAACTGTTTGAACTTAATGTCTCTAAAGAAAAATTTACTACCAGTCTATGTGCTTGCAGGACCCCCAAAGTCATGGAATTAAAATTTGGATACTTGGTAATTGGCATGTATTTATGACAGTTACAGAGTCCTGGAGTCAGGTAATCACCATTTATGACCTTCCTAGACAGCTTCCAACAAGCAAAGTCATGACTGCATGATTCTCTTTAATAGCTGCAGTGATTTGCTTAACGGCTGTGGCAGAAAGGTTACAAAATAGGATGTGACTCACTTAACAGCTGCCTTGCTTTGCAAGGGGTATTCTGATTCTAGCAGACTACCTGAAGACTTAAAAAACTATTGTGAAAACAGTAGCAATTCTACTGCACTTTAAAATAGGAAGACCTTCAAACCAATCAAAACATGGAAGAGGACATGCTGACACAGCCATACTCAGTTTGCCTCAAACTTAGAGCCCTAATAATGGGAAATGTGGGCTCCAACCACCAATATATTATCAAGCCTGTTTCACACTTTAGATATATAATATATTTACAACATTTGGTAAAAAAGGGTACAGGGTTGGAGACATTAATATGTTTTATATGTAGCCATGCATTTACAAACACATTACACAGGTATTTCTGAATGCAAAATAAAATATTATATAGTATTCCCAATATCTCAATCAGACAAAAATATTTCCTGCAGTCTTTTAGTTTACTGCATTCTGCATTCAGCAGGAGATCTGCATTCAAAATGAAGGTAGAGAGGATTCTTCCCCCCAAAAAACAGAAGAAGTACTTTTGATAACAAGTTAAAACATCTCTCTGTGTCCTGTTGACAAAACACAGAAATATGACAGAAGACTAATCCTAAATTCTGAGTTGTGGAATTATATTGAGAGTTTGTGAAATACATTTTAAAACCCCAAGGAACAGAAATTAAATATTATTCATTTAGCCTTTTAAAAAGAATGATGAAATAGAAGAGTTTTCTGGACTTATTCAACCAATCCAAGAGTATTTAATATAATCAGACAATTATATGGGTTGAATTAACTGAGTCAGTTTGGTAGATGATGATGAAATTGCATCATTTACTGTATTCAGCTCATTGCTGTATGTTGAGCACTTTAAAAATGTTGATTTGACAATAATTAATAGAAATACCATCACAATAAAGATTTTTTAGATCTTTTAGAAACAGATGTGTCCACTCAGAGCATAAAACACTTTTAACATGACCTGAGCTACAACATTTATAAATTCACCTAAATGAATTTTCTTATCTTTGCTTTTCTAAAGGCATGTGGTTTTATTTATTGAAGATAGCTACAAATATATCATCCCACTGAATAATACTAAAAAAATCCATAATAGTTCTAAACTATTTCTGCCATGCTATTATATTTACATGCTAAGGGAAAATAGTAAGGACCAAATTATTGCTGAGTATATTGTTGTATTATACAAATCAAATTCCCACTGGAAAGGGCCTTCTATATTTGTGAGAATTTGCTATCAGATGAATTGTAGTTATACTAGATAGATATTCACAGACAACTGACATTCTTTCAATTTTTTATGCATGAGGGTAATCCCGTATATTAGTCCAATATTTTAATTATATTACACTAGTTTTAAAGGTTTTGAACAGGACAGGACTATCAGACATACAAAGAAAAACCTTTTCTTAAATCAATTTTTCACAGGCTTTAGGAAATAAAAGCATAAGGAAACTAAGTTACATGTATATTTCTCTCAATTCCTAACTTCAGCTTTCTGACTAAACTATCTGAAACTATAACTAATAGTATGGATTGCTGAAAATGGTTATGAAATTAGTATCTGTAGAATTCAGGGAAATAAGGAAAAGTTGAATAAAAATACTACACATGCCACACATTAGTTTTTGCAGTATTTGATAAGATTCCTATTCCAAGTGATTTTGTTTTAGTTATACCTCATGCCAATGATTAAAATAATCCAACAAACTCCAATTTTTAGTTCATATTCTCCAAATTATTTGTAGTGTTCAGATATTATGCCTACACTTGTTTTTTTATTGTTATTTGTCCTATTTAGTTTATTTAAAAAATAATTATTTACTTATAATAATAAAATAATTAAATAATTATATTTAATTATTAAATAATTATTAACTTTTTAAATAATTATTAAATAATTGTTTATTATTAAATAAATAATTAAATAATTATAAATAATTATTTAATAAACTAAATAATAATTCATTTATGTATCCTATCGGGCTTATTATAAATTACTGTTTGTCATGTACTTTATTTAGAGCAATTTTAATGCTATGAGAATATAGTAACTTAATGCTAGCTGAATATCTTTTGACAGAATAACTGTATCAGAATTTTGTCTCTTATGCATATTGAATTACTTATTGTAAATATTAGACTTTGCTTCTGCCATCTATACTATTAATGGGACATTTGCTAATGAAATGTACATCTTGGATGTCAGTTGATGGAAGTAGCTGTATATTTAACATTTGTATCAATGTTAAATTACAATCCATTATTTACTCAGAAGTTTATAACTACTCAAATATAATTTTGTCATAGTATTTAAAAAGTTTATTTTTTAACCAGGTTAATAAGTGATTTCTACGTTGTTATAGTTACTAATTAACATGTGGTGCAATTTTAAAAAAATTATTATATAGCCTTTATACTACGGTATTAGTACTTATTTTTTTAAAAATTAACATGAACAGTTCAAAAGAAGACAGGACAGAAATGCATTCTTACTTCAGAGCATGCTTCCTAGTTCCACCACAAAGAAATGTCAACTGAGAAATAGTTGCAAAGCAATCAATAACATCAATCAGAATGGAGCTGGAGGGACTTTGGATGTCTTCTCGTCCAACCCCCTGCTCAAGCAGGAGGCTCGATACCAGTGGTTTCCAAAGTGGGTGGTACTGCCCCCTGGGGATGGTAGGATGCCTTAGGGGGGTGCTAAGAGACAAGGGGGCATCAGGGGGGCACTGGAGTTTGGCCCCTCACAGGGTGTAATTCAGAGTTGGATTTGACCAGTTCATTACCGTTCCCGATAGTTTGGAGAACCGGTAAAATGGGCCCTTGGCTGGCCCTGCTACTCTCCACCCATTCCTCCATTTTCTGCCCAGTCAGTCCTTAATGTGCATGCACAACATCGTGCTCATGTGCAACAATTGCTGACGGTCACAGTGGCACATTGGAGAAGTGGAGCAAGCAAAGCTGGAGGTCAGTACTTTTCGTTGCAAAAAACCTTCAGACACTGTGTGGGTTTTTTTTGGTGCGGCTGGACTCCAGCTACATTGAAAAAAACACACAGTGTTTGGAGGCTTTTTGCAGTGAAAATTACCAACCTCCAGCTTTGCTCTGCTTGTCCAATGCGCCACCGCCACCGTGTTCTAGGCACTGGCCACGCAGGCTCACCTCATTGATTGCTGCACCACCTCTGGTGCAGCAAGCTCAATGGGATGGACCTGCGGGGCATTGGAGAAGCAGAGCAAAGCCAGAGGTTGGTAATTTTTGCTGCAAAAAGCCTCCAGCTGCTGCAGCTGCAGGCATTTGTGAAAAGGTCGACATGGGCTGGTGGGGAGCCCAGTGATAACAATGGCTCAGCCCTGGCTTGCCTTCCCTGGCAGCCAGCTGTGGGAGGAAGGTAAAGTCAAGGCCATGGGATGACAAAAGAGGCAGTTGTGAGGGAAGAAACGGAGAGATTAAGGGCCAGGGCCTCTGAAAGGGGAAACAGGGTGATGCAGGATTAGCCCAGGCCTTTGACAGATTAGGCCACACCTGCCTGGGCAGAAAATAGGTAGATAGGTTAAGGAAGGGAAAGAGAGAGAGGGAAAGAGAGATGGAAAGAGAGAATGAGAGAGAGAAAAGAAAGAGAGAGGGAGGGAAAGAGAGAGAGAGAGAGAGAGAGAGAGAAAAGAGAGGGGAAAAGAGAGGGGAAAAGAGAGAGGGAAAGACAGAGAGAAAGAGAAAGAGAGAAGGAACAGACAAGAAAGTTAAGAAAGAAAAAGAGATAGACAAAGAAAGAGGGGAGATGGAAGGAAGGGACAGAATAAAAGATAGAAAGAGAGGGAAAGAGAGAGAGAAAGAAAGAGAAAAAAGAGACAGAAAGAGAGAGGGAATAAGAGAAAGAAAAAAGAAAGAAAGAGGGAGAAGGGAAAAGAAAGTGAATGGGATATGGAGGGAGGGAGGGAGAGAAAGAGAAGGAAGAGACAAGAAAGAAAAGAAAGAGAAAGGGGAAAGAAAAGGGGAGAGTGTCAGCCTTCAAGATCTTCTACTATCCCTTTGCATCTTTCGGCTGTCATAAGTACGGGGGGGGGGGAGGAGGAGATGAGTCTGGGAAGTGAGCTGGAGGTATTACATTTTTTCTGTTGTGTAAATGAGGAGGGGGCAGCATACATCAGAGTTAGGTTTCTATTTCTTGCTTAGCTTTCTTTTCTCTGCGCAACTGCAAACCGTTATCAAAATATGCCAAGGTCAACGGACAGAGGCCTCATCACCACCTGAAGATGCCCACATGATCATATTCACAACTTCTAATTGGAAGATTCATCTGAACTATTGGGGGTGGGAACATTTCCATCACTTTGTATGTGTGATTTACGCGCCTAATTTCTCAGATTCAGAATTCTTTGGTTACTACCACTTCATTTTCAGTAAAAGATATCTTTTCTCTAAACTGAAGAGTCTAAGAATTTCTTTCTTGGATTTTGAATGGAGCACCACCTGACAGAGAGAGAAACAAAGAAAAAGGATAGACAAAGAAAGAGGGGGGATGGAAGAAAGAGATAGAGAGAAAGGAAGGAAGGAAGGAAGGAAGGAAGGAAGGAAGGAAGGAAGGAAG
>BLBF01000053.1:1315910-1360626 GCA_015471245.1 Laticauda colubrina
AAGGAAGGAAGGAAGGAAGGAAGGAAGGAAGGAAGGAAGGAAGGAAGAAAGAAAGAAAGAAAGGGAGGGAGGAGAAAGTAAATGAGATATCTAGTCCAACGATTACTCCATCAGGGTTAGAAGGGTGTGAGTGTGAGTGTGAGTGTGTGTGTGTGTGTGTGTGCATGGCTGTCAAAACTCCAAAAACAGGTCAAGTAGCTCTGGGGAGATCAGTCATAAATTAGAACACTTATTAAGCAACCAGACATTAAGCAAGGACCACTTATATTTGATTTGCCAGTCACATGGCCACCTGACCACGGCCACCCAGTCACATGACTACCAAACCATGCCCATCCAGTCATATGACCACCAAGCCACGCCCAGCCGGCAAGCCATGCCCACCTAATATGACCAACAAGCCATACCCACAAATTAGGCCATGCCCACAGAACCAGTTGTTAAGAAATTTGAATCCCAACCCTGGGTGGGGGGCACTGAGGATGAGTTTGTAGCACCAAGGAGGTGGTGGGCTGAAAAGGTTTGGAAACCACTGCTCTATATTATTTCAGATAGGTGGCTGTCCAATCTTTTCTTAAAACCTCCAGTGATGAAGCTCCTACAATTTCTGAAGGAAAGCTGTTCCACTGGTTAACTGTTCTCACTGTTAGGAAGTTCCTCCTTAATTCCAGGTTGCTTCTCTCCTTGATTAGTTTCCATCCATTGTTTCTTGTCTTGCCTTCTGGTGCTTTGGAAAATAAGTTGACCCCTTTTTCTTTGTAGCAACCCCTCAATCAATCCTGGCTGTAGCCTAAGGACATTAACCTTAGCAGAAACAGAAGAAAAAAAGGTTCATAATGATCTGACCAATCAATTTTACTTTACAGGGTAGTTGAGATATTTGAATTTTGAGATGTGACTAAAATAGAGCAGTGAAGAAATAGGATACACAAGAATTATATGGAATATTTCAAAGCCTTCTTCAAGAACTGCCAAAGTTAACTGCATTCACAAAGTCTTTCTCTGCAACATTCTGGATTCGAACATATGTTGATGGAAATGTCAGTTTTGGAAGGAAAGAGGGAGGGAGGGAAGGAGATATCATCTGGCAATACAATTTCATTATTTATCTACAAATGTCTAAACTAAACTAAACTAAATAGGATATGTACATATAGAAATGTATCCATGTTCCATACTTATAACACTCTTTTTCTCAAATACATGTATATATCATTTTTGCTTTAGAATACAGTAGTCCTAGTCATGTTATAGTTAAGAAAGATTAAATCAAGTGTTATGTTCTTGTGAAAGTTTACTCAGATGTTAGTCTCATTGCATTTACTTGGACATATTTGTGTTTAATTATGTATACACAAGAATAAGCAAGAATACATTGTGGGTGGTACTTTTTTATTTATTTATTTATTATTTATTTATTTTTGATTTGTCAATCACTTACAAGATAATAGGTATAAATATATACTTAGTTATGGATACATGAAATGGGTACATATAAGGAAAATAAAAGAAACAATAGGACAGGGACAGTAGGCACGTTGGTGCACTTATGCACGCCCCCTACAGACCTCTTAGGAAAGGGATGAGGTCAATAGTAGACATTCTAAGGTTAAAGTTTTTGGGGTTTGGGGAAGAAACCACAGAGTCAGGTAGAGTATTCCAGACATTGACCACTCTGTTGCTGAAGTCGTATTTCCTGCAATCAAGTTTGGAGCGGTTAACCTTATGTTTGTGTGTATTGTTTGCTCTTGTATTGCTATAGTTGAAGCTGAAGTATTCATTGAGAGGTAAGTCATCGCAATGTATGATTTCATATATCATACTTTGATGAGACCAAATATAGCATACTTCAAGGTTTTCTAGGTCAAGAATTTAAAGTCTGGTGGCATAAAGGTATTCTACAATGAGTAGAGGAGAGGAGAAGCCTTCTTGTGAAATATTTCTGGACTTTCTCAACTGTGCTAATATCAGATACATAATGTGGGTTCCAGACTGATGAGCTGTATTTGAGTATTGGTCAAGCAAATGTTTTGTATGCTCTAGTTAGTAGTGTGATATTACCAGACAAAAAGCTATGTAGGATTAGGTTAACAGCTCTTAATGCCTTTTTGGCTATGTAGTTACAGTGGGCTCTAGCACTTAGATCATTAGAGATGAGTATTCCAAGGTCCTTTACAGAGCTTGGATCATCAACATGGTCCTGACTATTTAGCCTGTATTTTATTTTCGGATTTATTTTTTTTGCCAATATGTGAGACAGAGCATGTATTTGTTAAGATTTGAAGTAGCCATTTGTTTGACCATTCTGATACATAGTCAAAATCTTTCTGAAGGGTAGCAGTATTGTCTGTGGTATTGAACGGCTTTACATCATCAGCGAAGAGAATGCAGTTGCTATTAATATGATCACAGAGGTCATTTATGTTGTAGAGTATGAAAAGAGTTGGTCTTAGAACACTGCCTTGGGGGACACTACTGTTGACAAGTACAGAATTTGATAGGACACTCCCAATTTTGACCATTTGTTGTCTGTTTGACAGGAATGCTTCTATCCAGTTATGCAGGTTGCCAGAGATACCATAAGATTTTAGTTTTAGGAGTATTTTGTCGTGTACAAGTGAATCAAAGGCTTTACAGAAGTCTATGTAGATTGTGTCTATTGCTTTGCCCTGATCAAGTTGTGTAGTCCATATGTTTTTGCAGTGTAAGAGTTGCAGGTTAAGCCCATGTCACACTGGCCAACGGATGCAAAAAAGACACAGCGGACGAGCAAAATGTTCCATCCATTTTTATCCGCTCTCAAAAGGGGCAAAAATTTGCATAACCGGAGCTGATAACACGGACGCGGGGAGGACGCAGGGCGGATACAAAGCGGATGCGGACTGGAAGCCTAGCGGATGGAAGCGGATGGGAGCGGATGGCGCAACTGCAGGGCTTCCGGGGGGCCTCAGCAAAGCGGACACGGAACGGATACAGCAGATGCAGAACGGACGCCGAATGGATGAAGCGGATGCAGAGCGGAAGCCTAGCAGATGCACAGCGGAAGCCTAATGGATGCCTGGCGTTCACTGCGCATGCGGGGAGGATGCATTGCATCAGCCCCACGGATATAACGGAAGCAGCTCGGAAGCAGGTCGCCATTCAGAGGAAAGACCTGCTGCTGGACGGATTGGCTGCCTTGACAGCCCTGCCTGCATGTCTGCCTGCAAGCCTTGCTGCCAGCCTCCCTGCCAGCCTTGCTGCCAGCCTGCCTGCAAGCCTCCCTGCCAGCCTTGCTGCCAGCCTGCCTGCAAGCCTTGCTGCCAGCCGGTCTGCCTGGCAGCCTTGCTGCCTGCCTTCCTACCAGCCTTGGTTCATGTCTGCCTGCCAGCCTTCCTGCCAACCTTGGTGCCTGCATCCCTGCAGCCTTGCTGCCAGCCTTGGTTCCTGCCAGCCTCCCTGCCAGCCAGCAACCCCACAACCATGCAGAAGCACAGCAAGCCTCAGCCATCTGCTGCCAGCCCTGGCAAGAGGGACAGGGCTACCATCCCTCCCCCTGGCCCTCACTCTGGTTCTGCTGGGGCTTCTGCAGCACGGGCTCGCTCTTCTAGGGCTGGGGCTTCTGCTGCTTCTGCTTCTGGAGGAGCTGATGACAAGCACTCCAGCACCAGCCACCTGCACGGCACATGGACCCTTCACCCCTGAGACTGAGCGACCAAGAGGAGTGCCAGAGACTCAATTCTGTTTTATAGCTTCTTGTTAATAAAGTCTATTTATGATTCACAAACTTGCTTCATTTCTTTTTTTTTAATAAACTCTTGCTGGAAACTTTTAGAAATGGTTTAAGCCTTTGCATGCTTGTGGGATGGGTAAGGATAGCTTTGGGATGGGTTAGGATACCTGTGGGATGGGTAATAGCTGTGGGATGGGTTAGGATAGCAGTGGGATAGATAAACCTCCAGTGCAAGCATAGTGGGACTATATGGTCCACCCTCCCAGGTGCCACACCTATGGCCCTTTATTATCAATAATAATGTAATAATTATCCATGCATGTCAACATAAACACAACTCTTTATTAAACGCCCTGTTCATTGTAGGCCAACCAAACATACATGGCCCAATCTCATCCGTGTGATGAGACAGGCTGAAGGAAGCATCCATTAAGCATCTACCATCTTGTCTTGCCACTCCACTGCCCCAGCTGGGGAGTTGCACCAGTGTTTCAGGAGGTTGCGCTGCTTCTTCACTTCATGTGAGGCTCTGTTGGGGCCTTGCACATCCTCAGTGTCGATCAGGTTTCGCCCTTGCCTCCATTCCCCAGGCTCCATGTCCCCATTGCCTTGCTGGAGGTCCACAAGCCTGTTCTGCAAGACTGGGTAGCGGGTGCGCATGAGATTCTGCAGGATGCAGCAAGCTTCCATGATCCTCCTCACGGTCTCTGGGCAATGCTGCATGGTGGTGAGAAGTACCTGGAACCTGTTGGCCAGGATGCCAAAGGCGTTCTCCACCACCCGCCTTGCCCTGGACAGCCTGTAGTTGAAGATCCTCTCTTCACGGGGGAGGAGTCTGGAACTGTAGGGCTTCATGAGGTAGGTTGTGAGGGAGAAGGCGTCATCCCCCACGATGAAGTAGGGCACATCTTGCGTGTCATTGGGCAGGGGTTCTGGATCTGGGAAACCCATGATGAGGTTGCCTTCCAGCTCCTCCTTGAGGTGACTGGCGTTGTATACCTGGGCATCTGAAGATGAGCCGTTGCCTGAAGCATCGATGTACATGAACTTGTAGTCAGCATCGACCATGGCGAAGAGGATGATGCTGAAGAAGCCCTTGGAGTTGAAATAAGTGGACCCCGACTTGGCTGGCGCTTTGCAGGCCACGTGCTTGCCACCTATGGCTCCAACTGTGTGGGGGAAGTTCCACTTCTGATACCACTGCTCTGCAACTTTCTTCCATCCTTCTTCAGTGGAGGGGCACTGCAGGAGCTCCTCCTTGTATTCTTCGATGATGGCCTGCACCATTTCTCTGACCACAATGCTGATGGTGTTGGATGGCACCCTCCAGCCGTACTGCATGCTCCTGTAGGAGGTCCCTGAGGCCAGGTGGTGCAGAGTGAGTGCCACCTTGAGCCCAGGTTCCAGGCTGGGCCGGAAGCTGGTGTTTGCCTTGGTCAACCTGGGTGTCAGGCGCTGCACAACTTCGTCAAACATGGCTGACGGCATCCTCATGAAGTTGCTGAATGCACAAGAGTCTTCATTCCTGAGCTCCACCATCAGCTTGTTGTACAGTCCGTCCTCTGCTCTTCTGGTGAACCATCTTTGGATCCAGACTCTTTTTGAGTGGCTCCTTTTCTTCTCGCAGTAGAGTTCACAGAGCCTGCAGATGGCTTCGCACTGTTGCAGAACGATGGTGGCTGCCGAAAGGACTTTGTTACAATCCACGGTGGACATGACTGGATGCTGTGGAAGAGCAAGAGGCAGATGAAGGCTGCAGAGGTCTGCACCGCTGGGCTGCTGTTCTGAAAGTGAGATGCAGACGAGTTGCTCCCCCTTTTTATAGGCAATATAGGTTTTCCGCTAGGCATCCTGTAGGCATCCTGTAGGCATCCTCTAGACATCCTTAATATCCGAGATAGGTCCCCTCTGCAAACGTTTTTTCCATTGTAAACGCTTTGTTTCCGTTCTGCATCCGCTAGGCATCCGTTCTGCATCTGTTCCGCGTCCGTTCTACTTCCTTCCTGCGTCAGGGCAGATGGAGTTGCGCGGATGCGTA
Organism: Laticauda colubrina; assembly: GCA_015471245.1. NCBI lineage: Eukaryota > Metazoa > Chordata > Lepidosauria > Squamata > Elapidae > Laticauda > Laticauda colubrina. Next base: position 1,321,661 of record BLBF01000053.1, read on the forward strand.
GTGGACGCCTAGCGGATATAGCGGATGCGTAACGGATGCATAGTGGATGCGTAGCGTATGCGTAGCGGATGCAGAACGGACGAACTGGATACATTTTTCGCGCAAAAGTTTTGGGCAGCCTAAAACTTTTGGAGCAGATGAAACGTCAATAAACGGATGCTGGACAGATAGAGAGGAAGCAAAATGGAGGCAGTGAGTACATTGCATTTTCGTACGGATGGCAAGGTTTTTTGTCCGTTTTACATCCTCTTTGCATCCGTTGGTTCAGTGTGACATGGGCAGGATAGTTTTTTCCGAAGCCAAATTGTTTATTGGAGAGTAGGTTATTTGTCTCTAAGTGGATAATAATGGATTGATTAATGATTGATTCCATGACTTTACAGGTGACGCAGCAAAGGCAGATTGGTCTGTAATTTTCAACGAGGCTGCGGTCTCCCTTTTTGAAGATGGGGATGATCATGGCTTGTGACCATAGGTTAGGCAAGGAGCTGGTCCTGAAAGATTTTTCAGAGATTATACTTAGAGGTTCGGTGATGGCAGTGGATAGCTTTTGTAAGAAGTAGGCACATATTCCATCCAGTCCAATAGATAGATATATTTTTAGATTGTGCAGTGCTTTTTCAACATTGTCTTCTGTAAAATCGATATATATTAGATCATTGTGGTTTTCTGTGGTTAGGAAATACTGGGCATGAACCATTGCTGTTTACAAATATTGAGCCAAAGAATGTGTTAAAGATGTTGGCTTTAATGGTGTCGTCGTTGCAGTCTTTACCATTAGGTCCTATCAGGGGTGGGATGGACCTTGCATCTCACTAATTGCATCAAATTACATCTCACTAATTGTATTAGAACTTGTATTAGAACTATATAGGATTCATATTACATGAGATCCATAGCTTTTATTAATCAGATTGAAATCACCTGTTGCAATATAGTCAATCTAAATTGAGTTCCTGGTTGCATAATTCCTCTAAAACAAAATCACTGGGCAAAAGGTTCTGAAATAAAATCATTCAGAGAAAAACATTCTTTTAAGATAGGATCTATTTCCAAAATTTCATCAAAGCCAGACAGCAACCAATCAAGTTCTTCTTCCATGCATATTTTAAGGAGTCTGCCCCAAAGCAACCTTATGGTCACATCCATTTTCACATCACAATTATAGCAAAAGAAATTGATGATTCCCCAGCCAATTTTTAAGCTACTATGAAATGCACACTACATTTTAGACCACAATTTAATGCTTTATTATGCTTTCTTAAAACCTATTGAAATCAATAGGCTTAATCATGCTGAATCCGAATTAGATTGTGGCTTTAAAGTTCATTAATGTTGCCATGGAGAAGAAGAATTCTCCCAGAACCTGAACTGTTGTTGCTAGAGCAGCTAAATTTTATCAGTCATCACCACCTTGGAATCAAACACAGAAGAGTGACTCAAAAGTCTCCTGGACGCTCTTGAATCAATTGTTTGCTTGTTTGAAATTTTAGATTTAACCTTATTGCATTTTCAAGGAAGTGAATATTTTCAGTTTACTTTAAGAAGCTCAAATTGCAGCAAAAGCCACCACTCAGTTCAGTTTCAATCTATTGCATTCATGTAACTTATTTATGATATAATTCTAATTATGCCTGACCTTCCTGCATCAGCATTCATTCTTCAATTGGATAGGTAAGACCTTATTCTGTTTATGGTTGCTGTTATTACTTCTGGCTCTCTCAAAGCATTCAAAGATACATTTTAAAAAGAAGACAGCTTCCCCCCTCCTCCTCTCTTTTTTCTCTGTCTTTTTTGTGGGGGAAGGGAATAGGCATTACTGTACTAGGTTGTGGGTAAATATTATTCTTACGTTAATCTTGCAATTTGTTACAACAATCTAATTGTTGCATATTTCCTTTTTAAACAGAATAAATATAATGCCCTAAGATGAAGAAAACAAATGTTCATATAGTTGGTGTCATCTGTGAATAATTGACATAGAAATCATTGAAATTTTTAGATCTGTTGTTATCTTTGGACAAATTGACTATTAATACACATATAATATGTTAATAAGTTAACAATAATATTCTTGTTTTTTTAACACTTATGTTGTAATCTTAGTATTTTTAAAAAGAAATTCAAATACTGAAAACTTTTCCTAATATGCAAGGCAACTTGACAACCAGGAAGGATAAGATGCAAGAAACATCTGAATTATTGCAATATTATTGCAATATTCATTCAGTATGAGGTGGCTAGGAATTTAATTGGAACATTGCAGATGGAGTTTTATCCTTTTTACTATGTGCCCATTTTCTTAATCAAGATAGCCATACTTTAGCTGCATTTCAATCTTCAGTACAAATAGCATGAGGTTGCTAGAACTTTCCCTATAAGAAAAAAAAATCAAAACTCATTGCTTTGTCACAGTCACATTTTCCTGAGGTTGGACTTTCACAAAGAAAACAAATACTTAGCAACTCCAAGGAGATAACATAATTAAATACAGAACCAAATAGTAGAAGGCAGAATATGATGCCAGAGACAGACTCCGCAAGGATCTCAGTGACTCAGTAGAAAGAAATTACCTAAGAAAAACCTTGGACATCAAGAACCACAATTTTATATATATATGGTATTCAGCTTTGTTCGGGTATTTTCCCACATCATTATAGTTGTGCTTTTAAAGTTGTAGCAACGTTTTGGCAGAATCTCATCTGCCATCATCAGGCTTCTGTATATTCTTAAGTTTTCGCGGGTACTTACATGTATGCTGTTCAGCTTCCTTCGGGTATTATCCCATGTCATTGTAGTTGTGCTTTTAAAGTTGAAGCAACATTTCGGCAGAATCCCATCTGCCATCATCAGGCCTCCTGGTGAGGTCCTTCTGATTTGGTGAGGTCCCACTCATCAGTCTGAGGATGGCGAGTGGGACGTCACTGAAATGTCGCCAAGATACTCTTAATCTTACACGGGAAAAGACCCAAACACACCTTGACCTACATACTTGTACCCATGAAAATCTACAAAAACAAATATATATAGAGAGAGAGGGGGGGGGGGGAGAGAGAGAAAATAAAATATTCCAGCCCTGTGAGGCAAACTGACCAGCTGCTCTGTATCTTCCATCCAATGTGCAAACTTCTGATGGGCAATCTCAAAGCCCCTGCTCACTTATCCTTAAACCAGACATGGATTGTCCAATTTTTAAAGCATAGGAATGTTTTTAGATTCAGGGGAGTTTGGAATGATATATCTAATGCAAATGTGAATGTGTGCATTCATGCATTTACACATCTCCCTTCCCATCTCCTTAACTCTTTTGCCAATTGCTGGTTACCTTCAATATGATAACAGAAAACCAAAGGTCTTAAATAGGATCAGTGAAGATGGAAGAAACACCAATGTTCCACCTTCTGTCCAATCATGTCTGTTACATATGTTCGTTTCTTCTCTGGTTCTGTGGGCCACTGTTAGGATCAGAAAAGGCAGCCTTGCAAGAGATGAGAGTCCACCAGTGGTGGGATTCAAATTTTTTTACTTCCGGTTCTTTGGGCATGGCTTGGTAGGCATGGTGTGGCTTGGTGGGCATGGCTTGGTGGGCATGGCAGGGGAAGGATACTGTAAAATCTCCATTCCCACCCCACTCCTGGGGGAAGGTTACTGCAAAATCCCATTCCCTCCCCACCCCACTAACCTGCTTTCCAGCTCCATTCTCCTGTGCAAGGCAACAAAAGAAGACACAGCCAATCAGCTGGGACTTGGGAAGCAGAGAATAGATGGGTGCCAAGCCAGTCAGAGGTGGCATTTGCCGGTTCTCCGAACTACTCAAAATTTCCACTACCGGTTCTCCAGAACTGGCCAGAACCTGCTGAATGCCACCTCTGGAGTCCACGTGATACAGTATATAAGCTAATGATATTTTAGCATGCTTCTATTCTCCCAATTCAATGCATGCCATAACTAACAAACACATTTTAAAGCCAGTGTTTATATAAATGATAGGTTCTAAATTAAAAGTATGGGAATGTGAAATAAGGGACAGGGGTTTTTTAGTGACCAACTCCAAGGCTCTTGAGATTGGAAGTTCCATATCTCAAGAATGCACAAACAAATCATATTTTCTCTCTTAGAAGTTAAGTAAATTTAATCTGATTATTCTGCAATGAGTACATAATTATATGCATTGCTTTAATCAGACAATAGCCCCCAAAATTGTACAGTTCTGACATAAAACTACTAGAATTGTATATCTACTACATTTACCAATTGCAGGATAAACTGTTTCTTATTGCTTGATCACAATTGTTAGTCTGTTCCATATCCAGCTCATGTGATATATACTGAGCACACATGCTAGAGTTTATAAAACCTCCTGAAAAATTTCCATTGGGAATATACTTTGATTCAGCCTTGAACCAGAATTTGTAATTCTTGCTCTCTAACCTTTAACTTTGAAACTTGCACCCCATTTTGGTGGTGTTTTACTGTAATGTTATCTGGGTCCACTAGAGTCAAACAGTATAGGAAATATGATTACAATAATTGTGTTAGAAATAAGTTGCTGTCATGATCAAGTAAAAGCCTCCAAAATGAAACTGATAAAATTGTATCTTTGACCTTCATGTCAGTTCTAAAGAAACACACTTCAAATGCTGTCTATGAATATTAGGATTATTATTTTTGAAATAGAGACTAGTTTATATTTCTTTCTGAGAGTTCAGAAGAGCTACCTTGTTTGTAAAAAAAAATGTAGGCAAAAATAAATTCTAGACTTTTATGAAACAATAGGCCAGTAGTAAAACAGGCCAAAAGCTTCAGTAGAATTAATGGATTAACTTGGCCAAGACTCTTTGAAAAGGATTTTCTTCCACAAATTAGATTCATAAAATGTATATATTTTAAATACTTGTTCTTAACAATTTAATTCTGTTTCCTTCCTGGAGAACTTCTAAGTATAAAACTCTGAATGTATACATGTTTACAGAATAAAATATCAGTATTAATGCTAATTTGAACCCGAATAATATAAAAAGGAATTGTATCATTCCAACAATTTTATGAACTAGTTTCCAGCTGTGTGTGTGTGTGTGCCTGTGTGTGTGTGTTCAAAGCATGTTTTACAAGATAAATTTGTGATTAGGTAGAAAGTTTAATTTTACTTTGCTGATTTGTTTAATATTTAAATCATAGACTATGTTCTCCTGAAAAAATGCATAATAAAATGTGTACGATTATGCATGACAACAACAAAATGCATTTTAAACTAAACCGAGTAAAAAAGATGAATTTCTATGTACAAAGTACAAAAATCCAATTGAGATAAAAATGCATTTTGTTGTTGTCATGCATAATCCTTTTTATTCATTAATGGGGATCTCAACTCAATATGAATCCTAGACCATACATTAAAGATAAATTAAAACTTTCACAACAGTGAAAGTGAGTTGTGAAAGTGCAACAGTTTCTAAACGTAGGACAGCGAAGAAAGGTTCCCTTAATTTTGCCCACTTTCAATAAATATGGGCTCAATTGTTGAGGTTATCATCAATGCTATCATTTGTTTAAGGAAATAAAAGCAAATTAACCAGAATAATGCCCACTGATATTACTGTCCCTTTCTTAGAATTAAACACTCACTGTATCTAACATCCAAATCTCTTTTTCACTGACTTCTACTATGAACCTTTTTCTTGGTGTGTTTTAAAATAGTTATTTAAATTAGAAAATCAACCATCAAATTAGATGTATGACTATACACATCAAATTCCAATTGTTTATTTTCATCCTGGCACATTCATAAATGTGCAGGTTTGAAGAATGTAATCAGTTGGCATAAGCTTCAGTGTTACATGGTCATCCCAGAAGAAGTCTCTGCGTGGTTTTGAAATGTACTTTTAAAAGGCACTTTAATAAAGTTTGTTTGTATTTTCCTTGATGAATAACACATTTGCTGGTGAATTTTCTGGGATGTTTGGTTCATGGTCTTTCCTTTCTTTCCCTTAGAACTCTTTGGTGGTAGCAATCTGCAGAAGCCTTATGGGACTATCCCATTGTGATTTGACCTCTTTCTCGCTTTGTCCAAGTAATTGTACTCACAGTAACATTCATGACCCCAAGAAGTAATTGATAAGCTCCAGCACATAAAGTGCAGGGTTAAAAAAGTTTCAAATTTGAAGTGGAAAAAAATATGTTCAGCCACAAGACTGGTATTTATTTATTATTTTAAAATAGCCAACATGCTTCAAGATGTTTTTTTCTAGATCTTTCACAAATCAGATCAATATTTAAAAGAAACAGAAGGCTTATCTGGTATTGTAATTAAGCATGCAGTGTAAAGGGATAAGTTTGCATTCCTAAGTTTTTCTTAAGAGTGGCACAATTACACTTTTGCCATTTGCTGTGATATTTGATTGATCCTGAGATTTTAGATGAAAGGTGGATTTATGCCACTGAGGACTTAAATTAAATAATAAGGTATTACTGATAATAAAGGTTAACATAAACAGCACTGTTTTTGAGAAGTGCTCTAAATTGAAAATATATGGTTTATTTGATTAAGCAATATTTCAGCTTCAGTTTCTCAACAATTTCATTTTCTCAGAAAACAGATGGAAAGAGCAATCCTATGCATTTCAGTTCACAAGTTCCCTTAAATTTAGTGAAAATTAGTTGGTGTTTATAGGACTGTAATCTAAGTCTATTTTTAGACATGAAACAGCAGAAGATGAAATTATATTGGACACATTTTATGCGATCATCATAAGTTGACAATACTTCTAAATTACATTGAGAAAATATTGACATTTAAAACCATGCATCATTGTCTTGAAAGCTAATAATATGTTTTTTGCTTTGGAATATTGCACAGTGAAATTTTAGTGGCAGACAGATCAAATCGACCTCCTTCACTAAAAGAAATTAATGATCTGTTTTTCCACTCTATATATAGAAAATTCTTTTCCTTTTGGGTCAAAATGAAAACATTGAAGAAAGGTCCAAGCCCTGGGATATTGCAAAGTTACAAACCTAATTATTAAACTATAATATGGCTTCATTCTTTACAACGTGAATGCTAAAAAACATTTAAGTGATGTCCAAAAATTGATGTAGGTTTTTGGCAAAACATATTGCTGTTTGTGATAACCACTTGGATAATACCAGTAATTGGGGGGGTGGGGAATAGTTTACTTAACCACATGAAAACATGGCTTCACATTCATATTTCACGGCACTGATTTAAGTAAATGGACCATTTGGATTTTCCTAATTAGATGATAATACTTAGCCTAAGAAAAACACCCAACCTTCAATGAAATTACATAGCTAATCTTAATCCCCTCCCTAGAGGAACTGCAAGCTTCAGGAATCACTTTGCACAATGGTTTACTTTGGGGTCCCTTGGAGAGGTCCTGCAGAGAAATCTGTTTTTCATACTACATTCCTCTGCACAAATAAAGCACAGCTTTGTGCCCAATTCTTGAACAGAAAGCATTATTTGTACATGGCCACCAGGCGGAAAATCTTCCATAATGTAAAGTTAGAAAGAGAAATGGAGCCAAACCAAGAAATGAAATTATTCATAATTTCAAAATTAAGAATTTGAGCTTAACCTTTAAAAAAAATCAAATTTTGTTTTTAAAAACTTTTTTATGACATCCTTTCAAAGGATAAATTTTCCATATTGTTAATAATTAGGATGGCATGTTATATTAAAATCCAAACATGATATATTTCATACTTTTATCATATTTGTTTGATTTATTAACACATCTACTACTAGTCTAGGTCTTGAACAGAGGCAAAAACATTTAAAATAATAGCTTATTTAAAAGAAAGCCATTTACATTTTACATATGATAATGTTTATATCATTACCAGTTCTAAAGACTTTGGACAGAGCAAAAATATTATCTTTACAGTAATATTGTAATAAAATCTCAAGCTATTATTTTAAAGTTATTTAGTCCTTTTTGATCCTACTTTGATGGTTTTAACACAGCATTATTTGACACTATTTTCTTATTTTGCCAATGCTGTTGAATGTTTTATATCTTGATTATTGAAAAAGTAATATAAAATACCATAAATAAATAGATACAATTCTTCCTTCTAAATAAGTGAGGCATGGCTTAGATGTGCAAAGGAATGGCATGAAATATATTATTGTTTTGAAAGTACTGGTAGTTCATGTTAATCCCTCCTCTATGTTGTGGTTTAGGAAGACATACACATTGTTGAAAAGAAAGGCAAGTGGGTGTAACAATATTCAACTCATAGCCAGACCCACCATTGCCTCAGACTGCACTATTAGGAATCTTAGTGGTTGTTTCCTATCCAGACAATTCCAGTGTGCTTTAGTGTGACCTTGTAAAACTCTCAACTGAGCTACTGTCTCAGCTATGCTAGAAGATGCCAGCCCCTCACAAATGCTTCAGTAAGATTTAACCATGAGCTTCTCCACGTGGAAAAGAGAGAGGAGACATTCTGTCTCCCCAGAAGACCTGGGGTAAATATAGCTTATGACAGCTTAAACACCTGTCTGAAATAATGTCCTGGAAAATCACTCTCCCTCTGTGGACCTCTTTAACTTTATGATGATATATGAAGATGATTTTATAACCATATTTATTTATAATGTTGCAGATAAGCCTTACTTGATATGTGTGAAAGAGCCACTGAAATAATTTTATTCCTTAAACAATGTGTATTAAAGGCTCATTCAAATGAACTCATCATTATGGAATTATTGGCATCCTTTAAAAATATTATGAACTACACAAATTCTTATCCAACCATATTTTTTTTGTTTTTCTATAAAACTAATTAAATGATAATAATTGGGCCTTTCTCTCTAAAAAACACTAGAGCTATAGCAGGCACCTGGATTTGATGTGCAAGGAAACCTAAAACCAGCAACAGCTTTCACATTCTGCAGAGAAATGAGATATTTTGTACCTGGCTTCATATCACAGATAAAACACTATGGAACTTTATTTTGACAGCTTTTTCTACTTTTCGTGGATTTTTTTTTAAATTATAAAATAAATTCATGATGTTTATTTGCAAAGGTCTGGCTGATTTTAATGGATCTGGATTGAAATCCTTGATTATAAACATCTTAGCTATAAACTTAATCATAATGCTGTTAAATAATATCTACCATAAAACTTTTACTATAGATTATAATTTCAGTTTAAATAATATTTAACTTAATTTTTGTCTCTGTATAAAGCAATGCCTATTTTTAAGAGAAGCATTCCAATATTTCAGTTTTAAAACTTTAAATATAATGCAGTACTGTGTTTGCTTACTCGTTGGAAAAATATAGTATTGAATAAAAATACACATACGACATAAGAATTGTCAGAGGAATTCCAAAATTGCTAAACAACCAATATGATTTTTGTATAAAGAAATCAATAACATAACTTCAAAATCAGATTCATGTCTGAATTTTGCCCCACTGGCTCAAATTTGACTTGAAGACAAAGCAATTGGAATATTAAGGTGATTAAGTACAATAAAACCAATTAGTGCTTGCAAACTTTGAAGAAGATGAAAACTGGGAATATTTTAAATTTTATAACAGTATTCCATTCATTTATGTAGACACATATGTTATACAAGTTGGAATTGCCCTCTAGTTGTGGCTGCATATATGATTATGCCCCAGTTGTATAATTTGTTTTTGGGTTTGCTGTTGTTGCTGTTGATGGATAGCAAGAGGTAGCATTATCTCTATACCATTATTACCCACATAGCATTCCAAATATTCAGTGAACCACATGAAGGTTTGAATCATCTCGAATTTGCAGTCCAGAAACAAATTAACATGCCTCTGATGCTGAAATATGTGATACATTAATTTCCTAAATGATCACTGGATGATGTCCATTTTGGGGGGAAACAATCTTATTGAATTTGATATATAGGTATATGTAAAGCCTTGAATATCCATTATTAATGAAAGTTTTGAGAAAGTATACCCTTAATTTATATATTTATATTCATAACTGACTTAGGAGGTGGGGGGAGAGAGAGAAAGGAGTTCAAAGTGGTATGTTTATTTTATTCGAGCTGTAATGTCAGATGCTAAAGCTACAAATGTTGCAGAGTTTGATTGGCTCCTTGGCCATAAGCCTGAGAAATAAATAATGTTCAGTCTGAACTTGCCTTTCAAATTCTTTATTTTGCTTGATGTTTTAATCATGGCAAACTGCCACTTTCTCATAATTTAAATTCAGATAAGTGGCTGAATATCTAAAAGTCACTTAGTAGAAAAAATGTTTTTCTTTACAATATTCTCTACCTCATTATTTTCAGGCAAATGACATTGATTTACAGTCCAATATTTATTTCATTTCATATTTAAATAATGCACATTGCCTTTAATACACATTGTTTAAGGAATAAAAACACACAAACATACACATATGTCATGTGAAGTAGTAAATATAAAAATGGAATAGCAAATAAAAGCTGCCTTCCACACTTGAAGCATTGATACCATTTAAGTATGCCTGTTTTTTGTAAGGTTTAATCAATGTCTTTTGTCTGATTTGTTGCTTTCTGACACATCACATATCTTGAATGTATGTATTAGTCGTTTCTATACCCATTGTAAAGACTTGAGACCTTTTAATAAAATGTTTTTTTCTTTGCCTGAAATTTTGGATCACACTGTTGGTGAAAGAGTTCACAAATGATATTGTGTCTTAAAGCATGTCTTTGTGATTCTGTAGGCAACGGAACTTCTAACTTTTTGGAACTCTTGGTTCTGCTCTCTAAATCACATTAATGTTTGTCAATTGGCAATTATGTAGAATCGCATAATTTCATATAAATACCTGAAAAGATTTCCTTTCTATCATATGAACATTGATTCAAATAATTATTGAATGAGCCCATGTCAGAGGTAAGAAGCAAAAACTTCTCGGCAAATCTTAAAAACATATTGTATATTAAAGTAACTTGTATCAGTCAAAGCAGCAAATATCAAACAAAATGAACTAATTTTCCTCATTGCATAGAAAAGGCTGTCAGAATCATTTAAGAAATAGTATTGAATATAGAAGTATTGGATATGGGCTGGCTCTTGATATGTTTACTCTTTATTGTTATGTTCTCTCTCCTTATTGTTGCCATCCCACTACTGAGACAGATCAAAGATTATTAGGGTACATGTGGGGGTTGAATAAATGTAGGACTTTACCAAACTATGTCAAACATACTTTCCCAGAATACTGTTCTCTTCAACTTGATTGCTTGATTTTTTAGTCACCCAATTTGCAAAAATGCAATCCCAAGCATCACAGCCTGCAACCATTAAACAAATCACAATTATCCAATAATATCAACAAACACTGCTCTATCCAGATAACAAAAATCAGATTACATAATAGGAATATAACTACATATAGTAAGTCTTTCAAGATTGGCCAGCCTAATATCCACCTGCCAGGCTGAAGAAACAGCCCAGGTCTTCAAAATCTTATAGGAGATTGATAGGGTCAAGAGATGGTCAAATCTCAAGAGGAGAAAAGGCAGAGATCATTCTACAGGGCAGGGGCCACAAGTGATATGACAGGCCTCCTAGGTTCTCTCAAATGGCACTGTTTCAGGAAATGGACCTGGAAAGTACCTGCTTAGTTGGAGTATGCAAGGACAGGCAGAAATAACCAGAGACAGAAGATCCCACAAATGACCCAGTTCTATATTATAAAAATATATATACATACAAGTATATATACAAAATATATACTTGTAACTGAAATAAAATATGTATAAACATAAATGTTATGAAATAAGTATAAATATAAAAATAAACAAACTGAATCCATCTTATGTTATTTTGATCTAATGATAAAGTAATAGCAACCCTCTCCCAAAGTAAAATGTATAACAGCAAAATTACACTTTCTCCATCCATTCCCTCCCAAGTAAGTTAGCTATGTAAAAAAGCTATATTCTTTTTTCTTTTTCAATTCTCACCAAAAAATCTGGCTTATGTTTTCTAATGTGAGGGCGGGGAAAGGCTTGTTATAGGCAACAATTATTCCTGTAACACCATAGATCATTGGGAGATATTGGGTTGTATATTATAGTTTATGTATTGATTTTAATGAAGCCTTCTCCTGAAATGTTTGTAGTTCCATGCTTAACATAGTATTTCCTTGACTTAAACTCACTGCTTAGCAAAAACTATCTACTTTAGATCAGTGTTTTTCAATCTCAGCTGCTTTAAAATATGTGGATTTCAGCTCCCAGAATCCCCAGAATTCCCCAGTTAACATATTGGAGCCTACATTTCTTAAAGTTGTTGAGGTTGAAAAATGCAGCTTTAGATAGTATATTCTAAGTATAGGTAGTCCTTGACTTATCACAGTTCATTTAATGACACTTTAAAGTTACAATAGCACTGAAAAAAGTAACTTATGACCTTTTTTTTCATTTTCACAGTGGCAACATACCTCTGATCACATGATTAAAATTTGGGTGCTTGGCAATTGACTCATATTTATGATGGTTTCCATGTCCTAGGGACATGTGATCAATTTTTAGAGACCTTCTGACAAGCAAAGTAAATGGAGAACCCAGATTCACTTAGCAACTGTGTTACTTAACTTAATAACTGCAGTGATTCACTCAGCAACTGTGGCAAAAAAAGGTCATAAAATGGGGCAAAATTCACTTAACAAACATTTCTCTTAGCAACAAAAATTTGGGGCTCTATTGTGGTCATAAGTCAAGGAGTACCTGTATGTGACAAAGGATCAGAAGTGAATATGGCATAGTGTGTCTATGGAGATTCTCAGTCATTCAGGTCATGGTTGTCCCAAATATGCTTTTTCGAGAGGCAACAAGACATTCTGGTTTTTTAAAATCCCACAAAGGTTTTTAAGAACCAGAAAGTCCAGATGCCTCTTGAAAAAGTACCTTTGGGGTATGGCATAGAACTTCCCATAGGGTTCCTTCTCCAGATAAGAAAGATAAACATTCTGTTTAGTTTTACAGCCACATTTTAAAGCCTTTTTGCTGTTTCCTGAGAAGCAATTGAATGTTGGGTGATCTTTGCTGCTCTTGTCCTTTAAGCATCCAGACAATGATCTCTCTTGTATCGGGAAACTGGATACACAAAGTAAGGAAGCTCCCTGGACTGAAGTGCATATCCTATGCTTCCTGAGAAGACAGAAGTTTATCAAAGCACACACTTGAGCTTTTGCCCTACAGAGAATACCGCTTTCATCTAGCACGCCCTTTTCCATGGTTCTCCATCCCCCAAGGATATTTCTCATTTAGTTCTGAGGGTCATCACACTAAAATTATCAGTGCCTCTCTTCCAGTCCCAGGACCATGTTAACCAGGCATAAAAATGCATAGTCTAACTCTAACCCACTTATGAGGCATAGGCCTCACTTTTGCACTGGTGATATTTAATTTAAAAAGAACAGGAATGCTTAATAATGGGAACTGACATAAAAAACGTAGTGGTAGGGCAGCAATACAAAATTTCAAAAGAAAATAAACAAAATGCTGTCAAAAAAAAGAAAGATAGTGCTGCTGTTTATTTTACTTATTTATTCATGTGTAATATTAATATCCCATCTTTTCTTGGGAAATTTAAGGTATCAGAATCTTCTTCCATCTATTGATTGCCATTTTGGATTTATTTCAGCTTAATGAGCACTGAGAAACAATCAGCAGCCCAGGATGATTCAGTTAATTGAGTTCCCATAGCATGCTAAATCCAAAATCCCATTAACAAAGCACAATCATTATGTTGACAAAAAACCTATGTCCAAAATCTAAATCATAACATGACAATGTCATGGTATGTTTCATACATCTAAGAAAGTTGTGGGGCCTCCCAAAACTCACTGAACTATATCCCATTCCAATCAAGCCTAAACCAACACGATAAGCTGTCATACAAAGCAATCTTTCAGTGAACAGGTCTTCAAATAGGTCCTGAGTGACCATCTGTCAGAGAAATATCCTTTTTGTGTGTGCTTATTCACAAAATTCAAAAGTCTGGTTCTCTCTGTATTCAGTCAACATGTTATAAAAGTAAGCAAAGATGACAGGGATAGAAAAAAAATATTGGGTTTGCATGTTACATGTTTGATGAGATGGATAAGTGACCAGAATGTCTACATTAATAACTATGCTATTTTACAATTTTCATCTATTGTCACAATCATAAAGCACAGAACCGAAATATCAAAAAGCCCAGTATGTCTTGGCAGGAAGTATCCTCTCTCTAATTAAGGGTGATACTTGAGAAATGAGGATAAGATTAAGAATTTCACTTCCAATTAAGGAATCTGTATAAATTGATAGTTGATGACCCAACCATATTTCACTAAAGGCATCCTAATCAGGAAAGCACTTGTCTTAAATTGCTTTCCCATTCAAAGAGAGAATTTCTGATTTCAGCAGGGCCATACACTGACTTAGCCATGCTGTGTACCGAATTGCTGTTTCTCAGGAATTTATTTTTCATTACTGCTAAAACAGTGGCCAAGAAAAAATATTTTTTTGTTTGTTTGTTTAGTAAATTGCTAAAAAAATATTCCTGCCCTTAATACAAAATCCCTATAAAAGTACTATTCAAACAAGTTGTTGAGGTGTGAGGTTCTGTATATTAAAAACACCTTTTAAGCCAAAGTACATTTCTAATTAGTCTCATACATTGCTGTTTCCATCCATTACATTGCACTATTGGTGTTTTTCTATTTATAATCTATAACCAGCCTTCCTAAGATGTGTAATGTACTGACATCTGCTGTGTGTTTGACCAATATAGCACAATGATTAAAAAGAATAAAGCATGTATTTAAAATTATGCTAGTAGGTTGCACGTTGCCGGCACACATTAAGATTGTTTAAAGAAGACAATGCTTTAAAGTAAAATAAGAAACACTCACTCTGCCCCAAGGATCATACAGTCTAATTATACTTGTTGCACTAGATGAGCCCAGAATTGTTTCATTGAGATTCTACATCATTATTTCATGTGATGAAGGAAGGAAATAAAAGTGTCTTTTAATTACATTTTCAGTGTGCCACATCTTTTCTATCTCTTGGAGAGAGGATGTAGCATGCAATTGTTCAATAAGACATGGTCTTTGTCTAACGTTATAAAATTTTAGAAGAAATTGCTTATGTACCATCTGTTATGTATAATCTAAATGCTAAATTTGGCCACATATTATTTATTTAGAATTCTTAAGTTGCTGTTTGAGATAGAACAGAACTTTTATATTAAAAGAAAATGGTTAAGTGCTTATATTGCTATGGGAACATTTTTGTCACTATAAAGTTGTATTAGCTGTATACCTTTTCTTCCTCCCCCTTCCCCGCATCCAAGACAATAGAAAAGGTATAATGCTATTTCTTTATTCATCATCAGATAGAACAATGTCAGAAATTCTAAGGTGAGGAAGCTTCTAGTCTACACCATAGGTATATAGCACCTTTACTCTTCCCTGTGACATACACTTTCAATTTAAATTCTCAAGAATACTGTATTTATTTTATTAAAGATACCATTTTTTGTTTTATGGCATTGAAGTCGGCAATGTAGTGATTCAAAGCATCACGATACCCAGGTTCAGCTTCCCCGTTTACCTGAAAATGTCTGTCTGTCTATCTAACTGGCTGTTATATATTAATTCATATAATTTATATCCATCAAATCTATCAAGAGGGAACTCAAGATTGTTAACTTATGGCTTGCCTGGGCTTTGGTTTTGTTTAAATTAGGAGAGGCACAGAGATGCCTGCAAATTGAACTATTGGAGTCTATGTGCAGGCTTCCATCTGTTTTCTCCAAAATGTCTCCTGTTCCTTTATAGGTCCATACAATGGAAGTTAAGAAGATTGACAGGTAATGGGTGGTTGAAGCTAACATTTTGCTTTATGTGTGTCTGCACATATACTATACTATTAAGAAAGAGAATCAATTTGGTATTGTGGTTAAAAGTATGGTGCTAGAAATTATGGGGGGAGAGTATCAGTTTTAATCCTGCCTTAGACATAAAGCCTACTGGGTGACTTTGAGTCAGTCACTTTTGCTTAACCCTAGGAAGAAGGTAATGTCAAACTACTTCTAGAAATGTTGTCAAGAAAATTACATGGACTTATCCATGTGCTAACCAAAGCCAAGACTGACCAAAAACAATAAACACATATATAAACACATACCAAGGGAAGCTTGATTTGGTGGCAAGGAAGAAAGCAGATGGCTCATAGAAAACTTCAGAATAATGCTGTCTTGGAAATACTGGCATGTTGTACAGAATATTTCCTCTCTTTAATGCATCTTCCCAGACATGGGTTAATATTGTAGTAAAAACCAGATGTTTCATGTCATACAAGAAAGAAGATATATGACAAATGAGTTACAATGCTTGATGTCTGAATATTATTGAGAGAACAAAGCTGGTGCAGGCAATCAAGCCATATCTTTTGATTATCTTATAAAATATAGCTGGTTTTGGTGTATACAAAAAATCATATTCAGTTTTAGCTGAATATGATTCTCTTCCTTGTCATTAAACCAAGCTGTCTTCCTAAAGGGATGGCATTTATATTTTGTTCCAAGTGAGGCCAACTTGTTTGTTTTCATCTGTAATGTTCAAATGGCTTGCTTAAGGCCAGAGACATCCTGCAAAACTGTAATGGATGAATGTGTAAATAAAAGACAAATAAACTCATCCCCATATCAAAATTTACTCATGCATCCATTAGTTGTAACCAATTTGCATTTGGTCTGGTGACCAGTCTTTTGAACCCACCAATCTCTGTGAGTGCAAGAACTTTCAAGTTTCTTAACTTTCCAGTTCAAGCTTCCTCTCATCTTCAACATCTTAAAGATTTCAGACAAATACCTCTGGAAAATCTGCATGTTTCGCTTTAACAGATGAATATTACATGTACTTTCTCAAAATGTATCTATTTTTTTTAATGAATTAGAACACTTTTTTCCCTTTACACTTAGTTATTTGTGAATGGAAAGTTTGAAGTTTACATTTTAGGATGAAATTAGAACAGCTAAAGAATTCACTTTTCACTAATTTACTCTTTTCACAATTTAGCTGTATTCATAAATAAATAATTCATATTCCTCAGTGTGCTGAGTGATGTTCAATGTTCTCACATAACCGGAGTCACAGCCTTTTCTAAAAGAAGTTATGTTTGATATAGTTTGCATAATAAATACTTTTCCTGCTTAATATGGGGTTCTATTTACACCTTCAGTGAGGAATATGCCTGGAGATAAATCTGCAGGAGAAATGAAGCAGTTGTGTTAAAAAGTTAAAGACTTTTTCCCTTGAGGGAAAACTGAGAATAATCTTGCTTTTATACTGGGAATTTATTCAAATTTTTAAGTAGGAAGTTTCAGAATTCTGTTCCAGTCTCAAATTTTATTACTGTTTGGAAACATTTCTCCTTTACACACTTATGTTTCCACTCAAAAACTTGAGGAGAATGTGGCTAATATTTCTGTTTCAGCACTATTTGAATTCTAGGTCCTCATATAAACAATTATAAACAATAAACAAGTATTTTATTTAAGCAATAAGCAATTATTAAAGAGACGTTAATAGTAAAAATAAGGTTTGAGAGTCCTTTTGAATAGTTTTTCCCAACCTAGTTCTGTCCACGTTTCTTGGGATAGAACTTTTGCAATATCCTTATGTGGATGTTGGTTTTCATTGTGTAAACTATTCTTATTGACTGAATTTACAGTCATTTCCACTGATGTACATATAGATCTTGAGATTTATTTTTTCTTTTTCTCTTCATCCCACGTTAAGCTATGGAATACCATAGCCTTCACTCTTTATGTCATTCATTTTTAGATACATATGTTTATAAATAATAATGAGTTATTGCAAGAACTGAGTCACATTCACAAATATATATAAGAGAAGAAAAAGAACCCTAGAGGAATGAGGAAATATCTGGGGAGACAGAAAACATTTTTCTCCAAAAAGATATTAGGGAATTTATTAAAAGCCTAAGACTCAGTATGCAACACATTAACTAAATTCTAAATGAATTATTCATGACTTTGATGATTCAAAGGAATGTTATAAATATAAGTTGTCCAAAAATAGAAGGATGAATGGCACAGTTCTCATTTCAAGTGGATGAACATAGGAAAATGTAGAGAAAATTTCCACCTCTGGAGAAGACCTTTTAGGATCTACTAGGATCTATTAGTGCCTGTCCTCTGCAAGCTGTTAGACTGCTTTACTGAATTCTATTAATACAGTTGATTAAAAGATATCTATATCCCTAAACACATTTGTCTTAATTCTGCAAAGATTATCTGGGGTCCAACCAAACTGGATGTGACTTCTGATGTACAGATAAATGCACCCACAGTCTCATATTCCAACTAATCCCACACAGTACCTTTGATGAGATAAGTTGTGGAAATAAATCCCTGTGGTTCTCTGATGCTTTTCAAATATGCAAACCTTAGAAACAATCTCTTGCAAGAACATTTTACTGAAAGTATGAAACTTGATTCAGAAAAGAAAATGTTAATTAGTTCAACTACACATGCCAAAGATCAGTTGTGAGGTGAATGGGAGTCTAAGTCTAATGACTGTGCACATAAACTAGCAATCTGCTTATCAATAGGACAATATCTGAGTTTGAAAAGCACACAATACCTCCAAGGCCCTTCCAACTTTTGCTATTCTGTTATCCTGACTGAGCATATTAGCAAAATATTTGTTCATTGATAAAATGTATACCTATGGACAATTAGAAACTCTAGTTGGATATATTTTAAGATAGAAAAATGATTGTAAGAGTGTTAAATGTTACTTTCAATGATTTTTTTAAAATGTGTATTTAACTCGTATTCAACTAAAGTGTATTCAACTTTATGGTAAACTGAAGCTACTTCAGCAATAAACATTTTTGTGTAGCACCCTCTTACGTGCTTGTAATGTGTAATATTTTGAACTGATCCAAGTTCAAAAGTAGTTGCTCTGTCTTTGAATAGAGACCAATGGAAAGTAGGATCACTTCCTATTTTTATCTTGTGATTTTTATGATGTGATGTTTACACACATATGATAATTTCTACTATTTTATAGATTCACTGAAGAATCATTCAAACAATATTCATTCTTCCAGTATAAAATTATGGAAACGTTTTTTTTTTTAAATTCTATTTCTTTTTTTCAGTTTGCATAACTTGTATCAACACATGTTCAGAGTTCACTATGACTATTTAAGTTTTAAAAACCCAAAATATGAAGGACTCATGTTACATAAAGTCAGATCTGCGTATTGTACATCCTGTATCCAGGTACATTTATGAGACTCATGAGAGATAAGGATGGCATTTGAAGCTGCTATTGTCTCTTATCCAAGGACAGGTTGTGCTAGTGGGGACCAAAGGCATTAGAGTGCAAATTAAATTCTGGGCATGCATTTGCTCAGTGGACAGGTATGCATTGTCAAGGCTCAGAATGCATAGCCCTTTAATTCTATCTGGGTTTTGCAAGATTCCAGCCTGAACACAATTTATATAATTGAGTGCAGTTCAAATTGCCCTGTACTTTCAGTGACATGACATCGCCACATATATATGCTGGTATTCTTCAACTTGTCCATATGTTTCCAGCATATTTGAATGTTTATTTCCCCTTTGTGTATATATTTGCAATTGATTATAGAATGGCTCTCATAAAATATCTGATTAGATGCACATGTATACATCTGGGTTGTGTCATTACTTTTAGTTTCTTTAGGACAAAACCAAAAGGGCATTTAAAAACTTATTGGAGAAGGGACTCATTCTGTAAAAAGACAATCTAAACCTGATGTATTTCTCCCTCTCAAGAATAATAACCACCTCTAATTCCTAGACTGTATTTCTTTTAGTGTCATTACTTTAAGAGTATGAAACCTTGCTTAAAATGTCATGTTTATATGTAACATTTTCCTTCTCCAATCCTTATTGGAACAAATATTCCAGAGTTTTAAAATAAAGCATGGCAAGTTTATAGGAGAAAGAGACAGAGGACTCTAGAAAGGCAAATCATTCTCAAAACTCTTGGTGTAACAAACACGTTGAAAATAGGAAATGGAAGGGGGAAGGTTATAGGTACAGGTCCACAAGAAAAGCAACTTTGTGGCTTTTCTTCTTGGGAAGACTACATTCTCCTGTAGTTTGTTTTGGTCTTGCTGAGGTTAATCTGTGTAAACCTGGCTTCATTCTTTTCAAGAGATTGGGAGAAGAGAACACGAGAGGATTAGATAAGGACTCACAAGTAGACTTCTTTCTTGTGAAATGTACAAGTTGCAAGAGACCATGCCTGAAAGTGGCAGCTGGTAAGCCAGTGATCGACAAATTGCAAAAGAAAGGTTGATTAAAACACACTCCCCGGTTGCTTTGCGTCCTGCCACATACCTCCCCAAAACAGCCAGGCCGGCACAACCTCTTGTCTTGCAATGTGTAAACACCCTTTCCTGGTCCCTTTCCTGACTATCCAGAGGCTTTGGAGTTGCCAGGACAAATCGAAGTCCCTGTATTCTGACTCTTTTGGAGTCGGGAAGCTTAAGGACGATAGAAACGGCTTAGGGCGGTCCCTGAAATGAAACAAGCAAAAGAGGCTTTTGAGTCCATTCATTTGAATTTGAAGGGGGGAGGGGGGCAGAATTACCTTTGAAGAGATAGACTGAGGGACAACCTGGTGTTTAAGAAAGAGAAAAATGTTCTGACTGCACTATCAAAAAGGTAAATTTCGTTCTCATTTTTACTTAAAATCTAAAATATTCACTTGTCGGGTTGACTACAATGACAGACAGGCCTGTTAGCTTTATTTAAAAGTGCTGATTTTCTTTCCTAGTATTGTTCTGGTGAGAAATAGTCTTCTCCCCCAGTGCAGGTCATACAGGAAAAAAAAAATACTTAAAGGGATAAGACATTCTTAGAATATGAATATTTTCTGATCTAGATAGCCAACCTTTGGTTATACTTTTTCTCCTCCAAAATATATAATTCATTTAATTGTTAAAAGGATTCAGGCGTCCATTACATTATAGTGCTGCAGAGAACATACCGCCAACTTTAAAAATATTTAAAAAGCAGTTACATATTGTTGAAAGAACAATAAGACTTTTTGGATAGTTTAAAATTTTATCAAATTCTCCTCCAATTTGTAAGAATTGAACTTAAATAGCCAAAGATACATAACTGGCGTATTAAGGGTTTAACAGACTTCTTTTCATTGTTGTCTTTAGCATTTGTTTGTGACACAAATTAAACTTCAGAGTTTCCATTCTGCCAAAGTATGAAAAATGTGGTCTAAATTGCCCAAATTTGCTTATGATATTTGGAACCACTTTACAGGGAATGGCCTGAGACCAATTAATGAATTGTTTCAATAGGTCTTAATGTTTAAACCTGTAGCCTCTTTAATTTAATGTGCTATACCTGTAAATATTTTAGGGCTGGAGCATGATCCAGTAAAAGTTGAATGCTTTCTTTATCATAATGTAATGGATACTAACTGGAAAAGTCAACTCCATTGTGAACAACAACATGCTTTACTTCCTAGTAACTGTTGGCTACTGGATTGTTCATACAGGGCTAACTTAAAGAAGCCAGGAAATAATTGGGTCATCATCATCATTTCTATTATTTTAATATTTTTAAAACCCAGGAAATTATTGTGTCCTATGCCTTCCATAACTTGCAATATACTGTTATTCAGTTCAACAACCTGATACACCATTATCTGTCAATCTTTGTGATGGAAAGCAATTAATATTTCCTGAGCCCAGGTTGTTTTAATAAAAAGAAAGTGATTTTCCCTTCTTGCTGTTTCCTGAACTGTCCAGCAACTGATGGATTACAATATGCCACTTTTTAAGCTTGTTCCATCTCTCATCATTAACAGCATACCTTGCTCCTGCTTTTATGATAAAGTGTCTCTCACCATAAGGAGTAGAATTTCTTATGATTCAGATATCAATACAAAATAAATACTTTTTGCAGAAAGTTCCAAATGGGCCTCATTCTCATCATAAATACAGTTAAGCCTATTTTACTACAGAAATGCTTTCTTGCCTGTGACTCCAAAACATATAAACACAGAGAGAGAGATAAATATTCCTTTCGCACCCAATCTTTTCCCAATGTTTCTTGATGCCTGTTAGGTACATTAGGTCCTTCAGGAACTCAGGATTTTTGGAAATGTCTAGATGATTTACAAAATAATTACTGCCCAATTTGTATTACAAACAGTCTTGAACACTGGATCAGTTTAAAGCCTAAAAGGCTGTTCTCCTAAATTCAGTAGAACACAATCCCAGGTAAATTAACCTAGGGTTGCTGTTTAATATATGGCAATAAAGTCGACTACCAGCCCAGTCCTAATAATTCAAATCAAACTAATATTACATACAGCAAATAGAACTTTTGCATATATACAAAATAGTCTTTTGTATGGACTTCATTGGATCTAAATTAGAATCCAGGGTGAAGCCTATGATCACCGATCTGATAGTGAATCCCACTGACGAACTGATAGTGAATCCCACGGACCCAAGCTCCGTGGGAATTTCTGGGAAATGGGCTGCGGATTGCTATTCTCTCAAGTTTAGCTTTGAATCTCTTTCACGAATTCTTATGCATTTGAAAGCGATATAATTTGAGATTCGGAGAGATTGGGTGTTTAAGTTCACCCCATATCAGGATGGTTGTTGTTTGTTATTATTACTGGTAACATTATCATTATTACAAACTGCTAAGCCTGCTATTACATATGATTATTACCCATATTTTTAATAAGTGGCTAATAGGAACTCTGAGGACGTCTATGCCGCCCAGACTCGCTTTGAATAGCGAGATGGGCGCATATAAATTTAATAATAAATAAAAAATATAAAAAATACCATTCATGGGGTGAAAGAAATCAGCGTAAAACAATAGTTACTTAGGGAAGCCTTTTGATTTCAACAATGACTGTGCCTCCGGCGCCGTTAGACATTTCTGCGAGGTTCCCGACAAGCGCGCGGAACCTCACAACCGAACCTCTCTCGCATCCACTGATCGCTTCTATAAAAGGGAAAGCCAGTGAGCCCGTCTACGAGGGCCTCCCGTTTTCTCTGAAAATTCTTCCTTAGGGACGCCCAAGCAGCCTTTGACTGTCCAGATGGGGGCGAAGGAGAGGGAAGGAAGCCAGGGGAGGCGGGCGAGACGGGGGATTCGCCGAAGCGAAAGCGCAACCTCTGCTAAAGTTGCGGACCTGGTAAACGCGCCAGGCAAGCAAGAAAACGCTGTCTAAACTCCCCCTCCGTTTCTGCTCCTCTTGTGCGTTGGATTGCACTTCAAATCTCGTTGGAGGAGTGGTGCAGGGAAGGGAGAGAGTGGGGAAGAAAGCTTTCGTGTGGTGGAGCGCGCTGAGTTTTGCGCCTCTCTTTTATAGAGAGATTCGTGCGCTTCCACCGGCACCGTTGATTTTTCTAAGCTTGGGAAGGCAGGAATCTGTAGTTGGTAGACGCGCTGACATATGTCACAAGGCTCCGCTGCTCCTGCTGCTGCTGCTGCTACACCTGTGGAAGGAAATGCCTTCCGGGCGAGGGGGGGGGGGTTTGCGAAGCAGCCCCGACCGGCTTGGGTGGCCAAGGAAAGAACTGGCACTAACTAGCTAAAACTGCCGACCTCAAAAGAGCAGCGCTTCAGAAATCTCAGCAGGCGTCCCGGCTTGGGGCCCGGATACTGGCATTTTCAGGCCCAGGGGCAGAGCTGCGACAGGGGCCGGAGGGCATTCCTATCTCCAGGCCCCAAAGCGTTTTGGATTAAGGAAGGAATCCACCCGGGGTTGGAAGTCACAGAGGTTTTCCCCCCTGCGTGCCTGGTTCAGAAACCCGCCTCTCTTGCGAGGGGAGGCAATTACTCTATTCCTAAAGAGGTTTTTTGTTTTTTTTTAATGTCTTCGAATCTACACAGGACCTAACCATTTGTATCACATTTGTAGGTGATCATCCGGATCACCATCAGCGATTTTCTTAAAAAGGCCAAAAAAGTGTTTTTTCTCTCATACACACTTGAAGTGAGGACTTCAAATTTCACAGCGATAGTGATCTGAATTTGAGATATACAATATCTTTATAGATGGCTTTATAAATAGCTGTATGGATTCATGATTGGTACCAGTTAGTGAAGTGTCATCATTGATTTTGGCAAAATAATGCTTAAAGATTATTTTTAGCACTTCCATTAAAAACATGTCATTTTCAACCATGCTGTAAGTTTCATACACTTCTTCTTGAGAGATTTATCTTTATGTAATGATTTAAGCAGTTTAATCAATATATCAAATATAAAGGAAAGTTAGGTGCCACTCTGCTCATTAGAACTTCTGAATTTTGTTTCTAGATTTTAAAACGCTATCAGCCTAGGCTCTATGAATATAACTCAAATACTGACTTTTTAAAGTCAGATTTTTTTTTCACGCTTCTCTAAAAAAAATCACAATGCTATCATTGTTCCCATATCAAGCATCTTAATTTGAAAATAAATCTCATTAGAAATATTGAATGTCTTTCTATTATTAGGTTACACCAATCTGAAACTTTTCCAATGTACGGATAGCAACAACCTATTGAACATATCCATTCTGAAGAGTGTAATCAATGCAATTAATATTGCAATATTGCAATATCTGTTACTGAAATGGTTTTACTGAAATCGAATAAGCATGCACGCTGTTAGAATCCTACTGTTTATTATTGATGTTAAATGTTTCTAACTTTGAGTAACTCAGATTAAATTGATCTTATTGCGTAGGATCAATGGAAAGCCAGTGCCTTTGAATTCAATAGAACTCGCTCCCAGGTTTGATGACTAGTTTGCAACAATGGACCATGTTGTTTGGCAGCATAATATATAACTAGTATATAATTAATATATAATATTAATATATATATATTATATATATTATATATATAAATAATATATAAATGTATATAAATAACACACACAAAAATAGATCCATAAATTGCTATAAAAACATGGATGTCTTTGTATACTATGAAGTTTCGGTATTTTTGAAATCCAACTTGGGAGCCTGAAGAGTGAGCCTCCAATTAACTCTTCTCAGTAGAAAGCCAGTAAATTTTCCCATTCAGTTATATAATTATAAAAAGAACGGTTAAAGGGACTATGGTAGGTACACTAAAGGTAGGAATAAATGCCACTGAATTCAAGGAGAATTACTTTGGCATAGGCTTTGATAAGATCAAGTTATCTTCAAAAATATAACCGATTAAATTTGCACAATAAATATTTACATTGTCTACTTTCTTCTAACACTGAAGGAAATCATTCAGAATTTCCCTATAGCCTTTTGTAAGGATGAGGCTTTTTCTATTTAAAAATTGTACTGTCGGGCCGAATGAACAAAGAAGCGAGTTGGGAAAGGAATCTGGAGGTCTGACTCGAAGTTCCCTTTCCAACGTGCACTCCCTTTCCTGCAGCAGCCGCAATGAGGCACATAGGCAAGCAGACCGGATGACGTATCTGTCTTTCGGCTGCCGGCAGCTTCGTGTGCGGCGGCTGTTCAGGTGAAGAACCTCATGTTTACAGGTCGGGAAGAAAACACACACACACACACACACACAAAACAACCCTGCTGGAGCAACTTGGATACTTAACACGCAGCGGGTCCTTGAGCGATCAGCTTTTCTCTAAAGCCTGATCGAGACCTCGACTTTAGGGTGGGATTTCCCAGAAGGAATTCAGCGGTTGAAAGTTTGGGGCAGAGACCCAGTCCCAGGTGCAGAGAAGATGGGCGCTAGCTGTGGCCTGTAGCAATCGCCCTGCACAAAACCACCTCGCTGTGCCCCGCCTCCGCTTTCCTGTTTCATTCCCCCGTGCCCCAACTGCCTATATGTTCGCACCTGCAAGAGTATCTTTGAAATCAACTACCCCAACAACCAGCTTGTCTTGAAAAAAAAAACAACCCGGACGAATGCCAGAGGGCTTTTCCTTTCTTTTAAAACGGGGGGTGAATCTCAAGGGCTCAAGGAAAGAGCGACGTGTACAGCATGACATGCGTGGGAGTGAAAGGCTGTTTGGCTCCGAAGACAGATGTCACCTGGCCAGGTCAGACAGTTCTACTAAGCGATCTGTCTGGATAAGAAGGTTCAGAAGGAAACGCATAACTTGTCGGTCTCCGCGCTTGTAGATGGCCTTATAACCTTTCAGTTCAGGGCGCTTCGTCGTTCGAGGGGCCCAGCCCTGTCTCCTGAAGTAGCAAGTTTCAGAGAAGCTCCTGCGTCCCGAAGTCTATCCCGCTTGGCTTCCCTGCGACTGAGCTCGCGTGACCTTTTTTTAACGCCGATTTCTGGCTTCCATCTCCAGCCCGCCTCCAGCGCTGCGCTCGAAGAAATCCCGACTCCTCAGGAGATCAGCTTGCAGAAGCAGGGGAAGGTTTTCCTTTTATTCCTTCTTTCTGCCCCCCTCCCCCGAACAATTTTCCGCCTAAACTGCCTCCTGCATCAGCCGCATTGGCAAAAAGATGCCGCTTTCCCCTTGATTTGTGCGTGCATGTGTGTGCGCGCGTTTGCCCCCCCCCACACCCCCCGCACTTCCCTCCGCTGGAGGACCCCCACCCTTGGCTTACGCGTACGATTTCCTGGTTGGGGTGTCCTTCTCGTGCAGTGTGACTTTGCCATGAACTCGCCCGTGCCCAGCTGGCTCCCAAGACTGAGGAGGGGTGGGGGACGCGGTGGGGTGGGGTGGGGTGGGGTGGGGGAGAAGCATCCTGACGAAAGCGGAACTCGCCGGAGCCCATACAAATCAGAAAAGAGCTACTCCAGAAGAGCAGGGAGTAGACACCGGAGCCCGCGGATCAGAAAAGACGCTGCGCCGGCCGCCGCTTGAAAACAGAGACGGGAAGGCGGAGGACGCCAGAGCCCACGCCGGAGCACAAGCGAACTTAAAACCAGCAGGCGGGATTGGCCGCTTGGATCCGATCTTCCCTGCCAGATCCTGGGGGAGCCGCCGCCGAGGTTTGGCGCGGCGGAGAGCTGTCCCCCCGTGAAGCCGCCGCCGGAGCCGTCGCCTTCCGAGCGGAGCCGCGGCAGCAGGTGGTGGTGGTGGGCCATGATGACCACCAGCTTCCAGGAGCCCCCGCCCGAGGACACGGCGGCCCTTCTGCACCGGGCCAAGGAGCCGGGCGGAGAAGCGGCGGCCAAAGGCGAACTGAGCCCGGCTTCCAGCAAAGCGGCGCCGTCCATCGGAACCGCGACGGCGGCGGCGGCGGCGGCGGCGGCGGCGGAGAAGAGCGACCCGACGCAGAAGCCGCCCTACTCCTACGTGGCGCTGATCGCCATGGCCATCCGCGAGAGCGCCGAGAAGCGCCTGACTCTGTCCGGCATCTACCACTACATCATCAGCAAGTTCCCCTTCTACGAGAAGAACAAGAAGGGCTGGCAGAACAGCATCCGCCACAACCTCAGCCTCAACGAGTGCTTCATCAAAGTGCCGCGAGAGGGCGGCGGAGAGCGCAAAGGCAACTACTGGACGCTCGACCCGGCCTGCGAGGACATGTTCGAGAAGGGCAACTACCGCCGCCGCCGCCGCATGAAGAGGCCCTTCCGCCCGCCCACAGGCCACTTCCAGCCGGGCAAGAGCCTGTTCGGGGCCGCGGCGGAGGCGGCCGGCTACGGTTACCTCACGGCGCCACCCGCCAAGTACCTGCAGGCGCCTTTCCTCAACGCCGCCGCTTCCTGGTCCTTGGCGCAACCCGCGCCGCCGCCGCCTCAGGCGCCGTCAGCCGCTTCCTATGGGGCCTGTCAAATGGCGGCTGTGGAGGGAGGCAGCGGCGGCAGCCCCGGTGGCAACGGCGGCAGTCCTATCAGCGCCGTGAAGGGAATGGGACTCTCGGCCGGGCCCGCCGGCGCTGCCTCAGCCTACGGCCCTTACTCGCGCCTTCCCGCCATGGTGAACTCGTACAACGGCATGGGCCACCACCATGCCCACCACCACCCGCACGCTCACCACCACCACCACCCGCACGCCCACCACCACCACCACACGGCCCAGCAGCTGGGCGCGGCTGCAGTCGCGGCGGCCGCAGCGGCGGCCGCTGCCGCCTCGGCGGGAAATCCTTCCCCTCAAGCGGCGCCCAACGGAGCCGCCGGCCTGCAGTTCGCCTGCGCGCGCCAGCCGCCCGAGCTGACCATGATGCACTGTTCGTACTGGGACCACGAGAGCAAACACAGCGCCTTGCACCCCCGGATAGACCTCTGAGGAAGCGGACGAGAGCCGCGTCTCTGGCCAGGGGACGCCCCGCAGCCCACCGGCCCTTCCCATGCCCAGGCGCAAAGAGGTGTTTCCTGAAGAAAAGCCTGGGTCGCCTTTCCTGGCCGTTTTCCTCCCCACCCCCCACCCCGATGCCTGGTGCATGCAGTCACTTTTAGCAGAGAAAGAACAACACCCCCCCCCCCCCCCCCCCCCCCCCCCCCAAAAAAAATGCTCTTGTGTCTCTCGCAGATCTCCGGCTCCTCTTCTCCGGCTGCAGGTGAAGGCGAGCGCGACGCGCCCGAAGACTGACACCTCCTCCTCTTCCTCTGCTTTGAGTAGCTCGGCTTTGGGATGTAAATCCTCTTCTCGGTCACTAGTTTTTAGAGGGGAGGGTTAGACAACGCAGAGTTCTTCTCAATCTCCCTGGTCCAAGCCCTAATAAAGCTAAAGCTAACGTCGCCTCCGGATTTTGTTTTTTTTTGTTTTTTTGTTTTTTTGTTTTAGTTGCTTTATAAATAACACTGGCGATACAACACGGATCAAGACTGTCGCAGAAGACGCCGTTTGCGTGGTCAGCCCGAACTTACTTTGCAGAAGCAGGGAGAGTTGGTAGTAAGTAACGTTTTTAAGATCGAAACGTGGGTCTTAATTGCAGAGGCATTTGCTTTGCTTGTGAGTTTAAACGGGCTTAAAATTCAACTCAAAGAAAATCGGGGAGGGGGGGGGGAGAGAATCATATTTGGGTAAACAAGAATTACGAAAACACGCTACAGATGAGACGTGTCAAATCAACAGCTTAATCTCCTGCTCAGAACAGTTAAACCACCAAGCTTTAAAACCAGTAAAGGCCACGTTTGTTTATTCGGAATATATATATATTAAATTGTGTTTGAACTTCAGTTATCAAGGGTGGCATGACTGTAA
Source organism: Laticauda colubrina (assembly GCA_015471245.1). Classification (NCBI taxonomy): domain Eukaryota; kingdom Metazoa; phylum Chordata; class Lepidosauria; order Squamata; family Elapidae; genus Laticauda; species Laticauda colubrina. Next base: position 1,350,864 of record BLBF01000053.1, read on the forward strand.
ATCCTATTGAATCAGGCCTCTTAGTTTAACAGTTTGGAGTTGTGCTTAAATCAGAAAGATTTACATTTGGATTTAAGCAAGAATAACTTTGACACGATTCACAACCCTCAGAATTGCAATCTAACGGTTACATGATTTCTCTGTTCTAAAAAATATACAACACATTAAATGTATTAGGGTGTTTTTTTTTTTTCAAAAATTGTTTCCAAGAATGGCAAAGATATATTTTTGTGAATATAAATTTCATGAAACATTTAGACTTTCATTCCACTGTACTGTGGTTTACAGTCGGTTTCAAGACTTGTTTCCTTAATTTGGGCACTTGAATACTTGAGTTTGAACAAGTTTAGGGATGTTTAAAGTTGAGAGGGGAGGAGATTTGCATTAATGGGATGAATCTGATTACAATGGATAATTACTGGAGATAACTGTTTGAAATCTAGAAGGTGGGATATTAGAAATGCCTGCATTTTGAACAGATTGGCTAATACAAATGATGGAAAGCAGTAAACTTCCACTTCGCCTTTCTTTTGGCATAGGCTTGTCCACTGTGACCCCAATGATGGAGGAGGGGGACAATGCACTTCTTCAAATCTTTATATCACTGTCCAAAAAAGTACTTATTTGGGCACTGTATTTTACCAGAAATGCTCCTTGTTGGGGCGACTTGTAGTCAAGTTGATTTGAAGGGGGAAGGAATTATAAGAACAACTTTAAAACAATTGTATATGTATATGTATTTTTTTTACAAAAAGAAAATAGTATTTTCTCAAGATAAAGTTAAGTTTATACTGTATAAACTTTATACTAAAATTATTGGATAAAACAAAGCTATTCTCTATTATTATGAATAGTAGTAAAAATGGAGACTGTTTTTTGCAATGATGCTGTTTTATACACACACACACACACACACACACTTATCCTAGCCTCTACATATTTTTTTATCTTTTTTAAACTGAAATTATTTGCCTGTAAATCAATTTTCATGGGTGGTCCTCTGCTTTTCTCTTCTTTTGTGAAATAAAGTTTCACTACTTGATCTTGTAAAAGAAGATGAACAGAAAATGTATTAATGGGGAAAGGGGAGAGTCATAGCAGTTTGCTTAAATACATTTGTAAGCAAGCTCTTTGATATTGTGCCTTTCTGGGACCAACTTTTTTTAGAATAACTAGCACTTTTATTGTATATCCCTTTGTATAGTCTCCAATAAAATGTTCTTTTTTCTCTTTTATGTTTGATTTTCTTTTGTTCCACTATTTGTCAAATACTGCAAAACTTTTAAAATGTCATTACTTTCTGAAAGTGAGTAATTTGCCTCAAAAGCTGCTAACATAGACTTGAACAGAAAGTTTAGAATTTTACTTATATTATTTTCCACTTTCATGCCTGGAATTTGGTGATAATTCAAAACAAAAAGAAAGATACATCAACCTCAGTTATAATAGTAATAATAATAACGATAATCATCTGAAAATATTATTGAAATCACTGCCCCAGCTAGCAATGTTATTTATATGAATTGTGTTAAAAAGCCTTCTATAAATGGCTGGATCTAAAGCATCTGTGTTTGGAATATTACTAATAGGTAAATTCCTCTGAAATAATTTTGTTTGTTTCCATGTCATGATTAGTAGACCAGGAATACTTATGGTCCAGTGGTCTTAATAACATTTACTCAGAAATACATCTGATGTGTGAAGCTTTTTAGGATCCTTTGCTTGCATTAAGACAGACCCTTTCTACCAGTGTTTGTGAGGAAGTACATCTCATTTAAAGTAATGGCAGGATACCTGGGAGGATCTAAATTCAGAAGATTGTGATCTGGTTTGGTGACTGACTGTTGAAAGTGCTGTTAATATCAGGCTTGAAAAAATAATTATCATTTCTAAGTTGTTTTAAGCCATGCAAAAAAAGCAGTCCTTGCTTGTGAAGATCTTCATTTGCAAATCCAGATGGATTTTTTTTTTTTAATAGTGAGCATATGTTGGAAAAAGATGCTTAGTAGCCTTTTTATTGTGGCCTTATCTTTTTCTTTCTTTTCTTGTAATATATGTATGATTACAACATCTTTTACCTATATCACAAAAAGTGTAGGTTAGAGGTCTGTAAAATATAAGTGTGAAAAATAGCTGGTGAACATATTCTTTTTATGTCAGAGAGTAAGACCATTCCAAAAACTAACTTTATTATGTAAGTATTGTGCACTATTCATGTATAATATCAAATGACTGATAAGAATATTTGCAGCCCTTCCCCAAAGCAGCTCATTTTTTTAGAAATAAATTCCAATGAATTCAGTCGGATTTATTTACCAAGCTGCTACTTTATTTGGAGATAAATTATATGAGAAAGGGTCGGCTTATCTCCTCCCTAATTCTACATAGGAAGAGCTATATTTTCAATTATTCCCTTTTGGCAATGCTACAAAGTAGGTGTTTGGGGAAGGAATTGTGCTGTAAGTCTATTGCATTCTTTCCAACAGTGTTTGCGTGTGGCACCTTGCAGATTTTAGTCTTATGTTTCCACAAGAAGCAACTTATACAAATGAAACTCTTGGGCAGTGCTTTTTGGCACATATTTCTAATGTTATCTTTTAACGGAGTAGTTTCACCTTTCTCCTAGCTGTCCTCGCTAAACACTCCGAAGACTTAATTACTTATTTACTTGACCTTTATTGTGTTTTATTAAAGCATAGATTATGATTTACAGTGCTATGTGAACTCAGCCTCGGTTCCCCCCCCCCCCCCCCCCGCGCGCGCGTTATAGGATGCCCAAGGAATGAAGGCACACTTAGCTCGTCTTGTATTTGCCTAATATGTAATTGCCCAATGTCTCATATATAATTTTTATAATATCCACCTAATGTCTAATATAGTCTAAATGAGGGTAGAGGAGGGGCTCCCAAGCACAGGAGGCACTGGTGGTTGATTTTTTACCCGACGGGAAGTTATTAACGTCATCTGGAAAGGCTACATTTAATTTTCTGTCCCTTTGTCTCCCTCGGTTTAATCGACGGGAAAAGCCGAAGGCGCCTTCTCCACTCATGCCAAAGGAGATAGCCGGGTTAAGTCTCCAACTGAGTAAACCCGGTGCCCTTGGCCAGGAAGGCACTCAATCCTCCCAAAACCTCGGACCCGGGAGGCAAGGGACCTTGGAAGAGGGCCGAACCTCTTCTGGTTAGTGCTGCGGTCCGCACACAGCTTTCTTCGGAACCGCCTGTGGAGAGCGCTGGGGAAGAAGCCAGCCCGGCCAGCTTTCTGGGGGGGGAAATCGTTTAGGAATCATTTCATTGCGGTCTAAGTAAACGGTCGGAGAGAGACGGAGACAATGAGTCCCGCATGTGGGAACCGATGATTCGACCGTGGGAAGAGGGAAGCATCATTTCTGAAGGAGAACTGGTTTTCTGGTGTGAAAGGAAGAGCCACGCCACTCGCCCGGACCTTAAAAGTCCAATCGGACCGATTCAAGGGGCAGGGAGAACCGAGTCCGATTTCTGGCACGCTGCGCGGGTCCCGATCCACCCACAGAGACTTTCAGGGCGGTGGGAAAAGGTCCCGAGGCAAGGCGCCTTCGTGGAATAGGACTGTGAGGAGGATGCACTCACTGCCTGCCGTCTGCTAGCCGGAGAGCGCTTTTAAAAGGGTTGTGTTCGTCCTTCGCTCCAGGTCAATTCTCTTGGAGTTGGAGAAGGAGCAGAAATCACCACAGCTTAGCCTACTAGATCTTAACTCCCAGTGCAGTTTACATTTCCATAGTAAATATAATAGACGGGAAGAGTCCGCTGGCCTCTTCCCCCTCACCAAACCAGGATTTAGGACTATATTTCCTAAATCAAACTGAAGAGAAATATTGAAATCCTACGCTTCTGTTTTTCTGTCCCATCGTTGAGTAAATAACAGAAAAAAGGGTGCATGGTTTCCGATTTTCCAGAATTTTATTTTGCACAAAGTCTGGCCATCCTGTATTAGTAGTAAGGTCCATTGAATTCAGGTCGGTACTTTGGGGAGCAAAGTACCAAATTGTCGAGCAACAGACATTACCTAACATTTCGAGTGATCCAGTCCCTCAAGCCCTAATAGGGTGGACTAGGGGCAGCGTGAAAAAGTATGTACACCGCACATTGTCTTGCATTAACTGAGATTACAAACTCGCGCGTTATTTGAACTCTGCTAAAGCAAATAAAAACTCAAGGTAAGTTGATGGTGCAATCTATTTTGTTGCGGCCCCTATACTTTTCTTAACAAAGCAAGCGACAACTAGCAGATGTTAAAGATGTCGGGTAGCAGGATCCTAGGCCTGTACAATATAAAAAGATGGCTGACTGTGTTGGGACAAGTCGCGACAGTAAATCCTAAAATGGGTCAGTGAGCAATATCTTTTTCATATACATACAAAATAAACTTTCAAGCCGTTTCAGTTGAAATGCTTCTGCTCGGTTCCCCCTCCCCCCGTGAAAATCCTACAGATAGAAATCCTAAAACCCAGGTTTTAAGAAACAAATCCCGAGGAAAGAAAACAACAACCACCACCACCCACGCGGTTCGAAAACCATGAATGGCGGTAGCTCAGAGCTTGTCCGCTGGAGCCGGGAACAAGGGCAACTTTTAGTCCGGGGAAGACTCTTCTCTCCTTTAGAAAGACCCTGAAATGGTGGGAATCCGAGGGATTTCTGATCTTGGAGGCGGGGGAGGGAATGCTCAGGAAAAGTCAGCAGGAGTTTCTAAGGAGCGGCTTCTCCCTTATATTTTGGAAAATCAAGCAGCTTTTGCCCTTTTATGACTTCGGGAATCGGACTCTTCTCTCCGATTGCACCAATTCACCGATTTTCTCATTACCCAGTTCTTTCTTTGACTTTGCATCCTCTCTCTCTCTGACTCTGACTCTGTCTCTCCATAAAGAAGGGTCATTCACGTTGCTAGAGATTTGTGTTCCGATGGGGGTTGAAAAAAAAAAACGAAGAGATAATTCTATGGAAAAATCGTTTTTAAATCGAACCTAAGAATGACTAAAATCCAAGAAAATTAAAATCCATGATTAAACGGCTCCAAGTTAGATCAGTTTGTGTTGTGTTCTTAGTTTCGTTAGAATATGAACTTCTATCTTCTCCCTCTTTTAATCTGTGCAATTGTTCCATGTGGATATTTAGAAAACTATCCTTGTTTCTGTAAAGTCCTATTAAATTCAAGAGGTTTTCTCCAACGCAATGCATATGGTTTTCAGTATAAACTTATATTTTATATAACAACTATTATAAAGTACACTTAATCTAATAATGGCTGGGGAATGGATGGATGGGGAAAGGACCCCCTTGAAAGGAATTTAGTCAGCTATTCAAATCTTACTAAAATGAACTTGGCAGGACTGGAACCTCACTACTTTATAAATAAAAGAATAAAAGAGAGGAAGCCTATACATTTGTTAAAATGATAAAATTCCTCCACCCTCTTGTCTGCTTTTAAACACAGTATATATTAGAAACAGCTTCGCCTATTAGATTTGTGCAAGCAAATGGCCATTTGCAAATCAATTGGCATAGGGGCGAATGCAGGTAATGCCCCTTTAAAGTGTGCTCCGATTGCTGGGCACAATCAACCAAAGATTGTAGCTGCCTGACCCTGTGCAGGTTTGCTCAACAGAATCTCCCACTATGGTTATTGGGGTTTATTCCCCCAAAATTTTCCCCAGGTGCTGTTGTTTTCTTAAACCAGGAATAAATCATTAAATTTAGTGGGATTTAGTTCTGAATAAATCTTCATGGGATGAAGCTGGGCTCCTGTTTTTAAGCACTTGTTGAGGACTGATTTGGCATTTCCAAACCAGTGCCAGGGTGCTTCACTGTCCCATGGGGAAAATAACACTTGAGAACTTTGAAGGTGTTTTTGTCCTTGTGATTTTCCAAATACAGGAGTTATCAAACCAAAGTTGTGCTTGCCTAAAACTATTGAATTCAAGCCAGTTTAGGATTGTAGTTTGGGATCTTAAATACAAGATTACACTTTTTTCAAGAAGAATGAAATAAAGAAGGCTGACTTTTTCAGAAGAAAAGAGTAATCCCATCTATACATTACATATTTATATATTGTAAGACACTGCATGACAGCCTTCCCTTACTAAATTAAGTGCCTCCAAATTGTTTCCAACTCCTAGCTACCACATAGAAGGATCCCCAACTTAGGATCTTCATATCAAATGGGTGTCAATTTCCCAAATCCCCAGGCAACATACCAGTAATCAGGGAAACATACTTTCAATCCAATTTAGGGTCCCAGTTTAAGGGAGAATATGGGGAGTTGATGCAGTTGGATTGTGAAAAGACAAGCTGTGATTTAATTCAATATATTTATCCTCTGTCATTTAACCTCTTATCACTGTTGAACAGTCTTAGCCATGTTTTCTAGTGTAAAACAGTCATAATTGGTAGTTCCGGACCTTGCGTGATTTTTCAATTTTCTTTCAATATTAGAATAGAACTGAAAGAACAGAAAGAAACTCTTGGAACTAAAGTCAGACCTATTTATGTTTACCCCAGAATAATTATGATGGGGTCTCTATAGATTATTTCTAAGTTAAGTGTTAATGGAATTGCAGAATGTGTTTATTTATTATGAGGGGGAGATTGCACCAAGTTGGTGCAGGACTCTTTTCCCCTGTATTTTATTTCTGAGGGTTGTAATTTATATTTAAGGTTCAGGCAAAAGAAGTCAGAGCACTGCTTTGCCCTTTTACCTAGAAGGAGCTTTTCAATTTACTGTATCCAAGGGAAACTAGCTAGAAACCATTAATTGGAGACAATCACTAAAATTGGACTCCCCTGAGGATCCATGCCTGATTCCATTTCTTGCTTATAGCCTTATATATTTTGGTCTTATTGAAATGTGGGAAGACATCTTTTCATAGATTTGCTTATGCACTGATATATTTAGAATGTAGCAAGCATAGGATCAACCAGCTCAACTGTCTTTTTCTGCTTTTAATCTCAAACCAGTTGATCCTTCACAATTACTGTTTGAAAAAAAAAAAAAGAATTCCAGTATCAATGACATTAAAAGGATAGCTGAGTAAATTCTAGTGGAACAGAAATCCTCCTTAAAACTGCTTTAGGATGATGCTTTTCAAAAAAGGTAGCACAGACCAGCAACATTTCTATCAGGCATCTTTAAGAACTTTTCCATTTAGTTTAAGTCTGCCCACAGGATGGCAGCCTGAATCAGTTTCAAATTCACCAATATATTTGTTTGTGGTAATTTATGGCTCAAACTCTCAGTGAATTAATGACAAAGATCAACATTAATGAAAGCAACTGAAGTTAAAACCAACTGATTTCTTAGCTGCCTTTGGATGATTTAGAATGCAGTTTTGTACACACTTAAGTAGTACTTACCAAACAGATAAAAGCATATGATTTTGATTTACAAACCTTTGCTTCCTTACCTATGGGTAGATTCTATTTAATTCAGGGAAACATCTGAGCAGATTTAACAGATTTCCTGTTAATTAAAAAAAGGTTATGTTTTCCTAGAAGTATATTTTTAAGAGAACATCTACATGTAGGAATTATCAGTTTGGTGTATGAACACAATAATGAACACAGAGAGAAAGCTGGAAACCTTCATTTCCTTTGAAAAGTAAAATTATCTCCTCCAGTGCTAATGAGCAAACTGCCCAATTGTTTCCTCCTGATAGTGCTGTGAGGGGACAGGGCATCAGATGCTTTTAAGTCACAGAATTGTTTATTATTAATGGAAGCTTTGCGGTGGCTTCCTCTTCCCCCCCCCCAAGACTCAGGTCACACTGTGACATTCTTCTGTACACAAATAGCCACCACTATCCAAGTGGTCTGTTTGCTAAAACCAAGGAAGGGCCTGGATTAGCTGCTAGCTGGTACTTCAGAACAAACCTGAAGGAAATTAAAAGTGGACTAATGTCACTATCTGATCATCTTTTGTCCTAAACCTAATTATTTCAAAATTATTTATTTATATACTTTATATTACAGTTCACTCAGGGATTCAGCGTAGCTTATGAAGTGTTCCTATTTCTCCCCCTGCTCCCAAAGCCCACCCTGTAAGGAAGGTTGGACTGAAATAAAATGACAAGGTTACCCACTAATTCTCCATAACATTGTCAGGGTTTGCCCATCACACTAAGCATATTTTATCCTTTACAAACCATTAAGGCTAACCTTACAAATACACTAAGCCCACAAAATGACTTCTTGTGGTGCCATTGATCAGAAGTGGCATCCTGGTTTGCAGTTACCACTAAATCTTCGGTTGCCAATAGTGCAACGTAGAAAACAACCAAGCTCATGGACTGGCTGCTTATCATGTTTTCTAACAGAGGAGCAAAGACGGGCACTTCTGACAGTGAAGCTAAGGATGTAACCTCAAAATCTGAGGGATTTGCAAACCCTAGATGTTGAGTTATAACTTCTCTTGTCCAAAACTCAATACCATGCCAAATCCAAATCAAACTGCATTATGTTTGGTATGATGTCTGAAACCTGACTAGTTTCACACAGCTTTCAGTCATATGTTTCCACATTAAGGATGAGCAAACTGTTTTGATTTCCACATTTTCTGATCATTGAATGCTCTGAGCACTGAATGATTAGAGCATGGCACAAAACATACCTATTTTCAAAATTTTAAAGAAGCCCTAGCCTTATTATATCTCCAACAACATGCTACTTTGGGCAATCCTTTTCAACACAAACCTAATTGAGTACAATACAAATTCTAAACGTTATTTTTTATTGTATAGTATTGTATTGTAAGTTGCAATTTGAAATCCACTGACATTCTTATTACAGAACTTAGGGCACTCTCTTATTGTCTAGGCAATATAGGAACTTCGAATTCTTAATTCCACTCATTTCTTAGCATCTGAATATCAAATTGATTTATTAATAACAAATATCCATAAAAACTAATATATTTTTCTGATTTGTAAAGTTGGGTTTCCCTATAAAGTCAATTTGGCATGTTAACCCCCATTTTTTCCTTTTCTCATAAATTCCCTTTTTCCCAATAAATTAGACATTACATTCCATAATGTGTAATTTTTATTGCAATATAACTTGCAATTATTCATTCCATTTTCTCATCAAATTTCACTGCCTTAGTCTTTGATACTTTACTATACTCAGATCTATATTGCTCTGTACAGAATCATATAATCACTAAGGTTCTTAGTCAACATTTGATTAATTTCCATTGTTTAATATATTACTCCCACTCTAACCTGTAAAATATTCCACACACATTTTGGCACTTTGTAATATGATTATTTTGATTTTGTCCTAAACAGTTTCAAATCCCATATATCCACTTTCTATTTATTCTGATCGGAAATTAATCTGTCTTTTAACATTGTTTCATGTAGAACATAGATAATACCTTCCTTTAATCTTTTTTATGTTTACTCATGTATCTTTCCTTTCTAGCATATCCATTTTTCTACAAGATCCAATCTTGACATTTCTGTCCCATATATAGATTTTTTTTACTCTTGTATCCTTTATTAAGAACTTTTTTAAAGCAGATATCCACTGAACAGATATATTATTCTTTTGTTCTTGGATATATGAATGGCATATATCCATATGTAATTGACATAATTTTTTCTAGAGAGTTCTAGTATATGTCTAATACTATCCATCCAAACAAAGGTGCTCGCACTCTCTCTCTCTTTCTCTCTCTTTCTCTCTCTTTCTCTCTCTCTCTCTCTCTCTCTCTCTCTCTCTCTCTCTCTCTCTCT
>BLBF01000053.1:1366715-1389767 GCA_015471245.1 Laticauda colubrina
TTCTATTCTATTCTATTCTATTCTATTCTATTCTATTCTATTCTATTGGTCACCAGAGCAAAAGAAATGCGTTTAAACGGAGAATGGCTTTCTTGCACTTACTTAAGTGCACTTAGTTAAGCTTTGCGCTTGGGATTGGATTTCGCAGCTCCTTGGCCTCCAGACCGCTTTTCAGAAACGGCCTACTTCGCGGAGGACCAGAGGTAAAAAGCCTCGGGCTCCAAACATACTGCTGGCGGACTGGTGGTCGCCGAGGTTTGCCCCTCCCACTCGGCAGCGCTCAGGTGGCGGGGAGACATATAGTATTACATTGAGATTAAATTAGAAGTGACAACCCCGCCCCAGACATCCCTTTAAGGCTGGACCTTGGAGACAAAGGGCTGCTGGCAGTCGATCACCCGAGCCGGTCCTGGGGCGGGCCAATGGAACGATGCAACGAAGGTGCATCTGAATTCCCATTCCCGTGAAAAGAAAGCACGACTAATGCGGGGCATTGGCAAGGGCTGCGCTTCGGTTTTATTTTCAGCCACCCGGGCTGGCTAATTATTCCCACCTTTGGAGGCAGTTTCACATGCTGAACCCCTCGATCTTCCTTCTCCTCCCAACTCCCGAAGAATAAAGGATCCTTGTGTGGGATTGAAATCTTACAGAAGCCGAAACCGGCTCTTCTGCGCGAAATAGAACCCCCTTGAATTCATCCAGACTTGCCTATGACAAAGCTTTTGAATCCGGAATCAAACTGGTTTCGGCAGAAAATGACTGATTAGCCCTACTGCGTATTTGTTTCCTCCTTTAGGTCTTTCATGCAAATGAATCCTACCCGTTTAGATTCAGGGCGAAGTACAGCTGAATTCAGTAAGACCTATTCTGAAGTAAGGGTTCCTGAAGTTGAAGCTTGAAAGAAGTAAGTCCTATGCTTCACTTCTCTGAAAATAAAACTAATTTTGTTCAATTGTGTCAGATTTTCAGAGACTGTCTGGACAAGACCCTGCAGTTTTTTTGGCAGGGTTCTTTTAGATGTGGTTTGCCATTGACTCTTTCCTTGGGCAGAGAGCAAGTGACTGGCCCAGCTGACTTTGCGCCTAAGTGGGGGACTAAGTGGTCTCCAGATTTCCAGCCTGCCGCCTTAATCACTACACCAAACTGGCACTCTTTGAAAAAAACATTTTTACTGCCTGCCAATTAAATTAAAGCAGATTTGATTTCCAATGTCCACTTAGTAATAGGACTGTTGTTATAGTTGCTGTTGTTATGAATTTTTCTCAAATAGATTTGAGCCATTAAATTCTCTCTCCACCATTCAAATTTTAAAATGTTGTTCGTCTTCTCCTTGGTCAAGTTGGAAGCACTACCTGTGTGAGCAGTAGAAAAGCAAGCAGTTCTGCGGGGATGTTCAGTATCATTTATGGTTGTATGGAATCCTAAGTGACAAATTCCTTTGTTATTCTCATTGCAGCAATGTGCATTATTAAACTTAGCAACTTGAAGATGTGTGGGTTTCAACTTCCACAATTCTCCCAGTCACCATGTCTATCTGAGCAGGAACCTGACATTGTGCCACCGTTTGCTCTATCTGTTCTACAATGTGATAATTAGTACAAATTTTGGCAGTTGCTACTGTTGTCTGTGTTACTACTATATTTTATGTAATGTTATTATTTGGTTTTGTTAATTATATAGTTATGTATTTTTGTTATGTTCTCTGGCCTACGTGCTGTAATAATAAAGGTTTTGATCAAATGTTATATATTATGCATAATGCAGCAAGTTGATGGTATCTTTTATGTTTTGTTAATTTCACCATTAAAGCTCCTGAATTCAGTTTTCCAAATGGATCTTAACAAGCTTATCAACATTAATAATATTTCCTGAAATATATTCTGAAAGTGATGTAGATTAGAAAATTGGCACGAGAATGGTAGTATAATTAATCTGAGATATTGGAATTAATATGATTATACAGTATATTAGTATGTAATTATTTTTGTAGCCCAGACAATTAAAAAAATTAGTAGAGATGAATAAAGCCCCCTTTGACGGTGGATCAAGCTTCTGTCATCTTTGCTACCTGTATTTTTTGTTTGCTACTGTATTTTTAAAAAGTATCTTTTTACCTGTGTAAAAAGGTTTTACCCAGTATCATTGGGATTTGGGTGACATACAAATTAACTAAATGAAAAAGAAAAATAATTTGAGCTCAGGATTATGCAGCATGTCTCTGATCAGATCCCAATGAAAGTTTATGCTTAAGTTAACTTATTTACCTTAAAGGTGGCACAAGATTTTGATTATCTGATCCAGGAAAAAAAGTGGCAGCAGTCTTCTATTATAATTATTTTAAATGGCACATTGATAGTAAAACTTTAAAAACAATTTCCACTAATCATGCAACACCATCATTTTCTAATTGTGAATGTTCTTCTGTTAAAATAACTAATCAAGAAATGACTGGGGTTGTATCTCTGTCTCTGTCTCTCTGTCTGTCTCTCTCTCTCTCTCTCTCTCTTTCTCAGAAAAAGCCAATTTAAACTTTTGCTTGATTTGATCAGGTTATAAATATTATAAAATAAACATCCTAACAGAATACAGAGTGCCATTTTGGTGTAGTATTAAGATATTGGTTTAGAAACCAAGAGATTGTGAGTTTTAGTCCTGCTTTAGGCATGAAGCTGTGTGAGCCAGTGACTTTCTTTCAGCCCTCGCATGCAATAGCAAACCACTTCTGAAATCTTGCCCCCCCCCCCTCCCCAAATGCAGGGATATGTCCAAGAGATAACCAGGAGTTAATACTCACTTGAAGACACCAAAAAATAATTAGCTGCCTAAAATATCAGGGGTATCAAACTTGTGGCATCAGGTTGTCATCACATGTTGTATCATGACTTTTTCCCTCTTCACTAAACTGGGATGGCCTTGGTCAGTATGTGATGCATTTGGCCCACAGGACATGGGTTTGGCAACCCTGGCCAATATAATGCAAACTCCAGCTCCAGAAATTCCTTTTTGTTAAAAGAAATGGTTTATTGCATGTTGTTCAGGTGTCTTAGACTTCAAATCTCACAATTTTTCATGCAGCAAAGAAGTATGCAATTTGCAGTTCAACACATCTGGAGATGGGAGGGAAAATAGGTTTTCTACCGAAATCTGATATTAGACTAAAAAAGAAACTGCAACATACTGTTTCTATTTTTTGTGACTCTCTTAAACCTTTTAGTTAGTAGGCCATATCCTGACCTATTAGTAGTTAGTAGGCCATATCCACACCTATTCATTCAGTTGAAACCATGTTCTTTGTATTTGAAACGTGCATGAGTAAATGTTTTAGATATACTAAATTTAAGCATCACAGACAGGGGTGGGATTCAGCCAGTGTTACTACTGGTTCAGTGACTATGTTTTGCTGTGTGTGTGTCTGTGTGTAAAACAACCTTAGGCTGTGCTGCCCAGGCAGCTGAAAAGCACTGCATACAAGTGCGCAGCATTTGAAAAAGCATTTTTCCCTGCTTTTTCAACCTCAGCTGTGCCGTGCAAAGCAGCTAAGGTTGAAAAAGCAGGAAATAAAGGACAGGTAAGAGCCCAGGCGGGTGGGTGGCCAAACAGCAGCAAACATAGAACTGGTTCAGTGTTTGCTGCTCTTCAGAGCTACCAGCTCCATAGAACTGGGCAGAACTGGTAGCATCTCATCCCTGATCACAGACATAGACTAGGATTCTCACACTATAGAACATATTTTGCCAACAGGTTTCCTCCTGATAGGTTGGAACTGTTATTTTTCAATATCAAGGCTCCAAGTTGGACAAACTACATTCAAACAATATAAATAAATGTAAATGCCAATTTTGAAAGATGTCTTATCACCCTTTCTGAAGTCCACAGAATTGGGGAGGGGGACAATTACAGTTTCTAAGGATCTACATTCCAACATTTTGGAGTGCTTTAGGACAGTTCTCTTTTCTTTCAATCCAACAAAGACATCATAAGGAATGAAAATTTCAGAGGACAGCATCTACGTACAGAGATGGAAATGAGAACATAAACTTTAAAGCTTTTCTTTACAATATTTCTTGTTGACCAAGAACTAGAAAATTGCCAATCAATGCATTACTTCAAAATTGGTATAAGCAAATACTGAAACGGCAGACAAAAAATAGCTAATAAGAACACAAAATATTTAGTAATATTTTCAGTAAGATTTCAAGGAATGATTGCTCCTTCAACTAGGTTAAATCTGCTTGGAAGTTTTAAATATTTTAATATCTTTTAAATTTTAAAATCTGCTTTTTGTCATTAAAATCAAGGAAGAAGTTATGATAATGAATTAAAATAAGGTTAATGGGATGATATTATGGTTACAGAAACACAGAACTATCACAAAAATTTAGTATGCTTAAAAGATGAAATTAAGAAATCAGAGATCAGGTGGAAAGCCACATGTTTTATGCAATGAATAATATCTTACAGATTGTTTGTTAGAACTGGATAATTCATATTGCTTCTTAAGTTTCAAATGATTTTTCAAAACATGAAAATTGTTTTTGCTATGCCTTGTGTTTTTAATATTATCTTTCGGCATCAATGGTTATTTCCTTTTCAACTTCTCTCCTCATAAAGCCAGTTGAAGAGAAATATTTTTTAAATATAATTCAACAAAAGGCACTGCATAAATGTCTCAATTTATAAAGGTAAGTGTTTTTTTTATAGCCCCAAGAGTATTTGTTTGGTAAAACCAGAGAGCATGAGTGAGATATTGCAATCTTTTTGTATTCTAAACTTGCCATGAATTATTTTGAGAAGTCGCCTGTTGCTTTGTTTCTTGATATGAATATTAGTTTATCGTACAGTTGCTTGTTTATGTAGTTTAATGTTATACATAAACAGTATAATTATTTTCCTTTCAGCGTACATTTGTGTTTGAAACAAGGATTAATATCTAGATCACGGAACATTGTTCTGGGTGAAAGAAGAAAATGTAGTTTTGAACTATCTGAACTTTTATTTTATTTAAAATAAAAACTGAACATTAAACAGATACTTGAATTTAAAACTGTTTTGCTTTTGGACTGTTTTACAGAGGATGTACATTACCACTATGTGGGCTTCGAGGTTTTATTTATAATCATTTTATGAACAAAGATACAGATCTTTGTCTGTAAAAGGCAACTATCAATAGATGAACTTTGTCCTCTCAACACAGAAATACATTGGTAGGCAAAGGATTGGCAGTTGCCTGGGATGCAGATGGCTCCCATTTGTTGCACATACCATCAAAAATACTTTTGTTAGACTATCTGCCAGACTCTGCATGTTGTTTTGCTTGGATTTTCTTACCACATAATACCTGTCATTTGTTCTGAATTTAACCAAGGGTGACCCTTTTGAAACATGCACACCTGGAGAATTTTCTGTCCTTTGAATCCATTTGTCTGAGATCAATCTGCAATTGTTTGTTTAAAGATAATTATCTTCCACCTCAAATTTTTAGTGCCAGGCCTGTTATCAGAGTTAACAAGTCTTGAGATTGGGAATTCAGAAGAAACAGCAGGAAGACATGCCATTTTAAAAAAGGAGTCTGCATGGAAGTTCAAGGTAAATGAATTAATGCACATTATCATCTAATTCTAAAGAGCCTCCACTATAAACTCTTTCCTTATGTGTGAAATGTTGTCCCAGAAAATCACCTGATAAATATGTTTTTATTTATTGGGACATTTTAGGAAACCAGTTCATAGTTATTAAATACTGTATGGTCACAAGATTTGTGATATTTTATTGTTGATTTTTATCTATATTCTGTTGTTTTTAATTGTATTACATGGATTTGTTTTAACACTATTTGCTAATGGAACTGTACACAGTCCAGGAAACTGGTCATTGGTCCTCCTGTCAATATATGTTTATTCTGACACACTCAAATCTCACTTCTACAAAACAGTATGGGCAGAAGCACTCTCCTATATACAGTACATATAGTACTCAACTTACAACAGTTCATTTATTGACTTTCACCGTTACACCAGCACTGAAAAAAGTGATTTATGATTCTTTTTTACACTTACAACAATTGCAGCATCCCGATGTCACGTGATCAAAATTCATGTTTGGCAATTGATTCATATTTATGACAATTGAAGTGTCCTGGGGTCATATGATCACCTTTTGTGATCTTTTGACAAGCAAAGACAATGGGAAAGCCAGATTCACTTAACCAACTGTGTTACTAACTTAACAATTGCAGTGATTCAGTTAACAACTGTGGCAAGAAAGGTTGTAAAAATGGGACAAAATTCACTTAAAAATGTCTCACTTAGCAACAAAAATTTGGGGCCCAATTATGGTCCTAAGTTGAAGGCTACCTGTACTAACCTTTTTGACAAACTTTCCTAGCAACACATCTTGTCACCTCCATTTTAATATAACTGCATTCTTTTTTTGAAATTCTGCCAAGATATATAAATCAACCTACTTGCTTCAGCTTTTTATTTATGTATAACTTGGAATCATTCACTCCATTTTCCTGTCAGGCACAGTACCTGGGCAATACATTCCTTTCACATTGACAAAAAGTAGTATGTAATTAGAACAAACATAGGTCACAGAGACCATGTTTCCAAGTGTGGTCATTGATAATAGCTAACACAGAATTTAAATTTTTATATATATTATTCCACAACAGTCACAGGATCACTTTCATGCAGGAAAGATAATATACATCACTGTGGTCTGTTTAGAAAAATAGCAATTTATTTGCTGTTTGAGATACTGAAAATCCTGATTTTTAAACAGAGAAATATAACATTTCACTTGCTTCAAAGTATATAATATTTCTTCCTAAAGGACCATTTATTCTGCTGATTGGGGCTCTTAACATCTGTTCCAAAGCCCTCTTCTATTGGCACCCTTAGTATGTCTTCCTAGAATGATAGAAATCTGCAATGGAACTAAATGGATAACCTGTCATCTGATCCAATTATTCAATTGGATTGTATACTTGGCCAGATTCATACAAAATGGTAAACAGAAACATCCGTGGAAGAGGTAAAGACACGGGAGAGACAAGGAACAAAGTGTGTCATGATAAAAAAAATCTGTTATTTATGTAAATGTATTGGACAGAGGGATCCAAGCATTTAAAGGCATATTGATTAATGGGCCCTGTTGGGTTCTGATACTTCCAATTGCACAACCCGGTTGAAGCTACCTGTAAGAAGAGATCAGACTTTCTCTTCCAGTGGATCCTCTCTCTCCTTGGTTGAGAGAGATGAAAAGAATGATGAGACACCAAGAGTGCCTCAGAATGTTGACAAACAGAAAACCCGACAAAACATGAGTTAGGGTCTACCTTGTGGTGGTAAGGGCTGTGAAACATCAGTATTTGCCCCCTCTTCTTATTGTGCCTAGGAATAGCTATCCAGCAGGTCCTCTTGGATATAGCAGGTTCCGGTTACATAGGGAAATGTGCTTGGCATCCATCAGGCAAAATCACTTGGACCTACTTCTAGTTAGATGCCAGCCTTGGTGCAATTCATATGGAAATGACTAGGTGCAATCAAATGTAGTTATCTGGGAGAAGATTGAACCATTTGGGCCTGATGAAATAGACAGAGTTCTCACAAATGTAAGTTTGGCCACCTGTGTGTTAGATCCATGCCCTTCCTGGTTGACTAAGGTGAAGGTAATGTGATTAAAAGGTGATATGTAACTGGCTTTGGTGGTGGTGAATTCTTCCCTGAGAAGAGGATGTCCTACTGTTGGGCCTAATCATACTAGACATTGTTTGTCCAATTCCTTTTTAGGAAAGATTGTTGAGAAGGTGATTATGCAACAGCTTCAGAGAATCCTGGAAGAAGTGGGTTATCTGAATCCCTTTCAATATAATTTCAGGTGTAAATGGGACTGGTCACATTTTTGGATGACCTCTGGTATGAGTGGATGGCCATTCATCTTTCCTCTTGATGGCTTTTGATAACATCAACCATGTTAGGGATAACATTGTTCACCCTAACTGTTTTAGGTGAAATACTAACTATGAATCATAGTTAGTGTATGCAGCTTTAAATGTAAAATAGCAACTGTGGGTGTGGTTATGAAAACCATATAAAAGTAGCAAGGCTACAGCTTGCTCTCTCTCTCTCTGGCTTTGATGATCCCTGATTACTGCTTGGAAGCAAGACTGCATTGCTCGAACGGGAGAGACAACAACGGACTGATTTATGTAAACTGACAATAGGATATTCTACATGGACTTTGCTAACTGAATATCCCTGAATGGACTGACTACATGGTAAATGAATATAGGACTGTTTTTGACTATGCTATAAACTTATACTGGAATAAAACATATTCTTGATAGCACAAGCGTATCTGTTATTTTTACTGTATGTTAATAAACATACAAGCTTAGCTCACTCATTTATCTGTGTGCCTATCTGACTAACGCTGCACATTCTGTTTAGCTTGTCTACCTAACCCTGGTTGGGGAACCCAGGCTTAACAAACCATGATATCCTTCTGGATTGATTGAAGATTGGAGTGAATTGCACTGTATTGTGCTGGTTTCCTTTCTTTCTCCAGGGCTGGTGTTGATCAGTTAGTATTTTTCAGGGGCAAGGGGTTCACCCTCAGCCCTTGATTTGCAGGGTCCCACATGGTTCAGTGTTCTCTCTACTCCTCTTTAATCTATATGAAAATGCTGATGATATCCAACTTTATATCTCTGTCCTTGCCAAATTATGTGTTGCTGAGGAAGTCCAAATCTCTGTGTTTGGATGCAGTGAAGTTGAGAAGGAATTCAGTAGCCTTCAGTTCAGTCCTAGCAAGGCTAAGAGATTTTGGAGAAATCTCCAAAACCACCACTCTTCTCTTCCCACCTCCCACCAATTCTGGGGACTTGTCATATCTCATTCTGGATAGTATATCACGAACGCAAACTGAATCTATGTGCAATTCAAGGATCCACCTGGATTTATTTATTTATTCTGTTTCCATAGCTGTCCATCTTAATCCAATTGACTATTGTGGGAACAGGATTCAACTCCTGGCCTTTATGCAATTCTGTGTTGTGCATGTTCATCCTATGGGCCTGTGATGGACTGTGGACTATGATGGACTGTATTTCCCCAGTTACCTAGCATAGCCAGCTGCACAAGCAGCTGAAGAACAGTTTCTACCCATGGGCTGTCAGACTTCTGAATAGAAAATAACTTAGTATAACAGACTTGCGGGGCTCATGCATTGTGCAACAAGGTCACATAGTGTAATAAGATTGGGACTGGGTTAGGGACTTCTGTCCTCACTGTGAGTTGCGTTGGGGGGTGCACAAAGGGGGGCTCAGCCAATCTCATTGTACACATGTTGTACTCTGACAAGAAAGGTAATAATAATACCTCTGCTCATCCCATTAGGTTTGGCAGGAGACACATACTCTGTGTCCTATCTACTATGGAGTGGTGTTTGGCAAGAACTAAGAAGAGAGCCTTTTCTAACTTGCTGATGGTGTTGCCCTTTGGAGTATTATCTCTCTGGAGATCAGACTGGCCTTGACCCTACTGAATTTTCATAAAGCCTTGTCATCAGTCTTGGAGATCTGGATATGCAGTAGAATGAGTGCAATGACTATATTGAATGTTGTTGACTGCCTCTGTATCTTGGCTGCCAATTATGGTATATGGTTTTAAAGTTTTTATATGCTTTTATTTCATATTCTTTTTATTTTAACTGACTAGCCAGAATCATGTATTTGAAATTGAAATAAAGAACTGAAAGAATTAATAAATGAATGAATCAATATACTGTAGATGCCTTAAATATAGGTTAAATAAAATATATGTCATGTTATTAAGTTTTATGTTTTGTTTGTTTGCGTATTCTCTTTAAAAACTAATAAAATGTGTTTTAAAAAAATATCATATGTCATGAAGCAATGACTAATTTCTACAAGATGCTAAAATAATGATTCATTTTCAGCAATGCATTAAATCACAAACAGTCCAACTATATTTTAGCCTAATTGCAATATCATACATCCAATACGAAATTGTTAATGAAATCTGTCTGAATATATTAAAGAAATGCAATATATCAGGAAATTCTTTCATAAGCAGGGCATTAAAATAATTCTCAGATCTCCTAGATCTACAGTCACATCCTCTCTTTTTACTTTTCAAGCTTAATGAACAAAGGAAATCCAAAGTCCAAAACTACACTCAAGGTGCTGAATACCTTTCCTTTACCACTGTCAATTTCTGAGCTAGCAAGTTTCCTGAAATTCTTGTGCTTAATGTGTTAGAGAAGTAATTTTTAGTCCATGCTCTGGATTTCACCCTGACCTCAATGAAAAGAGAGTGGAGGGTCAGTTTTGTTTATTGTATATCCCATTAAAACAGGAAAATGTGTAAAGTTTTCATTCACTGAAATCCGGCTATTGTTACTCCAAAAATGGTATTTTTGTTTCTAAAATTTTTTAAAAAGGTTAATGGGTTTTTGTTTTTCTTTTTTTCTTTATAATATTTTGCTGTTTGGCTGCATTTGTTTGGATCTCCTATATATATTATATGGTACATCCATTTTTTTTAATTTACATCAGCATGATCACTGAGTTCAGGATAACAGAACATATAATTTGGGAGTCTTGAGCAAAACTTTATTGACCCCAGTAAAGTTATTTTAGCGATCATGATTATTATTTTCAAAACATAGAGCACATAACTTCCACAAATGCCAGTGATTTTTGAATGCTGCTCTAACTTTCTGCAAAGGTTTTCAAGTGTTCTATATAGGTTAGTAATGGACAGATAAAATGAAATTTTGCTCATATATTGCTAGTTTAATTTCTGTTACTTATAATTGTAGGAAACTGTTTGAGTGACACTTTGCTATGCTTAAGATTATGTTGTTGATTGAAGGGAGAGAACAATGAGAATTCACCTGAGGTTTTTTTGCATCACACTGGATAGAAGTGTATGGTATGACTCAAATATATATGTCTATTTCTTTTTTTAATTGAGTTTGTAAAATACAGGTAATACAACAGCTGTAAATATCTCAACTTGCCTCATGAGCCATATATATGTCCCAAATGTTTTTGTGTTGTGGACCTCAGAGCCTGCAAAAATTCTGTTGCCAACCTTTAATGACATGCTATTGAACAAGAGCTGTAGTTGGCTGATGACTTTAGGCAATGCTGGAAGATCTAAAAAAAGGTGTAGGGAGGGGAACCCCTAAAGTTCTATATTCCCCAAACATTCTCAGAACATCTCTAGTCACTTGTATGGCATTACTGTGCCACTTTCCCTTTTGCTGAATCTTTTAGCTACCCCTAAGCTATCTTCCCCAATTTATTTATTTATTTGATTTATATTGCTGCCTATTCGCCCATGGCAACTCAAGGCAGCTTACACAATGTAAAATCTTATTTAAGACTAAAAATAAAAATAAAAACAATAAAAACTAACAAAAAGAATCAAATAAATTAGTAAAGTACATTAGAACAAAATTTGGGAAACCAAAAACAAAACAAAAACCAACTCACACCCCCCACCCCGACGACAACGGATCACACTAGCCATTTGATGGGTTCCATCCCTCTCTGGGTTCCCCAGACCTGCTGGCAAAACCAGGTCTTCAGTGCCTTTCAGAACAGTATTCATGCGGGGGCCATTCTAATCTCTGGGGAGAATGATGTTCCAGAGGGATGAAGTCACCACAGAGAAGGCCCTTCTTCTAGGTCCCACCAGGCAGATCTCCCTCGGGTGGGACCCACAGCATTCTCTGTCTCCTCGCTCTAATGGGTCAGGTAGATGTTACTGGCAAAAGATGTTTCCTCACATAACCCGGACCCAAGCCATGAAGGGCTTTAAAGGTGACAACCAGCATCTTGAATTGCACCCGGAAGCAAATTGGAAGCCAATGCAGCTCCTGCAGGAGAGGTGATACATGTGCACACTGGGGTCTGCATAAAACCATATGGGCCACTGCATTTTGCACCAACTGGAGCTTCTGGATGCTCTTCAAGGGCAGCTCCATGTAGAGTGCGTTGAAATAATCAAGACAGGAAGTGACCAGGGCATGAGTGACTGACTGTAAGTTAGGGACCGCTGATCCAGGAAAGGGTGTAACTGGTGCACAACCCGCAGTTGCACAAAGGCCCTCCTGGCTATGATTACTACAATTACTAATATGTAGACATTTTGTTTCATACACAATTTTAAAATAATATCAAATAGATCTCGAACTGATGCTGTTTACATGTTTCTTTTTTCTCTATGTATTTGAAAGTAGTGAAAGTCAAGCAACAGTTTTATTCCAAAAACCACCAATCCAGCTCATGGCAAAATGCAGCCAGCTTTGATGTTCTTGTCTCATTTAGAACCAAGAGCTGGGATCCTAACCTTTCACTTGATTTCTTATCACTTGTCCTATCACTGATAGCTGAGTACATGGATCTTAATTTGCCTGGAAACCTGATCATAATGATCATGCTCCCTCATGACAATATGCTTCACAAGCCAGAAGGGAAAAGATACCCACATGTTCAAAGATACTCCATATATGTTTACAAACTGTAGCTATATTTATTATGGAACTATTTATATAGCTATATTTATTATGGAACTGGAAGCACACTCAAGTTTCAGCTTCCCAGAATTCATAAATAATACTTTAATACTTGTGATCTATATGACTCTAGTTTAAGTTTTAGTAGTATCTTATTGTGATTGGTGGGAAAGAGTTAAGAAAAATAATCCCAGTACATTGTGAAAAAATTACTCTCCAGCTCAATGTATACATAAGATCCTTTATAGGAAATCTTATTATTGAGGATTTTACAGTTAATTTTTTTTTCTGCTGTCTACAGCCGCTTACATAGCCTTCTCTCTGGTTGTGCAGGGAAGGGGAGGGGATAGCTTTCCTGAACTCTAGAAAAGTCAGCCAAAGTTTGTTACAAGAAACTAAGAAAAATCCAAAAATAAATAAATAAACCCATGCATTGTCTTGCAAGCAATCTAATATTCTTCTTAGAGGAAAAAAGTTATTCAGTACATTTGGGATGGAGACTAAACCCCATTGAGGTAAAAACAACAGTAGTGAGAACACAAGCCGTTCATCTGTATGAAGTTTGTGACACAGCACTTCTACATTTTATCAGAAATACTACAAATAAATCCATAGTTACAAATGCAGTAGAAGAAATATTAGATCAGCTTTTCCAAACAAATTGGGAACTAAGATTTGAAGATGCATAGACAGCAATGGTCTGAAAAAAATTGACCAAGGTTTTTTTTAATATAAAAGGTGATCCAGGATGGGTATGAGTATGAAAAAATAAAATGCTTCATATTCCTTTTAAGCGGAAAAATTTTGTAATGTATGTATTTAATCCAATTATATAGGTTACATTGTTAAAACTTTCCCAGCTGTCATTAACTGGAGTTTATTGAAATGTTTTTTTCTGCTTTCCAGGGTTTTGCTATCAATAACAGTTAACTTTATCAACCAACAATAGTTCAAGGAAAGTACACTGTCTGGCAAAATTAAGGTGGTTAAGACTCACACACGAACACCTTTAATTTCAAATTTACAGGATACAAAAATAACTGATAAAGATTGGGTAGTATTAATTTATTTCCCAGATCTTAAAATGTAGAAAGTCCCAACAGAGTAATACTTGCCTAAGTTTTGGAAGAGGTCTTTGGAAATTAATGTTGAAGCAATGTAGCATTTATTGTTACATACTGAAGTTAATCACAGAGTAAATAACAACTTGAACATTTCAATAGATAAGAAATTCACTATCATCACATCCAGCGTCATCCAATAAAGACAGCACAAGATGCTTTTAATTCTATACTCCACATCTTTGCACTAAACTCCAGTCTACATTTTCTGGTGAGTTTACAAGTATATGCTTTTTGTTTTCTTTCTAGACATTTTAATCCATTATCTAGAAGAATGGAGAAATCAATTTCCCATTCATTATCCCTCTTTTCATCTTAGTTCACATAGTAAAATTAGACTATTTACCTAAGAAAATTAATATTGGTTGCCAGGCTAGCTTAAATTATTTTCTTAGTTGCAATCTTAGGATGGTACAAAAGAATTTGAAGGTGGAATATTTCCTGAATATCACCCATTTCTACCATTTTTTCCTACATATAATGCCTTATAATAATATATGTATATGCTGCTTTTAATATCTTATGCTTTATAAGCAAGACACTTGTCACATCAAATTTTACTTAAACAGTATACTAGTTGCCATAGGCAGCAATGTATTGCATATCTTGCATGTATGTAATTTTATGCAGACTACAGGAGGCATGAATCATTTCCTCTATATAAAACTAGCTGTATGTTGATCAAAGCTGTTCTACCAAACCTTGGAGCAAAATCTCTTAGAGTATATGTTCCGCTGAAGTGATTAATCTCATAAATATTGCCTTCAATGGCACAATCATAGGAACTGATTTTGTCTCATAAATCAAAATGGCCTAAATGCTATATTTCACTGATCAAGAGCAAGGCACTGCTTTGCTTCACAAAGACACTTCAAAGATCCAGTCCAACTCCAAGAGAAAATCCAGAGAGGACACACTCTTCAAAGCAACCCAATTATTTTGTGAAGTCATTTTCTAAATGGTCTTCCTTTTTTTTTAAGCACCATGAGATAGTAATTGCATAATAACTGCATGCTCTACTTTTAATTAAGTGGATTTGAATTCTACAGAAGTTAAATTAGCAAGTTCTGTATAAGTTTAAATAAGTAACTGTATAAATGTGAACAAATTGTTGTTATCCCTTTATACTTGTCCACATGGTTTCAGAACGTACAATTTGCATTGCTTATGTCAGCTTTCCCTGCCATAATGCCATCCAGATGTGTTGGAATTTACAGTTGTCAGATCTGGCCAAGCGATTTGAAAATTCTAGTTTTGTTCTTTTAGCACAACTGGAAGGATAGCTCATGTCACATTTGCTTTCTTGTTTTTTTTTTTTTTTCTGGTTTCTTATCACTGTTAGAGTATCACTGTTAGAAACCAGTATTCTGCAGGCCTAGTTAAGGCAGAAAAAATTATTCACATATATTGATAAATCACAAATTAATGTCTTTACTGTATATAATGTCTTTATGCAAATTTCACAAATTACATCTTTAATGATAGTGGTACAAATGACCTAAGGGGTAAAATTAACAAATCTATGCATCTTACCTGGAGTTTTTCAGATGCCATGGATTTGCCTATTATCTGGGAAACCTGGATGGAAAGCTGGCTTGTTGTATTTGAAGTTTGTTGAATTGAGGTTATGTTAATTCAAAGTTTCATTGTATTGTAATGATTCGCTGAAGCTGCATACGTTCTTTTTCTTGCATAGTGAATTATATGATCTTGGCAACAAAAATTTGGATGTGATCCAAAGGGGCAGTGAAATAAATAGAAGGATAAAAGTGGGAAAGATTTGGTGTAGTTCCTATTTCTTTTCAAATCAAGCTTTAGAAAAACTTCAAACTGAATCATGGCCATGATAATGGTTTGGTTCAAGACCAATTTATATGACTACCTGGCATGGAAAATCCCTCAGCAGATATTCTTTTAGAGTCCGATAATTCAGCTAACTTCATCCCAGACTACACTGGGAATCTAACATATCATGTTTTTAAAAACATTGTTTCAAGTGACCTACTTGAATCTTGTGCATTATGCAGATCCACAAATAGCTAACACAGAAAAGCCTGCATTGTCATTTGTCACAATTGTGTGATCAAAATAGTAGCCAAGCAGATTACAATTTGGACAGGAGTTTTAAAGGAAGTATAATGTCAAAGGAAGAAATAATATAAAAGGTAGAAAAAATAAAAATATTTTTAAAAACCCAAATTCTTCCACCCAAGTTGTGGACAGACATAGAAAAGCTCTCATCAATTATCCTTACTATCTATAAGGGGCAAAACAAGCTTCCCTTCAGGCCACCTTCAGTCTCAGGCTAGAACTAATGCCAGCTTTTTCCATTCTTTTTAACTTGTATCAACCAACATTAAATTGGCTTCCTGTTCCTCTATTTCATCTGAGGGCTTGGGAGAAGTTTCTTCCAATAAACGGAAGGCTGTTGTTCATTATTTCATTTCTATAAACACTCCCTCTAGTGGTGGAATTCAAAACTTTTACTGTGGGTGTGGCTTGGTGGGCGTGGCATGGCTTGGTGGGCAGGGCAACAAAAGAAGACCCAGCTATTCAGCTGGGACTCAGGAGGCAGAGAATAGTATTTTAGTATTTAGTATTTATTTGATTTGTCAATCGCTTACAAGATACAGGTATAAGAATAAACGTAGTTTTGAATACATGAGATAGATACTTATAAGAAAAATAAAAAGAAACAATAGGACAGGGATGGTAGGCACAATTGGTGCGCTTATGCACGAGGTGGTATTTGCCGGTTATCTGAAGTACTTAAAATTTTCACTACCATTTCTCCAGAACTGGTCAAAACCTGCTGAATACCACCTCTGACTCCTTCCTCCATCTTCTTTATCATTTATTTCTCTTATTTTTGAGGAGGAGTATCTATCCATTCTCCTTCCTGTGATCCCTTCCTCTCTATTTATCCAGCACTTCTTCCTGCTGTCCTGTATTATCTGCCTGGTAGAACTATTATTTAACTACTTATACTTTTCTAGTCTGTTTTAAGCACATTTTTTCATCTCCATTGCTTAAAAATCCTTTTTGTGCTCAAGATATTAGCCGTCATCTGCTTTCTTTTTTATCAGAATCTTGTCTTCTATTGATCTCAGTCTGCTGTATATCAATTATGATTACTCTCTCAATTTCAACCCATTCAATTGAGTGAGTATTTTTCTTCTGAATGATGTTCTCATGTCCAAGATCCAGCACTTAATGTCATTGTTCATTCTGGTAGCTGAATTTTACACACATGAAATATTGTTATATAGGTTACAGTCTTAGGATATCAACTGGAACTCATTTTAACTGCTTGATCCACTTGGCACTGTTAATTAATAGTCTTATACGAAATAGAATTTTCACACCAGTGAAACAAGATAGAATAAACAAGATAGATTCATTAACACAAGATGATCATTTGTAATACAAATGGCTATTTTTAAGAATGTGAAACTGCCTTAGATTTACCATTTAATGAATTTAATTCATTCATTTAATGAATTTATAGCTATAAAAACATACATATACTTAAAAGCAGATCTTCTTGTTCCACATGTAGATGTAGAAATGATCAAAGCTCTACACGTGGTTCTTTCAATGGCACCAAAACCCTAGCCACTATAGAAAACCCCAGCCACAGAATCATCAGAGAAGCCATAGAGATTGAAAAAAGACCTGAAAGCATGAATAGAAGAGATGATTCCACCAGACTGTCAATCATTTGGAAGCCTGCACTCTCAAATAGAAAGATCTCCACACCACAAGCAAGGCAAACACCTGGGCACAAACAGACTCCCACCTCAAACACACCCCAACCAGGCACCCAGATGAAACCTAGCTTCCTAATAGATAATAGCCGTCCTTTCACGCGAAGCCAAGCTGCATTGAAAGCCTCCAATACAAAAACACAGTGTTGCCAGCCAATCAAAGCCACAAAACATACAGAAGAAACCAGAAACACCAAACTCCAAACAAACTCCAAGACCAATAAACGCAGACCAAGACTCCCAACCAATCAGGATGAAGCAAAAAGCATTCTGGCTCAACAGTAGGCTAGCCTCAAATTTAAAACTAAACGGCTGTGATAGCCTGACTCACATACGAACTCAATACAGAAGCCTGATGATGGCAGATGAGATTCTGCCGAAACGTTGCGACAATTTTAAAAGCACAACTACAGTGACGCGTAAAATTGGAAGTATTTCGGCGATGTTTCGACAAAATCTCATTCATCATCTTCAGGCTTGTGTCTTCGGCTTTGTGCTTCTCGGAGTAATGTGAGTGAGTAATGTGAGCGAGAAAACCCGAATAACCAAAGATCCACATACAAATACCTGCGAAAAAGTATATATATGTTTTCTGAGGTTTTCGCGGGTATTTGTATGTGGATCTTTGGTTATTCGGGTTTTCTCCCGCGTAAAATTGGAAGTATTTTGGTGACGTTTTGATGAAATCTCATTCATCATCTTCAGGCCTGTGTCTTCGGCCTTGTGCTTCTCAGAGTAATGTGAGCTTGCAGCTGTTTTTTCTTTTTAACTGCCAGTGGGGGTGTGACTTGACTGGGTGGGGGCTTGGCTGTGTTTTGATTGGCTGGGGGTGTGTTCTCATTGGTTGGGGGCCCCGCTGTGATCTGATTGGTTGGGGGGTTGGCTGTGTTCCGATTGGCTGGGGGTGTCTTCTGTTCAGGTGGGGGCTTAAATTGACTCTACATATATATTTGTATGTATCAATACAAACCGCTCAGCCTATTTGGATGTCTTTGGCTTAGTATGAACAGTCAAGAAAAAAAAAAGAAACCTCAATCTATTTTCTACATCTAATTTTATGCTCATTTATTTAGTTTTATTTAGTCTTCTTAACAGAATAACAAAGGTGGAAGGGACCTTGGTGGTCTTCTGGTCTATCCTCATTGTCCTCAGCAGAAAATCCTATACTTCTCATTTACTTCTTTTCTTTTTACAAGTCACAAATATTGGTCAGCTTCACAGTACACAATAATGCACTTGTCCAGTTTTGCTAAGCACAAAAACTGCGGAACTTATGAGATGTATGATTATCCACCCTCCATTTTACACCTCAAAATGTGCCAATGAAATCAGTTTTATCTTTTTATGGCTTTTTCCATAAAAAAGGTGCACAATAAGTATCTTAAAGGCACACAAGAAATCTATCACTTTCAGCTCATTCATGCAGAAAGTAAACAAGAAAAATCAGACATGCTTACCCAATGACATCTCCACACTAACATGTGAGCTTACTTTGCAATAGTTTAACTTGCATACTGTGTCTGAACCACAAATACCAGGATGAACGCTAAGTACAATAATCAGGTTTCAATAACACAGTGTAGAGCCAGTCTTTGCAATTTATTTTATAATGGAACTGCTTATCATAGTGAGGTTTTCTGAAGTTCTTACCCACATATATTGCCTTCAATGTATTCAGGCATCCTTCAATGCCTTCAGGCATCCAATGTTCCTATATTTTATGCCTTCCTTCCTTCCTCCCTTCCTCCCTCCCTCCCTTCCTTCTTTCCCTCCCTCCTTTCCTCTATATTGAAAATTGAAGACATTACAAGCACATGGCCTTACATATGCACTGAACAGGAAAGGATTCCTCTAGTTTTATTGTTGTTGTGATACTGAAACAGGCAATCAAAGATTATATTATAAATCATCTAAAAAGATGTTTAACATTCACCAAATTCAGCATTAAGGCATAATAATGACGTAAGCATTTTCAATTATACATATGGAGAACTACATAAATTGGAAATGTTTAATGCAAAATTGCAACCCATGGATGGGAGAACAAGATCACACATATACATCATTGTAAGCATGGAAACATTTGAGCCAAAGTCAAACTATCCTTGCTATTTATCAGTACACTTGGGAATGAGTATCTGATTATATATTTGCTTCTTATTCACACCAGCAATCATTAATACAGTATATCCAATGACAAAGCAAGGCAAAATGATACATACCGAAAAAATAATGTGAAAAACTTAGAAAGGTAACTAAAGTTAAAACTTTAAAAATGCTCACAACATACATTCTGTATATTCATTCTCTGTGTTCAAGCTGAGTATTTTCACATTTTGAGAAATTGTGAAATACATTTTAGCTGTTCAAAATGATTACTGATGTTCATAATTTATTGCTATAGTTTTTCATTGAATAAAATGTTCACCATTAAAATGCTAATTTTGAAAAAAACTATATTTCCCAACACGAACAGAAATTTTCATTCAGAATTACTAAATCTGAATTATGATGATGAATATAGAGAAATCAGAATTTCAGGAACTAGGTTTTGAATGCTCTTCCAATTTCATGATAATTTTTTTCAGTTTAAAAGAGCAGCATGTACTTTATATTTTTCATATTGTGTACGAGACCATTTGAAGCTGCTAAGACAGTTCTTGGAATGCAGCCATGAAGAGGCAGATTCCCAGGTGATTACTATTTTGCAGTTTCATGTACATATTATGTCATTATAATACACATGTGACATAGATGTGTATTTCTCTGAGAAACATAATAATTTAACAATGTAGTTAATATTGAAAATAAGAAGACTTGAAGTCAAAAGACTAACAAGTATATAGATGTGATAAAACTAGTCATTTATTTGGACTTTATGACTTTATTCCTTCAAGAGAAGGAAAGATTTGGACTTAAATGATTCTGAAACAAAATAAGAATGCTTAAATTGAATAATCTTAAACATGGGATTAGATGTGGATAGAAAACCCATAACTAAGAAGCCCCAGTTATTTGATTGTCAGACATACAGTTTTAAAATTATTATAATTAATAATAAAATGTGTTAATGAAGTAGATCCTGTACAAGATCCTGAATGGATATAAATCCACAGAACTTGACCCAAGTGGTCTAATTCAGAGGCCACCAGTCTGTGGACCACTGGTGGTTCGTGAGAAAATTTTAGTGGTCCGCAACGCACCTGGGTGAAGGAACTGCTCTGGGATTACCAATGGGCCAGTCCTGTGACTAGAGTTCTGGAATATGGGACCAGCCAAGCAGCTCATGGTGGGGCTGGAAATCTTCGCCATAGAGGGACGTATGTGCAACTTGGAACTTTGCAGGTGGTGCAATGTGCAAGACGTAGAGAAGCCCTCGCTGGCTGGAATGAAGTAATGGTGCTGATGCGGCAAGGGTGTGGCGGTGGTGCAGGATGTGTGGCTGATGCAATGGGTGTCAGAAACCCGTGGCTCTTTCACATCACCCTGCAAGGGCTTCCTGTCAGCTGAAACCACCAGTGGCTGGCCCCGCCCCTCGCCCTCGCCTCATTCCTCGCCTGGCTTAAGAAGGTAAGGCCGGGGGATGGAGACGCACTCCATATTCCAGAGCGGCAGTGAAGTGCCCCTTAACTTGCTTCCTCTCTTGCTGGGTCTCGCAGTGTTTCTTCTGGCCCTTTTTGGTGCTGCGCACACCTGCTTTGACTGCAGCTGGGTTGGGTGAGTGTCTCAGGGCGTAGAGCAGGTCGTATGTCTCCCCAAGTAACCGAGGTGTGTCCAACATCAACAAAGGCGAAAGAAGTGTCCACAAGACCCAGAACGCCAGAGAATCAGAATGAGATACACACACACACACACACACACACACACACACACACACACACACACAAATGAGAGAGGCAGAAAGAGAGAAAGATTCAGAGAGAGAGAGATGGAGAGAGATGAGAAAATAGAGACAGATAAACAGAGAGAGAGAGAGAGAGAGATGAGAGATGAGAAACAGAGAGAGAGAGAGAGAGAGAGAGAGACAAAGAGAGGGACAGAGAGAGATGTGGGGGGGGGGGAAACAGAGAGAGATACCTGTTTCCCATAGAAAACACTGGGAGCCACAAAATCTGGATAGGCATGGCTGGGGGGTGTCATGTAACTGAGTGGGAGTGAGTGACGTCGAGTTGGCCACGTCCACCCAGGTTTTGTGGCTCTTGATGTTTTGTTTTCTGTGGGAAGTGGGTCCAAATGGCACTTTCAACGTTTAAGTTTGCAGAAATAGGCAGCCAAGCTAAGTGCCTGAAGGACCCCATCCTATCACTGGGAGTCCAGGCGCTTCAGCAAATGGAGCTCTGGATTCATATTAGTGGCCATGGGATTTAAAATTATGAATTTAGTGGTCTCTGAGGTCCAAAAGGTTGGTGAGCCCTGATCTAATTGTTACCAAATGACCTCAGTTTCTTGAAATATCTTATGTAAAATTGTTTTTTGAAAATAAATTGAAAGCATATTCATATTGATGCCAAAATAATAGAAGTTGGGACCAGGAGAAAAGCTAGAAAAAATATCAACCTTTTCTTTTGACTTTTTTAATAAAATGATAGAACTGCATAATTTCAGTTCAGCATATTATAATTTTTATGCTTCCTATCATATTCAGTACTATACTTTGGGACTGGCCTTCCTTTAAAAAATCTCAAGTATATCTTTTTGGAGAAGTTAAACAAACAAAAAAAAAAACATCTCATGGAATTACTCCCTTACAGGCACAATGTCTACATTTACTACCTTGTAAACATGGACTCCAGCATGGGATCTGTGGAAATGATCATCTGCAAATGTCCTATTCATAAGATTTATAATTTTGAAAAATCCATTTGGTATGAAGTATAAATAGAGGTACTTTTTGTAATACATGGCTTAATTATTTTGATACAAGCACTAAGAAAACTTTCTGCAGTTGAACTATGGTTGAGTCACATTTTTCTGTCCTTGATAAATCTTTGGACTTATTTTGTGAGTGATTGAGTCCTGACTTGCTCTTTTATGCATCTACCCCGGAAGTTTCTGTTTCCTGATTCACCTTTGATGGTTGTCCACCACTCAACTCTAGAAATAATATAGGATATTGAATTCTCATTGATTTGACAGTTACATGTTCATGATATGATGCCAGCAGCCTAAGACTGCCTTAATGAATGATTATTCATAAATTGTCCTCATGAATGCATCATAGACCAAATGTTACAAACCGTTTCTATCAT
Source organism: Laticauda colubrina (assembly GCA_015471245.1). NCBI lineage: Eukaryota > Metazoa > Chordata > Lepidosauria > Squamata > Elapidae > Laticauda > Laticauda colubrina. Next base: position 1,389,405 of record BLBF01000053.1, read on the forward strand.
CTAGGATCCTTTTCTTTTGTTTTTTTTAAAATAATTTTATTCAGTTTTTCACATTAAAAACAAAAATCTCTTTTTAGTGGACAACATATTTCCGGGTCATCACCTTTACATACAAATATGACATTATACATTCATATATGCATACTTAATTCTATTGTTACCTTTTCCATTCCAAATTTTCAGTAAGGAGAGAAACAAATACATTAATTCTAGCCTCTTTCATCAGTCTCAATCGAAGCATCATTTCAATTATTTCAAATATAATCCTTTAATATTTATTTTAAAAATAAAGATAAACAATATGTGTTTGCCTAATAATAATAATAATAATAATAATAATAATAATAATAATAATAATAATAA
>BLBF01000053.1:1389777-1415610 GCA_015471245.1 Laticauda colubrina
AATAATAATAATAATAATAATAATAATAATAATAATAATAATAATAAAGGTATTATTATTAAAGCAATGGATCTCCTTGCTTTTAATAGTCTATATTAACTTATTAATTTAATTGGTTCTTTCATCTGTCATATTTGCTTTCCATTACACATTCTTTTTATAAATTCTAGATTAATACAAATTATAACACTAAAGAAAAAGAAAAAGAAAAAGTATAGGCTTCCCCCTTTTTACTACTTTGAGAGTGACACCTCAATGATTAAAATATACCTTTATTCCCTCATATTGATTCCCAATAAACCATTATTTTTAAGAAGTTACAATAATAATCATGACATCTTTTCATTTGGATTCTGCAGCATATTTTCCCCCTTAATTTTTAATAAGAGTTATCAATATCTACACTACCCTATTTTCTAAATATTTTTAATTGCAGAAATATTCTTATTACCCCTTGTCACCTTGCAGAATCCCCTTTTTAATTCATCAACCATTATCTCTTAAAAAACTTTTTTTTCAACATTTTACTATTTCCTTATTTCTTTATTTCATGCACCTGTTTCTTACTGCTTCTCCTCCCCCTCTTTTCCCCATATTTTTCTCATTCCAGTTTATATCCCTCTCTTTCTTAATATCTTCCTTTCCCCTTTTCTGCTGGGTCTTTCTGTCTTTCCCAACTTCACAGGTATTCCCCCTTTTGATTGCCTTCTTAAATCTCAACTTTTTAACCTTCCTTCTTTCCCCACTTCTTTGTAATGTTCTTTGTGTTAATTGTCTATTTAAAATGTCTTCTCCTTGAATTGACTCCTCCTCTTCTGAAGCTCTTTCTTCTTGTTCTTCAATCGCCATTTCCATTTTTTTTAACACAGAGCAAAGTGATTCGCCTCTTTCCTGTAGTAATTCTCTCATATTTTTAAGTTCCATTTTTAATTCCCGAAGAGATATCATCATTACACACTCTTGTATTTTATGATCGTTAAAAGTCCACAAAAAAAAAAACACTTTTACTTTCCTTCTTTCAATTTTCTAAAGTTCTCAGTTATTCCAGCCCAGGATCTATACCAAAAACATCAATCAATCCCATAGTCAGTCTTTCCTTGCTGGTTCTGCTTTCATTTTCTAAGATTCTTACTTTGTTTCAATATTTCTTTTGTGTTATATCCACACAAATTCATTCAGAAACAGGATGCTTTCCCTTTTGTTTGAGCTCAAGTTTTTGTCAAAAGATGGCACTCTCCATTATACAAAGTCTTCACCTTTTTCCCTTATTTTTTTTCTTCAGGGTTTTTTGAACTTCAATATTCCAGCACAGTCCAGTCTCCAATTTGTAAATTTTATTATTATTATTTTTTGACAATCTTAAGTCCAGCCTTATTTTATGCCTGTTTATTTGCCAAAATATTTTAGTCCAATTTAGTTAAATCTTTAGTTACGGCTTTTTCCTTTCCCGGTTCGAAGCCCTGCTTAGCTGTCAAAAATATTTTCTTTTTTTTCCCCTGTCCCTTTGTAATTTTTTCTTTTCTTAAAAATTCCATGTTACCTTAATCCCGGGGTACTTTTGTTTCGTTGTATCACCCAGTTGTCCTGGTTCAGATGTTATCCACCTCTTTCTTCTCTCCTGCACAAATCTTAATCCAGCTGAGTCCTCCTCTTTGGGGTGGCCATTTTAAACCACCAGTCGTCTTTCGGAGGAAAAAGACCAAGCCCAGGAGGGGAGATGCAGTTCCCCTCAACCTGGCTTGTGGTTTCCCCTTACTCCGCTGCCTCTCCAAGGCAGCTTCAGCCCCTACTCGTAATGATCGGGGATCTCCAACAAAAGAGCACGAACCATAGCTGCAGAGAGTCATGATCTATGGTCCGTCAGTGAGGAGGCTCCGCCTTCTTGTCCATCTAGCATCCTTTTCAACAATGTTGTTTTCCTACAAAATCAGTTAATGTACTCAGTTACAAATAATCAAGTATTGCAGAATCAAAGCTAAATTAATCCAGCAGTATTCATGACAGGTATACAGACTTTTTATTGTTATAGTAGGTGATTGTGATAGCAGCCTTTAGCAAATAGTACATCCTCAGTCAGTAATAAGGTGCATAGAGCCAGATACTATAAGAAGACTACTTTTTCTATACTGCTTACGTTATGACAGAAATATGAAATGAACTCCATGTGGCAGCCCCCAATAAAAGGGGAGGGTGTAGTTTTAGAAGCACTGTGAAAAAGTTCCAGTTATACCTTGGAGCTATATGATAACATACATTAGCTTAATTGAAACAGTGTGAGAGCTTGTGGCCCATTTAAATGAGTACATCCCTTGTCCCTCTCCCCTCCTCTCTAAGATGTACAGTTCATACAAAAGGGCACAATTTGGCACCTTTGATTATCTCTTATTTTATTCTATATGCTAACTATAAAAAATTGTTCTCCCTTGCTCCACTTTTCATCTTCTAGCAAGGATAAGTTAACAGATGTCACTTGATACCAAGGGGTGCTGGCCCCTTTGAGTTTGATGTTTTTCTTTAGTATATTTAATAGCTAAAGATGACTCCACATCCCTCTACCATTCCCTTCATAAAATGTGCCCTTACCCCAAGGGAGCTGGTCTTGGAGTTAAATTACCCAGAATAAACCACAAGAATAAAAATCAAAGCATATTTATTTTTCTTCTTCCTGATTTGATTTCAGCCAGTCACAATCAGATGGTTACTGTCACAAGGGCTGTGATTGCTGGGAACTTAGCACACTGAACACAGTAAGATTTCATTTTCAAAATAGCTTGCATGGTAAAGCACGGTATCTTTGACCTCATAGATTATGTGTGCATTTTGATATGCATGAACTTTTTTCATGGAAGTTTATTCCTGCTCCTTTTTAGCTATTGCAATGTTGATTGTTGAAATAAAAGCAATTTGTCCCTCTGTTTATAAGTATTCTGGCTTCTGTTATTAAACAAACAAACAAACAACAGAAAAATTCTCTAATGCCAGTTCCATGACATCCATGACTTTTTGTCCGAACATCTTCAGGAGTTTGGGAAGGAGACTGCAGCCTTGAAGTCTGGGATTAGAGTTCCTGGCCAATAGCAATACTGTATATTGTATACTCTGGGAAGCAGAAGAGTAAAAGTAGATAAAATAAGATGTAAAGCAGCATGCAGAGGCAAACCTTTCTGATCCCCCCCCCCTTGTTTAGAGAAAGTTGGAATATTTGTTTATTTAACATTGTCCCTGACCATAGTATTAGATTGATATAGGGCTTCATTTGTGTGGGTATGTGTGTGTAGAGATATACACCCACGCACAAATACATGTGAAAACACTGCAGCATATTGCCATTGTCCTTCGATCTGCAATGTCTTTGTGAAATTATTTCAGTTGCTTGGATACCTGGGGTCATAAAGTTAAATCTTATTTTCATTGTTTTCCTCCCTTAAAAGGGAAAAGTGATCTCACCATTCATGATTTGGTAACATCTAGGCTTGATGACTGCAAATATTTGTATGTGAAACAATTTGGTGATTTAAAGGGACATATTTTAAAGACATGCTGCATCGGTACTTTAAAAAAATTGTGAGTTCCTCATGGCTGTATGTGTACACAATTTGAATTGCTCTATTGTTAAATCAATCTGAAACACTTGACACATGATATTGCTCCAATGCATCCTAGTTATTAGTTTGCCTAGTTTAATAAACATCGGTATTGTAATTACATGTATTCTAGTGTATTTTTCACTTCATGAAATATATTTTAATACTTTCAACACTACTTTGCACATCCTGTTCTATGAAGAGTGCCAGTTTATTTAAGAAATTCTAGTGTTTATTCAGATTTACACTAATGTGGGTAATAAGAGGTTAATTACAAGCAGTTGTAACATCTTCATTTTTTTGCAAATATATAGGTAGACTATAATGGGCAGCTCATAATTTAAATCATTCCAATAGATATTCCAGACTTTACTGATTTTCTCTAAAATTAATCAAAATTGGGCTGTCAGAATTTGACAGGAGTGGCTAGATTCTGATGGTATAATTTTTCATGGTTTCTGGAGGCTTAAGTGAGAAAAATAGACTTGTGTCTCTCTCAGAAGCCTCCCATTTCTATATTACTACTTTTGGAAGAAATATCCTTCTGGGTTCAGTTCCAAGTGGGGGAAAAGACGCTGGAAATATGTTGGCTGTTTGGAAGGTTTTATATCAGGACCACGTGGCCTGGAGGTCCAGAGTGAAAAGGAAGAGATCAAGAAAAAGGGCTGAGGTGCTGAGAGTGCCTGGGTTTTATACCCTCTGCTGGGATTTGAATTGGAGCTTGTATTCTAATTGGTTGTCAGACCCCCATGGGGTCATGCAGGGGCAACTCTGTAGGCTGACCTGAGTTCCAGGTTTGCTGGATGATTTATGCCCTTAAAAGGGCTTTTGGCAATTGCTATAGCTTTACCTGGAGATTTTTGTTATGTAAAGTATTCTGGCCCAGGCCTTAATGGCCCACCCATTAACAAAGGTGGGGGTGAGTTTCTGCTTCTGAGTTTCTACTCTTTTTAGAGGAAATATTCTGTCCTTTTAATATTTCCTGGGCTATTTCAATTTTCTAGGAGAGGGGTGGGTGCTAACTTCCTACAATCCCTCATCAGTTTGTCAGATCCTATATATGTTTGTTTGATATCTAATTAAATGAAGTTGGCTTAAATAAACATCATTGCTTTTCTTTGCTGCTAAAAACTGGCAAATCTGTCACTAGGTTGTCCTTATAGGATGATCTAATCAAGTAAAGCTTCAAGATAGATATAATAAATATAAATTTGTTATAATAAGACTATAATAAATCAAGTCTTACAGAGAAATATAGAATTTCTAGGAGTATGACTGCTCCTCTGCTTAGTTCAGTCTCTTGAGCTGTAATTGTGAGCATGCATACTAAAGTATGAATGGACTTACTGTCTAGAACTTTTATAGGGTCTATATTCTTAGAACTCCCATTTCTGGACTCCAAATATCCAGGCAACCATTACATGGTTAAAGAAGTGTCGCTTCTTTAAATATTTTTTCCCTTTGCTTTCCTTTCTTTTCTTTCTGCACTTTCTATCCTTTTTTCCACTTTTTTCTGTATTATTTTTTATTGCTATTAAAAATTTTTCAATAAAATGTACTGCAAAAAAAAGTCATCTTTACTCAGTGGTTCTTTCTCTGTCCAGTGATAATTAACCTGACTGGCAGATAAGTGATCAAAATAATGTGGTAAACAGGAGAGAATTATTCAGATGCAGACATCCCAAATAACAATAAAGAAGCTAAAAAATAACTTAGAAAGTGAAACTTAAAAACTAGAGGCAACAAAGAATATATAAAATCAGCTGAACAGTTTGAACTATACAGTGTTTCTTCCTTCATAACTTGAAGTAGTATTTAATCAGGTTGAAGGCCTGGGAAATTTCAAGGGGGCCACAGATGAAAACATGTAACAGAGGACCACAGCATGTGCTGAAAAGGAGCACAGAAAAGCAAATTATATTATACTGTAAATACTGTCTTATAGGTGTCAGAATATGCACCAGTTACAATCTCATGTCTGTATCCAGTAATTGGATCTGTATGGGGGAGGCAGGGTGAGTGGCACAGGACAATAACAAGGTTGGAAGGACATGGATGGGGAAAAAATTATTGAGAAACAACCATTGTGGCTAGGAGAGCACATGGTAACAGTTTACAAAATGAGGTATGGTGTGGTCAACATGAGTAAAAGAAGCCTATTCCAGCTCTCATAATACTAAAACTCAAGGTTCTCTAATGAAATTTATTAACAGTAAATTCAAAATATAGACATAGCATACAATTCATATATGCCGAAGCACCTATTTATGCACATTATATTACATATGATATCCTGACTACACAACTTATGTTGTTATTTTACAAGCTGTTTTATAGGATAAATTACTATCCAAAGCTAATTTATGGCTTAAAAGTAAGATTACATAAAACTAAAGAAGTCATTAAAATTATTGACAATTAATTAAACTATGTTTTCTGCTGTATTCCAAAACAATTCACATGTTTGCCCCTAGATGGCACTAATTGCTATTGCTATGATTTAATTTAAGGTTCTGCTGCAACATTGCCTATACAGTGGAATCAGGGTAAGAAAATGCTTTTTAATCCACTATAGAAAATAACTTTGCTCAGTAATTTCAAAGATAAAATCAAAACTGAAAGTATAAACTACATTATGCAACCATTTAAGGAATAAGGTTATTACCTTTAAAGCCCTGCATGGTATGGATCCAGGTTACTTGAGGAACCATCTCACACCCCAATAGGACAGGCACAAGACCTGCCCCACCTGTGCCTCAAAATGTTGGGAAATCATGCTATTCCTTTTTAGTAGGCTTCTGACAAAATATGACAGATTTCTTGTGGGTCCAAAAAAATAGAATGGACAGAAAACACAAAGGCTGCATATGACTCACAAATTGTCCATCTCTGGACTAGAGGATTTTTGTCTTGTAGAAAGGCTGTATTTACCAACTTAATTTATGTTAGTGTATTCAGAAGTCGTGTTGTTTCCAATTTAATCTTCTAATTAAATAAGTAATTGAATTGTGTGGGCTGAGAAAATCTCATTCCAGGAAGGAATTCATTAAGTCTGAGAGCCAATGGATCACGGGAAAGGATTTGCAGTACAGAATACAAAATGAAACTTGATGTGCATGATCAGCAATAGATAAACTGGAAAATTCTCATATAAGATCTGCCTTTCCCTAGGGAGAATTTTTCACATCTCCATTACGCATTTCTCAAACCACATCTGAAATGCTATGGTGCTATTATGTTCTCTCTTTTTTCATGAATGGATTTCCTGTTGCAAAAAAAAACACACAAAAGAACTGTTGGAAAACTCTGAAAGGATTGCAATGGAGATGAACTGATGCTTCTAAATTTGCATAAAGGAGGCACTGCAGTTACTCATTAAACATCACATATCCAAGCACTGATGGTTGTTATCACCCTCTGGCTTAATTAATTGTCTTTGGACAAAATCAAAATATGCAGAACTCTTCTTCACATTTATTCCTTACTCCCCTTGTTTACCCCAACTATTTATATTCAGGGAGGGAGTTTTTTTAGTTTGAAGTATTGTTACTTTTTTGTACGCACATACGTACAGAGTCTTTGAATAAAACATGACTCTTGCAACTACCTGCAGAAGTTTTATAGGCAACATTTTTCAAAAGAGATTTGCCATTTCCTTCTTCCTAGATTGAGAGAATGACTTATCCAAAGTCCTTTCCTTGAGGTCCTTGTGAAAGGCAAGACTAGAACTCAAGTTTCTCCATTTTGAGTTGAGCGCCTTAATGGCTACACTAAATTGGCTCTCACAATGACTGATGTTGTTATTAACAATTATGAAATCAGTTACAGTTATTAAATACAGTGATGGTGAATCTGCTTATTATGTATATACGTACAGTATAAAAGTACTATTTTCCATCTTAGATTCCTGGATATGTTTATTAGCACAAGTAGAAAAGAATGTATAACCAGCACTTACCGGACAAAGAATTTATAGCACTGTGCTGTAGTTAAAAATGGTACATAACTAAAATATTAATTCTCACTACCATTTTATTCTTTACTTTCTCTCTTCTAATATTTCACAGCACTTCTCAGTTTCATCTTTATACATTCAACTATGGCTCCACTTATCCATCTTGCAACCAATAGGATGTGGCAAATTACAAGCATGAATTGGCCTTTTTAAAAAGGCATTCAGAGTTACAGATAGAATGTGTTCATCTAGAAGACATGTAACTATACACATCAACATTTCCTAAGTTATTTTCTAGAACTTGCAATTAGAAAAAAGTGTGTGTGTGTGTGTGTGTGTGTGTGTATACACACACTTCACACCTGATTTTTGCATTTTCAAACCAATGCAGATAATGTTCAACTTATGACCATAATTGAGTCCAAAATATCTATTGTTAAGTGAGACATTTGTTAAGTGAGTTTGCCCCATTTTATGACCTTTCTTGCCACAGTTGCTAAGTGAATCATTGCAGTTGATAAGTTAGTAACCTGGTTGTTAAATTACATGACTTGGGACACAGCAATGATTGTAAGTATGAATCACTTGCCCAGCATCTGAATTTTGATCACATAATCATGGGTTGGCTTCAAAGACTGAAACTGTGAAAAATAGTTACAAGTCACTTTTTTCAGTATCATTGTAACTTTGAACAGCCACTAAATGAACTGTTGTAAGTTGAGGACATTCTGTGTTTGATATTGGATTGTGGAAGACTAGTGGATAAAGGACAGTCAAAGATTATTATCCTCATACAACCTTTTCCTCTTCTACCTATTGTGTGATATTTTTATATTGCTTTGATCTCTGCTATCCTATTCTTTAGCTATCATAATTGTTTAAATGTTATTTTTACTGTAATTCTGTTAGCTGTTCCGGAAATGCACGTAGTGAAGCAGAAAAGCATAAAGGTAGGAGGTAAACAATAATTTCAGCTAAGATCACCATTCTTGAGGCTTTAACAGGAGTGAGTCAGTGTGCTATTCGGTTTGAGGAAGAACAACCTATTACCATTGTTCTTTAAATAAACCTTTTTTTTTCATGAATGGCTCTTGCCCATGAGTAAGCATCCCACAATCAGTTTGTTTCCAGACATTTTGGGTTATTTTTAGTTTTACAATAATGTTACATTTTTGCTGCTTTGTCTTTAGGGTAGTATTTAGATGGGTGACTGTACAGACCTGTAGAGGTTAATCAAACATTGCTCAGTGACTAAAACTGTTGCTGTAGCATTCTGACTTTTCCACTCCTCCAAGTAGCTAAATTTCTTTCACTTCTAAAGCCCTCTCTAGTAGTTTTTGAAAGTGATTTCCCTTGACATGTATCCTTTCAGGCACATTTCTCCCTAAATAATATGATTTAATATGTATTTTTAAAACACGATTGAAAAACATTATGCTATATGATTGGTAAATCTGAATTGATATGTTTGTTTTAAAATAAAGACCATGGTAAAATATCCATTCTTTTACATTTAAAAGAAAATGTAAAAGAAAACGCACTGCTTTAGATGGACAGTTTGCTACAAATGGTTTTTTTGCCCTAAAGGAAAGTGATTGGTTATTGCTTCATGTTATTATTACAGATTACAAGAAAATTCTAAGAAAATGTACCATTTTTCAACATTTGATGGATCTTCTTCGCTTTGGCTTCAACTTATCTTTGTCCTGTAATAAACAGAGATAAAAAGGAATAAAACCTGTTGTTTCCCAACCTTAACTACATTTTCTCTAGAGTTCTACTCTTTGTTTAAAATCACTCACATTTTCTATCTCCAGTGGTCTGATAGTATCTGTCTTTGTCTATTTGAGAAATAATCTCTCTCCAATGTATAGTCTATCTCTGGCTGATACCTGCAATATTGGAAATATCTGTCAAGCTGTCATATTCATAAGAGTGCATATATTTGCTTATTGAAAGTTTGTGTATGTGGTGTGTGTATGTGTGTGTGTGTTTCAAGTTTTAGCTTCATTCAAATAGTCAAAATTATTTCTTAACATTAATGGTGGCATGGATTAATGGAAATCAAGTACTACATTTACCAAAAGCTATCATTCAAAAATCTTTGAAACTGAAGAACAAAAGGAAATGCACAAGTTTAAATATGCATAGCAATAGTGGCATGCCAGTCAGAAAATACATCATATAGTATTAATATAAAAAAGTTAAGACATCTGCAGAAATAGTGGGACCATTTGCTGTTTGGAATCAGTGCTTTGGAATAGTATGATTCAAATTTGTCAAATTTAAGATATGTAGACTTTAACTTCCAGAATTTTCTGAAATGCTGGCTGGGAAATTCTGGGAGTTGAAATCCACCATCTTAAAACTGCCAAGTTTCAAAAACACTGATCTAGTAATTTTGTTTAGGTAAGGTTGCATTTCCTACTTCTCAGTAAACTACTTAACTTATAGAGTTGAAGAAATTCCAGCTGGAACAAATCTAAAGAAAAGTTGTCACTTGAAGGAGAATACATCCACCAGATACAGATAATCAGAGTTGGAGGGGACCTTGTAGGTCATCTAGTCCAACCCCCCACCCAAGCGGGAGACTCTGCACTATATATGAGACTCTGGCTCATATATAGCTGGTTGTCCACTAAGACTCCAAGATCCCTCTCACAGTTACTGCTGTTGAGCCTGGTTTTACCCAGTCTATATGTGTACTTTTGGTTTTTCTTGCCTAAGTGTAAGACTTTACTTTTCTCTACATTGAATTTCATTTTGTTTGATATGGCCCAGTGTTCTAATCTGTCAAGATCCATTTGGATCTTGAGCCTATCTTCTTGGGTGTTAGCTATTCCTGCTAGCTTAGTATCATCTGCAAATTTGGTAAGTTCCCCTTCTATTCCCTCATCTAAATCGTTAATGAAGATATTGAAGAGTCCTGGGCCTAAGACGGAACCTAGTGGTACCCCACTGCTTACTTCCCTCCATGTAGACTTAGACTCATTAAGGACTACTCGTTGAGTACGCTTTGCCAGCCAGTTGCGAGTCCATCTAGTGGTGGTGCTTTCTATTCCACTTTTTTCTAGCTTACTAAGAAGTAGGTTGTGGTCTACTTTATTGAATGCCTTGCTGAAATCTAAATATATTATGTCCACAGTATTTTGCTGGTCTACTAATTTAGTCACTGTGTTGAAGAATGAAATAAGATTGGTTTGGCATGCTCTGTTTTTAACAAACCCGTGCTGACTGCCAGTTATTGGCAGATCTGTTTTTGTATTACCTTTTCCAGTATCTTCCCGGGTATTGATGTTAGGCTGATTGGTCTATAGTTTCCTGGGTCTATTTTTTTTTTTCCTTTTTTGAAGATGGGAACCACATCAGCTCTTTTCCAGTCCTCTGGTAGTTCCCCACTGCTCCAGGATTTTTGAAAGATATGGTGCAGTGATTCTGAGATAACCTCTGCCAGCTCCTTTGAAACTCTGGGATGTAATCCATCAGGCCCTGGTGATTTGTTTTCATCAAGATCAGACAGGTGTTGTTTTATTTCTGGTCTGTCTTTTACAGTAATATTTTTGGTGGGTTGAGCTATAGTTTCTTTTTGCGTGAAGACAGATGCAAAGAATGAATTAAGCAGTTCTGCTTTCTCTCTGTTGCCTGTTACTTCCTTGCCGTCTTCTCTTTTTAGTGGACCAAATGTTTCCTTGATTTTTTTCTTGTTCTTGACATGTTGGAAGAAACTTTTTTTTTTTAATCTTTGACTTTTATTGCAAGTCTTTGTTCGTTCTGAGCCTCTGCTATCCTGACTTCGTCTTTGCAAATTCTGGCTATCTGCTGATATTCTGCCTTAGTTTTATGTCCTTCTTTCCATTTTTTGTACTTGTCCTTTTTTTCTTTCAATTTGCCAGAGAGATCTTTGTTAGCCATTCTGGTTTCTTCTTGGATATCTTGTTTTTCTTTCTCAGTGGTATTGTGCTGGTCTGGGCTTCTATGATCATACTTTTTAGAGTTTCCCAATATTCTTGAGTTGTTTTCCCCTTTAGGATTTTCATCCATGGAATCTTTCCCAAGTTCTCTCTGAGTTTATTGAAATCAGCTCTTTTAAAATCCAAGACTCTGGTGTCATTATGTTCTGTTGCTTGTGTTTGTGTTATGTTGAATTCTAGCTATTCGACCAGCTATTTGTTTCTGGAACAATCTGGTCTCCTATTTCTAATGTGCTCACCTGACAATAGGGCACATTAACATTGCTGTGGGATATCCAAAGGTTAGTTTTGATGTCCTGTTGTTTGGTTTCATTATGGATGTCTGCCATTTTAAGACAAGATGCAAATTGCTCTAGAGAACGATGGTCAGGTTGATCTGTGTAGACTGAGAAGTTAAACTAAGAACAAAATGTAACAATAACATTTGCTGATTTCCATTATGTTATAATCTTGCCTTTCTTCAAGAAGCTTACAGTAGTACACATACAGCAATGCCCATATAATAAAGCTTTGAATATGATAAGATTGAGAAAATGGGACTGATCCACAGCCATCTATTGAAATCTTCTTCTAATGATTTATATTTATATTTAGAATAAATAGATTCTATTTATCTCTCTCACTTATAAGTTCTGTTAGAATGAATTTGTACCTATATTATAGCATACGTAGCATTAGATTTTGACATATTCAGTTGAAAAGTTATTGCACAGTAAAAATAAAAATTTAGTTCAAGCTTTAATCACTCTATCCCCAGAAATAAACAGCAGTAAAATCAAACACAGCCTTTTGTTCTTCCTACACCTACAGATACTATGACCGAACAGATGTGAAGTACAGAAAGGCATGTCACTACATAACACTCTACAAGTCAGTACAGCAAAATAGACTATTTAAAAAACCCAACAGGAACTTGGCATTTAATTGTACATTCCTATATAAAATACGAATAAAGGAGGAAGCAAATTCCATTGGAAGCCTTCATCTAGTAATCTCACTTGATTTTATTCTTTACCATCCTTTAAATAGCAACTGCTTGAACTTTTAAGAATTGCTTGCATGTGCATGTCACTTTAGACACCTACATATACATTGTTTAAAGCTTTTATCACAGCGTGCTTATATCTGTTAATGATCAGAAAGATCGTGCTGGAATAAACAGAATGTTTTTTTAAAAAAACCCAGTGTGACTCACACCTAGCCAATTTTAGTAAAATACACAAAGGAAATATGAAAGTGATGGATTAGGAAGACCGGGATGAAGTTAGCTTCCTGTATTTTATATCTTCAACAGCCAAATTCATTGCAATTGCACCTGTTAGACACCTTGTTTTGTGTTAAAGTAAAAGAACAGTAGAAACAGCAGGAGAAATTAAAATTCAGGTTTCTAAAATATTTCTGATACATTAAAGAAAATACATAAGAATTTGATATATATTCATGATGAGGTAGAGGCTAGAAAAAAGGTTATAAATAGATGCAGAAAGAGGAAGAATAGTATTACTACTTTAAACAGTCAATATGAAACAATGTTTTACATGTTATGTGTCACATAAATATATTAAAATATTTGATCCCTATTTAAGCTGTCCTTTTTCATTTCAGTTTTATAATGACATTTAGTTCAATGTGGGTGGGGGTTTGGACTAGATGACCTACAAGGTCCCTTCCAATTCTGATTATCCATTATCTGTTAACTTATTGACAATTTCCCAGCTAAAAGTTCAGATTATTTTCTTCATATGGAAATCAAAAATCATGTGTTGCTGCTATTGTGTTTTCCAATTTTGTGATATAATTCCCTAAAATAATCAATCAATTTAGATGATTTCCTCAAATAAACTAATAGTTTAATTGCAATGAAAATTGAGGAATAAACAAATATGCCACTTACTAAAAGATACATAATTTTCATCATAACATCTAGATTTAAGTGTGCTTTTATTAGCAATATCAGTAGACTAGTCTTCTTTAGCTTTTTTCTTACCATCTAACAAAAAATTTCAAAAGTTAACAAAAAGTTAAAAATGTAAAACAATGGATTAAATATATTGAACTTCGCTAAAGTGAAGTTTATTTACTTCAATAAACAATTCAGAGACCATGGATGTGCTATTATATATCATGCCAGGAGTTACCAGCCTGCAGGAAATCAAATGCCAATGAAAATTTTTCCAGGTTTGCTCAACTACTTTCTCTGTATATACCCAGCTTTGGCTTTTACAGGCAAAGGGGAAGTGAGTTTTGATCACCCTCACACTTTATCTAAGACTAATAATATAATAATATAAGCTTTAAAAAAAGTTTACAATCTCTATGTTGTCTATGATCTCTTGGTAGAGTATGAGTCACAATTTTAGAAACTCCAAATTACAGGACAGAACTTTGTGATGTACCACGTAATCCCATGGCACCATATTTGGAAATTATGTCTTCTAGCTCCTGATATAAGATGCAGATAGTCCTAAATTTATGACAGTTCAGGCCAAAATTTTTGTTGCTAAGCAAGGCAGTTGTTAAGTGAGTTTTGATCCACTTGCAACCTTTTTTTACCATGATTGTTAAATGAACCACTGCAGTTGTTAAGTGAATCATGTAGTTGTTAAGCAAATCTGACTTTCTACATTGACTTTGTTTGTTGGAAGCAGACTGGTAAGGTTACAAATAGTGATCACATGATCCCAGGAAAGGGCAATTGTCACAAATACAGGGCAATGACCAAGCATTCAAATTTTGATCATGTAATTATAGTGTTCTATAACTGAATGCTGCAGTGTTCATTAAGTGTGAAAACAAGTCATGTCAGTTTTTCAATGCTGTTGTAACTCTGAATAGTCACTAAACGAATGATTATAAGTTGAGGACTACATGAACTTTACCCATTATATCATATGTTGCTGAGAATAGGAGTTATAATTTTGAACCATTTTCCCAAGCTCAAAGACTTTAAAGAGGTTGATAGTGAATCTAAAATTAAATTTTACTGATGGTATGCAACATACTATCTGCACATATATGTAAATACATGCACACAACATTCTCAAGACATCACATATCTCTACACAATCAGTGTGTTGGTTATGTCTTCATAAATCATCTTCTATTTAGCTATTTCCTGTTTGTTCTCCATGTCCCAGTTGAAATTCAAAACTATGTTATCAGGAGAGAGGTGTTTCGTATATTTCAGGTGCTTTGTATATTTTTTTTCTTATGTTAATATTTTTAAAGCAGATATCTAAAAATAATTTGATAGGCAAACAAAACATACAGTCATCAGAATGATAGTTTCAGGGACAAATGATTGCTGCATGATTGATTCAAATCCAGAGACATTTTTTTTTACAGTATTAAAAAAAAGAAGCAACTGGCCTATATAAATGTGAGCTCAATTGTTTCTGTACTATCCATATTAGTCCCATGTAGCCCTTCTTCTTAGCCTTTCTAATGATCCAACTTTCACAGCCATATATTGCAATTGGGAATATCATAGCTTTGACTATGATCAACCTTGACTGCTCTTTAGAAGGCCAGATCCTGAAGATGAGACACTTTGGCCACCTAATGAGAAGGAAGGACTCACTGGAGAAGAGCCTAATGCTGGGAAAGGTTGAGGGCAATAGAAAAAGGGGAGAACAGAGAATGAGGTGGCTGGATGGAGTCACTGAAGCAGGAATGACCTTAAATGGACTCCAGAAGATGGTAGAGGACAGGAAAGCCTGGAGGAATGTGGTCCATGAAATCGCAATGGATCAGACACAACTTCACAATAACAACAACAAGGCCTTCTGCTACAAATTCTACATAGTTTTTAAAATTCAATGGGATTTATATAAATAAAGCACCTAATATCTCTTCATGATCAAGAAGAACGATAATAGAGATCTAGCTTTAATAATTACAGCTATACCTGTATTACACCAATTACAGGTTAAAATTATACATGTAATCACCTAAATTCAGATACAAGGAAAGTTATGTGTATGGAGATATAACAATCCATTGGAATTATTTAATTATTCAGTGACAATAACAAAAACAATTTGTAGTGGCAGTATTTGTTATGAATACAGAAGTCATTATAATGTGGTGGCTGAATTAATAGAACTGAACCAAGCTGTTCCTGACTATAGGTGCCACTGTCACTTCAAATGGATCATACAAATGTCTGAAAACAATGAAATTAAAGCAAAGAAGGATAGTTGGAAATTTGTTACATGTTGCGCTGGAGGTATGGAGAATCTTGATGTGGGAACAAACCAGATACAACCTCCTCAGGGTCATGCATCTTGGGCAGCAGTTTGGCAGTTTCTTAAAGTAAATTTTTTGAACTGAAGCAATGGCCCAAAATATGCCCAAGAATGACGCTGTCTGAGGGAGTTTTGGCATGTTCCCAAGGGAATAGAATGGCTCACAATTCACTGGAACAATACATTCCCAGGCTGATGAACTTTTAAAATCTTTAAATCACATCTCTTTTGCTGAAAAAAAAGCAAATGAAACTTTGCAGTACATTTTGTTTGGGATAATAGAGCCAATTTTCTGATTCTTGGTTCTACAGTATAAGAAGATATGCTGGAAGGGAAGACTGCTGGATCTTTGGTTTAGGGAGTTTCCAGACACTTTCAGTATTTAAAGTTTGAAACAGAATGTAAATCAACACTGTTGGTTTTTGTTATGAAATTTAAATGGAGATAGAGCACTAACAAAACATCTGTTTATGAAGAACCTACAATATTTTAGGTCTTGAAATCTCTTAATTTCTGCAAACTAGTAGGGCAACTAATTCCCCCCCCCCCCCAGCTTTGTTGGTATAAAATATATTTAGTTCCTTTCCAATTATGTCTTCACCTAACAAGAAAATTGTGTGTTTCACATAGGGGACAGAAGAGTAATTTCTGTAATTTCTGGATATTATATTCCCTTTGGAAAGTAAACTACTGCTTGTTTATTTATTACAGCTGTCCTAAGGACAAAGTACACTCTGAAATCACCTCTCCAATAGATTAACTGTAACTGGGATATTTCTCTTTTAGCATTTCATCCTAGCACCATGAGTAGTCATAGGTTACATGAATTGAGGATTAAATTCCTTCTTCAAATGCCTCCTAATGAGTTCTGAATAACTTGTAAGTTTGCATTCTCTTTTATTATTTTATACGCTGATCTAATAAAGTACTACCCTAATACAGAATTGAAGAAGGGTGGAGGTGGGAGAATTAAAAGGAAGTTTATTGTAAAGAAACACCAGATTCTAACAAAGAACAGCTGCATACAACACCTTCTTAGAAGACTATTTCGCTCAGTGTTCCAGCAATAACAAAGCATTCAGTGTACTGAAATATGGTAATTTTAGTTCTCTATCTTGGGAGAGAATACGCTGTGGTCAGTTTTGCTATCATGAGACAGCTGCTCACAAGATCAGATGCTGGGTTCCCAGATCACACGACTGGTAAGGTCCCACTGCCAGGATAATAGTGTCACAGGCATCCGATAGGCCATTTCATCCTTTTGACATCACAAGTGACAGTACATCTTTACTTAAACAGGAAAGCTGTTATTTTACTAATGGAATACTTACCTTCTCAAAATGCTGACCATGCAAAGGAAAAGATAAGAGAAATAAGAGTTGTGATGGGAGAAAAGATGGTTTCTCTGATATTTTCCTGTGATATGGATCAAACATGTTTTAGTCCCTGGACTTAATATTTAACTATAGAACCCCCATTCTGAATTGTGAGCTACTTCTGTATAAAGCATGCAATCAGTATGTGATCTACTATTCCACATTTTATGGTTTATAATGGTGTTTTTCACTGGGGTGGGGGAATTTGTTTGACCACCTTGACACAGAGAGGGAAAAAACATATTGGGCTTTTCTAAAATATCTTAAATTCACTTAAATTAAATTGTATAATGGCTACTTAAATTAAATTCAGTTTTATAGTAGAAGACTATGTAAGCTTTAAAATAAAACAATTGCACTTAGCACTAGCACTTAGATTTATCTGCTGCTTTTACAGCCCTTTCTAAGCAGTTTACAGAGTCAATATCTTTTCCCCAACAATCTGGGTCCTCATTTTACTGATTTCGGAAGGATGGAAGTAAGGTGACCAACTTTTTTACAATGAGAAGGAGGACATAAATAAATTGAAGAAAAAAAAACAAAGCCACTTGCGCGCAGCACACTCTTGCATGCAACGCACTCTTGCACATGGCACACTCTTGCACACGGTGTGCACTTGTGCACGGCACACTCTCTCAAAACAATTCTCCTGTGTGGAGCGCGTGCATCTCATAATCGTCTCTCGCCGCATTGTACCAAGCCTTGACAAATCATCATGAAATACAAATATGCCACATCATATACAACAGATTGGCTTGGCATCGATTAAATACAGAGGTTTACAGATTAGTCTTCAAATATCAAAAAGGAGGACATGTAGAAGGACACTTTTCAAGGGAGGACAGAACTTACAAAAGGAGGACTGTCCTCCCTAAAGGAGGATGGTTGGTTACTTTCATGGAAGGCTGAGTCAACCTTGAGCTGGTGAGATTTGAACTGCCACATTGCAGACAACCTGCAGTCAGCAGCAGTAGCCTACAGTACTGCACCCTAACTATTACACAACCGCGGATCAATATAATAAGTGAGCATTTCTAATCTTGCATGATAGTTGCTCCAACTATAAAATGACAGAACAGAATAACAGAGTTGGAAGGGATCTTGTAGGTTTTTTAGTTCACCCCCCCTTCTCAAGTAAGAGACTTTATACCTCTCCAGACAAATAGTTGTCCAATCTCTTCTAAAAAAAATCTGCAGTGATGGAGCACCCACAACTTTGGAGGCAAGTTGTTTCACCGATTGTTCTGTCAGAAATTTCTCCTTCTAGATAGAATCTCTCCTTGATAAGTTTCCATCTATTCCTTCTTATCCTGCCTTCTGGTGCTCTGGAAAATAGGTTGATCCTCTCTTACCTGTGATAGCACCTCAAATGTTGGAAGGCTGTTTTCATGTCACCCCAAGTCCTTCTCTTTATTAAGACTAGATATGCCCAGTTCCTGCAACTGTTCTTTGTGTTTTAGTATCCAGCTTTCATCATCTTTGTTGCTCTTCTCTGCACTTTTTTTTCTAAAAGTGTTTCTAAACATAATAAGGAAAGGATGCTGCAATAGATAACCTCAGCCCCAATAGCTATTGGCACATCGATACTTGCCAAAGTACTGTTTCTGAGTCTGGTTTCCATCACTGCATCATTTGATGTTTCTATCATGGTTAGATAAGAGTTAAGATATAACTTCTAAATTGGATGTGGGTGGAGTAGACTAACAACAGATACTTCTATTGTGGATTATTTCATTTATCCTTCTCTTATATAAATTCTAATAGTATGGATTAAACTGTTGTGCTATGAAGCTAAAAGAGAAATTGCATCAAAGAGATCTAATGGATCAATGTCCAAAATGGTTTTGGACTCATTCTGTATGTTAGTATTTTGACTAATTATTTCAAAGACAAATATTCCTCTTTACTTTTACTAAAGCCCATGTCACACTGCACCAACGGATGCAAAGAGGATGTAAAATGTTTAAAAAAAGCTTGCCATCCGTTGGAAAACGCTATGCATCCGTTGTGTACTCACTGCATACGTGTTTCATACGCTCTATCCTTTGAGCATCTGTCCACTGAGATTTCATCCGCTCAAGAAGTTTTGAGCTGCACAAAACTTTGTGAACGGATGAACTTTCTGCTGTGTACGATGTAAATCCGTGACATACGAGCAACAAACGTTCTATGTCCATTTATCATCCGTTAAACGTCCGCTGTATCCTCTCTGCATCCTCTGGGCATCCTCGCAACTCACATCCCTTGCAGCTGAAAACGGAAAGAGGGAGGAAACAAAAGGTACACGGAACGTCTACACAGCGTTAGTAGCACGGAAATAGAAAGGATGAGCAGTGAATGGTTTACATCCTATATACATCCTTTAGGCTTCCTATGAACATCCCTTTAACATCCCTGCTACATACTACCCACGTCTGTTCTTTTCCTTTCTTTTCCATTCTGTTTATGCAAATTTTTGCCACTTTTGGGAGCGGATGACAACGGATGGAGCCACCCCCGAAAATTTGCTTGTCCGCTGTGTCCTTTTTGCATACGTTTTGCATCCGTCTGCCAGTGTGACCTAGCCTTAAATGATAAGCAGATGAAGAGAGATGGATATGACATGCTTAAATACAATCTAGCCAATCACTTTTTTATCTACTGTATCTATAAGCCCAGCACATTTTTTTCAATGTATTCTTTAATGTGTCATATAAACCCAAAAAAAGTGGTGAAGCAAATAAACCATAGCTTAACTAAGAACAAATAAATGTCTATTGGGAACAAAGGCAGTAAAATAAACTTACAAAAGTTAGTTGTTAAACTTACAAAAAAGGAGGCAGAAGTACCAAAAATTAAAATTCATCACCAGTTAGTTTCTGAAAACACTACAAAAAAAATCTTAAGTTATCACACCTCTTTGAATAATGTGAATCCCAGGAATATGAGCATTTCCCATAAGATGTATTTTCTCTGGTATTGGTGCTGGATTTACACAGAATATATGATTACAAATATGTAAGTTCACTTTAACAAAAAGTCTTTCCTTTTCCTCACAACAGTTTTTCAAGATGGCTGCGCACACGGATGATGCGGCTAACTGCTCCTTCTTTTTTTGCATACAGAAAAAATAGATCTATAGAGGACACTATAGCCATCACACTTCACACTGCTCTGACTCATCTAGAACAGCGGAGGGGCTATGTGAGTATGCTTTTTGTGAATTTTAGTTCTGCGTTTAACACAATTCTTTCACATAGACTAGTGTCTAAACTTCTGGACCTTGGACTTTCTAATTCAGTCTGCCTTTGGATTATAGATTTCCTGTCTGGCCACTCACAGAGGGTCAGATTAGGTAATCATACCTCTTCAGCCCTTATTCTTAACAATGATACACCACAGGGTTGTGTGTTGAGTCCCTTACTCTATACTCTTTACGTGCATGACTGCATTTCCACTCACGCTAGTAATACTATTGCTAAATTTGCAGATGATAAAAGTGGTGGGACTTATCTCCAGGGGGATGAGTCTAACTACCGAGATGAGGCGGACTAATTGCTTCCGTGGTGTGGAGACAATAACTTGGTCCTCAACACCACTAAGACCAAGGAGCTTATAGTGGATTATAGAAGGAACAGATCAGACATCCAGCCCTTGCTTATCAATGGAGACCAGGTGGAGCAAGTGGCCAGTTTTAAGTTTCTGGGTGTTACCCTAAAAGAGGACCTGACTTGGGATGCTTACATTGCAGCACTGGTCAAAAGGGCCCAGCAGATTATACTACCTGAGACTTCTCAGAAAACAACTGAATGAAAAACTGCTGGTGACCTTCTACCACTGCACCATAGAGAGCATTTTAACATACTGTACCTTTGTATGATTTGCCAGTTGCACAGTGGCAGATAAGAAAGCACTCCAGAGGGTTAATGTCATTGTCCAGAAGATCATTGGTTGCCCTCTCCCCTCTTTGGAAGAGCTTTATAGCTCCTGCTGCCTTAAGAAAGTTCAAAACATTCTCAAAGATCCATCTCATCCTGAGAAGGCTTTTTTTGGACTATTACCATCTGGCAGATGGGACAGAATAATAAAAAGAAAGACAAATAGGCTGATAAACAGCTTCTATCCCAGAGCAGTAGCTCTTTTGAATTCTGCTGTATAGTGCAGTGTTGGTGCTGCGTTAGGGGTTTTCGGTTCAATGTGTGAAGAATGAAGGATGTGTCTGTTTTTATTTTCATGGTAATGGTCATGATGCGCACTGAAGATGGTATTTGATTTCGCTGTATGAGGTGCAATGACAATAAAGATACCACAGGAAATCATTAGCATTCAAAGACTGTAGCAATCCATGTTTTCTGACTTGTATTATGTATTATACATCTATATGTCCCCTAGGAGTTGGAAATGACTTAATAACTCATAATCAATAATGAGCCCCTATCTGTTACTACTGATCCACAGCAAAATCATGCTTTGATTAAACCAATCATCCTCCTTGTCCCCATGATGGTGCCCTGCCCTTAGTTCAACCCATGACTGAAGTAGCTTGCAAATTATCATTAACTTATTGGTATAAAAATAATATTTCCCCATTTTTCCTGGCACTGCCCAATTCATACTTAAGATAAATAAAATGATATACTTTGTGGCCAATTATCTTGCAGAGAAAGTCAGCTGAGCTGTTGTGGGTGCAACTGGAGATGAGTTGGGAGTGTTGATGAGTGTTGGGAATCTTAAGAATGGCCTTTTCCATCTGGTCACTTGCTAGCATCCCCAGTTTGCCCTCCCTTCTCACCATCTGCTATCTCAATTTACACATCATCTGGGGAATGCTTTTCATATTCTTCATTTCCTGTTTTTCACACCAGCTTCTCTCCAACAAAGGATTAAAATAACAGAGGAGAGCAGAGCAGTTAATTCATTCAGGGAAGAAGAGACTGTGCTTTGCATTTTCATAACAGTTAATGTGAGAATAACAATTTATTAAACCTGCATGTTCCCCCACTCTATGAATCTAGATAACTCAACATTGTTAAAACATTAAAAAAGAATAATACAAAAACATACAAACAGCACAAGACAAAGGAATAAAAGTGGCAAATAAGCCCAGAGGGAAACAGAAAGGAAGAAGGGGCATCAATCAATTAAAAATTACTCTAAATCCTGCTTTTCCATAAATTGAGGGATGTTGACCTAGTTCTAGGCCTTCTTGAACATATGCTGCTCTATGAGATCAGTTTCACTTACATCTTTCTCCCATGAAGAATACTACATAGTTATACAGTCATAATAGGGTTGACCTTTCTACTTTCTGAGGCCATTAGTAGCAATTAAACTTAAAACTTCATTAAGTCTTGAAACTCATGGAATAAATGGGCCAAACACACTGCACTATGACACAATCTGGTTTGGTTTATGTACCAAGAGTGGTGTGTGAATTGTTACTGTAGTTTATAACACTTTGTTAACATGGCTTAACTCATAACACTACCTCACAGAGAAGAGTCAAGAATCATGTAAGCTATGTTTAGTTTGTACTAGAAAAACTATAACCCATTGGGTCATTGTTTCAGAGAAGCAGAATGACTACAGGTAGGCAAAAAAGTGGTAGGAGTGGGAGCAACTTCTAACTTCCTGCCGGCTTCCCCACTTCCTTGTGGGAAGCTAGTGGGGAACATGAGAAATCTTCCTTCCCCTTCCCTTTCCTTGTAAGCAGGTGGTTTCTGCCTTTGGGGAAGGAAGCAAGGGAGCATGTGAGTGGCTGACAGCATGAGCTCAGAAGGACTCACAAACAGTGCAGTTTTTCTATTGACTTTCCCCTTACGAGGTTCCCACAAGCAAACACTTGCTAGTGAAGTGGTAGCAAGGAGCATCAACAATCATATCAGTACCTTTCTAGTTTCCCATGGATTTGTGGAAAACTGTCGAAATATTGAAAAGGAGAATAATATAACCACAGCTGGCAGGTGGCACTGTACTAGCACCAAAGCAGTGATAGCTGCAAAAAGTTTAGCAGTATATAGATTATTATTGGAGAAAAATAAATCCTAAGTAGAAATAGTTATCTAAAATATTACACAAACTAATGGTAAATTTCATTATAGTAGAATAGGTTTCACACTGATGTTGGGAGAGAACATGCTGTGTTCGAGAGTAGCATGATAAAGATGGTAGTGAATAGATTATTGAAGTTCTTGTGTATGAAAAAGCATAGAGTGAAGAAGAGTCCAAGGAATAACTCAAAAAAGTGAAGATAAACATGGAACCCAGAATAAAAATCCCATAGCCTGTTTAGGAGAATCCAAGGATACAAATAACATTCAAGCCTTTAAGCCTCCCACAAACCTCACAAAAGTTTGTCATGCACTGCAAACAAAGCAAAAAGAATGAGAAATCAACACTTCATCAGTCTTGGAATGAGGGAGGAGGTTGCAAAGATGCAGACCTTCCAATCAACAGAATCTGAAATTTATATGCTGTATTGGCTTAAAAAGGTATCATCTAGTAATTAGAAGGGATGTGGTCACAAAGAATAAAACCTCATTTTCAATACTTATATTTTAATGTATGACTGGTTAATACTATTATTTTAAAAAGCCAAAGTTTTATTTTAAAAAGTAAGTTCACAGAATGGTATTCAATTTTATAAACAACTTTTTTGATGAAGAGTTTTTGAGAACTCAGTTGCATCTTATACCTTGCTCGGTTTACTGGCTGAGACATTGTTTTTAATAACAATTTATTGGGTTATAAATTGTCACGATTTCTTGTTTGTATATTAGTGGCTGATTATGGATTAACAATAACAAATAAAATGTTTTGTTATGTGAGAACCTAAATTCTGAGTTAGTGGATTATACCAATGATTTGGGAGTTAACGTGAATTTTGGAATTTCACAGGTTTAAGTAGAATTAGAGGAAAATGTTATATATGTGGGTCCCCAGTTTTTGACAAATTTAGTACCTTAAGTACTAAATTTACTTTAGACATAAGTCTATTTTAAAGGGGAACAGCAGAAGACAAGACTGAAAGTCAAGCCGTTTGACCCCAAATTAACAGGTATAGATATCAAATTCCAAGGATGACACTGTAAATAAAGGATAGTCCTTAACATCTGTATTTCACATAAACTTTAATCAATGATATAGAAAGTTGACTAATTATGACAATAGCAAGTAAAACAATTTTGTGTAAAGCAAAATTAACATGAAAAACAAAAAGAAGCCCAAGTTTTAGTAAGTCAACATGAAATTTTATCGAAATAAAAGACTTAACCTTTTAAAAGTAATAATTATTTTAAATCTGGAAAAATTTAGCGGGGGGGGGGGGGGGAGGGTTATTTCTTCCAAGGATTACTGCCAAGCTCAGTCTTTTAACCAGCTACAAACTTAAGACCGACTTTGTAATTCTGTTCCATTGATTACACAGGTATGCAGTTTTGTTCCACGTCTCCATTAACTCCGTGGTTTTTTTTTGCGTCGAACACCCTGAGTCATGAGGTTGCCAGCCACATTTTACCGTCGGGGTGACTCGCGCAACCTCGACAACGACTGACGACAAGCAACTATAAACACGGTCGTGGGAACGCAGCCAAGTCAACCGGTTCCCGCCTTTCTGCCCCTCCCACACCCCCCACCCCCCACCCCCACAACCCCAAAAGCGGCGTGATTCCTCCTCGGCGGAATCGGTTCAAGTGCAGCCCGAAGCGAAGGACCCCACAGGCCTCTTTCTCCCCTCTGTATTGAACCTACCGAAGCGGGATTCACTCGGGGGGGGTGGGGTGGGGGTGGGGTGGGGGAGGGAGGGGAAGAAGAGTTTGCAAACCGGGAGGGGAAACGCGAGAGGAAAACGAAAGTCCGTGTTTCAGAGAGTGACTTCACAAGATTGGCTGAGACGAATTAGAAGGCGGGGAGAGAGAGAGCGAGAGAGCGAGAGCGAGAAGGGGCTGGTGGGAAGCTGTTTCCTAGGTAATGTTCGCCACCGGCGCCACCATTTGCTTCCTTCCCCCCGCGTGCGTGTGCCTGCGCGAGAGGAGGAACAGGCTTCGTTTAACAGCCCGGCAGGTCCTGTCGCAGCTTGAACGTTACCTGAAGCCCAGCAGGTAAAATCCGTGTTGGCGGCGACGGGGCTGGACAGGAAAAGCCCCTGCCGCCCCGGATTGAAGGAACCGGAAGCGAGCTCCACGGCAGCCTCCGCCCGCCCTGGAGCAGGTAAGGGTCTGACACCGGAGGCGGTTGGCCGGGAAGTGAAATCAATCACCCGAGCGGTTTCGCGAGAAGGGCAGTCCGGCGCCTTTCCCTGCCTTTCCTCGTGCTCAGTGCGACAATCCAGCTGGGCTGGTTCGTGGGGAGGGAGCACCACGGGGAAGGCCACCCGGGGCCCGAACACGTTCGCGTTGGGGGAAAAAGTCTGCCCTTGGGAAGCTCTTTCAGGACCGCTGACGTATATTTGCCACTTGGCCGGAGGTCCCCGCAAACCGTCCAAAGAGGCGCGATGTAACAGAACAAACAAACAAACAATAAAATAAGGGAAAACAACCCCCCCCCCCTCCCTCGTATTTTATTGAGGTTTTATTCTTTCGCAGACGCAATGAGCTCAAAAAGATTATGGCGCCATCGGAGGTGTGTGTACGTGGGTGTGTGTATATATACATATATATATATATATATGTATATATGTTTTCTTAGGTTTTCGCGGGTACTTACATGTGTGCTGTTCTGCTT
>BLBF01000053.1:1424268-1514519 GCA_015471245.1 Laticauda colubrina
AAAGAAAGAAAGAAAGAAAGAAAGAAAGAAAGAAAGAAAGAAAGAAAGAAAGAAAGAAAAAAAAAACTATCCTGGAGGAGTATAAAAAATCTTATTTGAATTTACATTCTGCAGCTCTTCTATTGTTAAGGTGCAGAGTGGCTTACAATTAACAACATAAAACTAAAACACTGAGCCACCCAGAATTGTTTGCTAAGGTAGAAATCAAATAAATAAGACATAGATTGCTTCTCTCTTTGATTACCTTTCCAACTGTTATTTCTTGTCCTGCTCTCTGGTGCTTTGGAGAATAGACTGACCCCCTCTTCTTTGTAGCAGCCCCTAAAATATTGGAATACTACTAATTCTTCTTTTCTTTAGACAAGCCAGATCAAAAACCTGCAGCTGTTCTTCATATGGTTTAGTCTCCAGGCCTTTAATTATCTTTTTTGTTCTTTTCTGAACTTTTTCCAAAATCTCAACATCCTTTTTGTAGTAGGGTGACCAAAATTGGTTGTCGTATGCCAGGTGTGGTCTTATTAGGGTTTTGTAAAGCAGCATTAATATTTGAAGTGATCTTAATTGTATACCTCTGTAATAGCTGGTGAGCTTTATTCTGCCACAGTAACATGACTTGCTATAAGTATTGTCCCTGCAGTTTTAATTCATGGAAAGTTAGAGCAGTTGGTAAATTCTGCTGGCTTTATTTGTCCTTTAAATGACTACAATTTCCTGAGCAAAAAACAGCCACCAGTCACTCTCCTTAATAAAAAGTAGATTGGGGTACGAGCAGTGGTGAAATGCTACCGGTTTGGCCTGGTTCAACTGAACCAGTAGTAAAAACAAGCTCCAGTGATCAGTTGAGAGGAGGAAGAAGAGAAAAGCGCAGGATCAGCCCTCCCACCTGCCCCTGTGATTTTCTGTTCTTTATCTTCTCAGCTGATTGGCTCAACAAGCCTCAGCTGGTGTTTGAAAAGCTGCATGCACATGCGAAGTGCGCAGTCACCAAACCAGTAGGGAAAATGGTAGAATCTCACCACTGGATAGGAGGTGAGTGTTCACAAATCTGTAGATCAATGGTTTTATCCATGGTTATATTTTCGACTTGATGATTGGATGGTCCGTGAAATGAAATAAAATAATAAATTAGGTATTTGAACTATGGTGCTGGAGAAGACTCCTGCGAGTCCCTTTGACTGCAAGCTGATTAAACTGGTCAGTCCTAGAGGAGCTTAACCTTGACTACTCTTTAGAAGGCCAGATCCTGAAGATGAAACTAAATACTTTGGCCACCTAATGAGAAGGAAGGACTCATTGGAGAAGAACCTAATGCTGGGAAAGATTGAGGGCAAAAGAAGAAGGGGACGAAAGAGAATGAGGTGGCTGGATGGAGTCATTGAAGCAGTAGGTGTGAGCTTAAATGGACTTCAGAAGATGGTAGAGGACAGGAAGGCCTGGAGGAACGTTGTCCATGGGGTCGCGGTGGGATGGACACAACTTCACAACTAACATTATTCATACAGTGCTATGTTATTGTACAAATGTTTGGGCCAAATGCTACACACATGGAAGAGATTATTATTATTATCTTATACTGTATAATAATCCTATTCAAATAAAATATAAAGCTATAGTTTGTTTTATCCAACCTAAAACTTTTGTACATAAGCAAAGAAATTATAGCTATGGCAGTTTCTCATTTTTCCTCTAGTTTTTAGCTGTTCTTGCATAATTCCTCAGTAAGAGGCTTAGTTAAGCACAAAAATGTAAGCCAGAATTTTTTTTGGGGGGGGGGGAATGGGGACAGACAATGATATCTTGTTCTTGCTAAACTACAACCAGTAAACTGCAACAAATCCATATGCCACAGTGTCCTGCCCTAAAAATATGTTTTATTCATTGACTTCCATTAACACAGTGCCCTCAAATCAAACCAATGATACTATGACTTAGTGCAAGCTTGTGAATTTAGATACTTTCTTTTTTATATAGTCACTACACATTATAGCTGAAAGAATTCGAGTAGAGAACTGCAATCCTCTCAATTCTGTCTTTCTATTTACATTGTGACTTAAAAAAGCCAGTGGCCTCCCCATAATTAGTAACTGTCTAACATCTTCAAAAGTGTGTAATAGCTCCAGTACAACTATACTAGTTGCTCAGTGATTCATTATGGCCCTACAAACAAATAATGTTGATGCTAGGAAACAAACAAACACAAGTCAAGTTATATTAAGCTCAGATTCTGATCCGCAACCAGAGCCCTCACCAGATTTAGATACTGTCGTATACAGATCTGACTGATCCTGGAAGTCCTAATTCTGAATTTCTAGGTCTGAATTTTTGTCTTTAGTTTTAAAGTGTTGAACAGATGGATTTGGGGAGAAAAAGAGACAAATGGAAAAATCTGCCTTAAACATATAATACAAATATTTGAAAATACAATTCTGTTATATGGAAAAATAGAGACCTAGACCTATGTATTAATTCCTGTAGAAATAAGAGAAAGATGATTAGTGGAAGTTGGAGGGAGAAAATCAAATCAAGTAACAGTTATCACTATCTGCTAGTGAATTGCCTTATTTTAGGTTTATTTGTAATAAAAATTCATTCAGTCAGACTTCTTCATGCCTTTAGATTTTTTTGTTCAACAAAGTGCTAAATTAACAATAAACTTTCCTGCCTTATTGTGCTGCCACAGTATATTGGGGAAGCATTCACACACATATATATTGTGTATTAAACAATAGGCATTTTTATTTTAAAATGGGAATGGGAATTACTATAAATATCTCTGTTAAAAGTTACAAATAATTACATTTTTGATATATTACATTGATGATTACATTAACAGTAACAATATTTATCTTCCTGTACTTTTAAAAGCTTTTTCCATCCTCTATTGCAGTGCAGGCTCCAACATGTTGTACTTACTATAGCCTTCAGCACCCAATGAAAAAAAAAATTCATATCCCAGGTTTATGGTTAAGATGCCTAATTTATAGTATTTCAGCCAGATGTAATCTGCATTATATTGGATAATGCACTTAAGTTCAATTTAGATCATAAGCAGAATGGTTTGCCTCAAGTCTTTATGACTAAGCATGTTTGCTTTAACCAGGCTTTATGCCAATTCTAAGTAATTGGAAACTGTTTTTAGTAAAACCTTAAAAGTGTTTTGTTTTTTTAGAAAATGGATGAGGAAGGATATAAGTGCAATGTGCTTTGTTGGCTGGGCAAATCATTATTGTCTGAACCAGACTACTATAAAAATGATGACATGTAAACATTTGTAAATTTGGAATCACTGTTTCACCATAGGGATTTTTAGAAGTTATATTTGCATTTATTATTTTTTACATTGTTCTTTTTTGAGGCAATGTATTAATTAACTATGTTTATAAAAACATTCAAAATACTTTGAGTAAATATGACAGTGGACTTAAATGAAGTATTCAGGTTTTCTGTAACTGTGCAATTTTATTTAAAGAATTTTTTGGAGGTGATTGTACTGTAATGTTCAAACAGGAATCTACTGCTACTGAACAGCAGCAATAGCAACAGTAATACTTAGTTGCGATGGTTAATTAGGGAATAGCAATTGCACTCATGTCTGCTAAATCAAAGAAATTAAGGATAGGAATTCCTTCAGTATAATTTCAAGTTAGTTTCATAATTGTTGCCACAATTTGCAACATTATTTGCCATTTTCTGGAAACAGACAAAAAATGGCCATTGAGTGTTTTAGATTGTTAAATCATCCAGATAGATTTAACCATGTGGTTTGCTTAATAATTGCAGTGATTCACTTTATTTTAAAATCAGATCAGGTCATATAATGACCCACTTGACATTTCCCTGACTTTCAATAAAAATTCAAGACCCAGTTGTCATTAAATGAGGACTTCCAGTACATATTACCCTTTTCTTCTCAGCAATTGCTATCAATTGATAGTTTTTGTGATCGGAATAATTTGTTAATTTATGGGAACCCAGTTGCTTTTTTCTTTTTTTTACAGTTAATGATAAAAAATATTTTACAATTATTTCTTTCTACCAGCCAATTGATTATATGAGAAAACTAATTGGGGTTTCCAAGCAATACAATACCATTTATAAAAATATCTATTTGTACAGAAATGGGAAAAATGGTATTAAATATCAGCTAATCATTCCAATATAGATAGATGTTAAGGCTATATGCAGTACTTTATATTCAGCTTCCTAAATATAGGACTACTCTACATCTCTTTAAAGTCAGGGGTGGGCTGCTGGGGGTTCTCGGGTTTGGGAGAACTCCTAGCTAAGATTCTGTGCAGTTTGGAGAACCTCCAAATCCCACTCCTGTCTGCCCTCACCCTCCCAGAAGTTCCCATGCGGTCCATTTTGGATGCAGGTAAGTGCAAGGCATGCATGGAGCCTCGGAGAAGGTAAAAATCGGGCCTTTCAGAAGTTCAGGAAGGTCAGAAATAGGCCTGTTTCTGGCTTCTGGAGCTCGGGGAGGCAGTTTTTGCCCTCCCAGAGGCTCAAAGAAAGCATCCGGAGCCCAGAGAAAACAAAAATGCCCCCACCCATCAAGATGCTGAAGGCTGACTAGGCCATGCCCACCCAGCAACCAGGCAGAGAACCCTTTCCTAAAATTTTTGAAGACCGTTCCTGCTTAAAGTAGCTGTCCTTTAAAGGGGTTTTAGTCAGTTATTAACATTTACACTCTGAATCATCTTTGGAGATTAAATCTAAAGTGTTGCACAACAATAATACCATATTCTGGATGATAAGAGTTAACATATGTTCAGTTAATGATAGTTATCTGATAGTTAATGATAGTTATCTGCTATTTTGTTTTTATATTGCTATTCCTATACTTGAAGCTGTTCAAATAATTGAAATTTATGAAATTGCATTAAAATGAATAGACACAATATAAAAGATATTATTTTAAAAGATGAAAATAAAATGAACCTAAATAATTCATCCAGGGTTCATGCAGAGAAAAAAAAATGGAAGAGAAGTCTTCAGGAGGCCCCTGATAATAGTGGTTGTTGCTTCAGAGTTAATCATTCTAGAAAGCAGATGCCACCCCTTAGGATGTCCCACCTGTAAGTAGCTGCAAAATGATTGGCACAATTAACACAGTAGGACTTCCCTTGGTAGTTTTAGTGACTGACCAGGTCCCTACCATCAAAGATTGATTTTTTGACATTGTACAGCTCTTTGTTTAAAAAAAACCTAAGATGAAAGTAATTCATCTTCATAATTATCATAATTACCACCATCACTGTCACAGCAAGAATAATGATGCAAACAGTTGAAACATTAGTGGTAAAAACATTGAGGCAAACAATAAGAAAGCAGAAAAGTATTCAGGAAAGAGGTTGAATCACTAGGAGTTCAAGGGATTCTCAAGGACTTCAAATGACTTGCAAACAACTTCGAGGGAAAAGGCCCCATTGATAAATTTATAGCTGTGGGCCACAAGGGAAGATTTGATACACTGATTAGCTGTTCAGTGATTATGTGGCAGCAACAGTGGAATTACATGTATCAATGTGCCTAGAGCAGAGGTGTCAAATTCATGTCACAGCATCATCACGTGACGTATTGGGACTTTCTTTCCCTTCGTTAAACTGGGCGTGGGCATGGGCAGCTAGTGACGCATTTGACATCCCTGACCTAGAGTCATTGGAGGCATTCAGCAGCTTATTTTTGGGGATGTCAGTATCAGCAGATTCCCTATGGTAACATTGTGGATTTATCAAGTTCTTAATGTGGGTAGACTGCATATTGTGCAGGCCTGCTTGAGAAGTATATTGAAACTTTCCTCCCTTCCTCATCCTGCCCTTTTGGACACTCTACACTCTGCCATCACCTACCTCTGTTATCCCAAGCTGGGCCTTTGCTGTCTTCATCACATTGCTGAGGCACACCCAGTTAAATCAGCCACTGGCTTTTTGTGAGGGCCAAGCATCTGCCTCAGCCAGGCATGCCTCATCAGCAGGATAGTAAGGATAGGTGTGGCAGGGTACAGGGTGGCCCAAAGGACAGAAATGGGATATAGGTAGGTGATGGCAGTTGAAAGGAGACAAGCATGGCAGGTCAGGAGAAGTGTGAGGTCCTTGCCTAATGATGGCAACTGGGACTATGAGGATCTCCTGTTGCTAAGTGATGAAGTCATATGATGTTTTGCCTCACAACTGCTTTCCTTAACAATGGAAATTCAGTCCTAACTAAAGCTGTTAAGCCAAGACTAGTATGTATATTTGATTTATTTCCTAAATTGTTCCCAAATAAGTGAATTTCCTTATTAGGTATTACCCAGCAAACTAGTAAAGCAAACTTCAACTTTTCCTTCAGCTTTTAGATTCCCTGGTAATTCTTTTTATGTTAACTTTCAAACAGAAGCAATGTTAAAGAGTAATGTATTCCAATTAAAAGGTTTAGTGTACTCATCAAGCATTGATTATCCCAATTAATAGGAAAAGGGCAGCTAACAAAAATGTGTTGCTCTAAGAAAACATTTTATAGTAATTGTTAGGGCTGGATCAAACTCATGTTATTCAGTTACAAGGTACATCTTTGCTCTAGTTTTGTTTTTTCCTTTATAGATTTCAATAATAATGTCTTAAAACAATAGCTTTCAGAAGCAGGTTGTAAAAAATGTGAATTTGTCAATCATCTATGGACATGGAAAGAGATCCCACAATCTCTACATATCTCTTCAGGTTCTGTCAGAAGATATGTGCAATTTGAATATACTGTCACTTCATGATGAAACAAAACATTTCAATATTTCTATAATTTCATTGTTTTTGCTAAGGATTTTTTCCATAGACATTAGAGCATGTTTTATACCTAAGGCTCAACTTTTCTCAGTTAAATATTTTACACATATTATGCGGGTATTGTGAGATAGACATTTCTAGAAAGCAGTACCCAGTTTCCATGACTGTTCTGGAGAGAAATGCAGCAAGAGAATCGGTCCTACAATTTCTTACTCTGTACACTCTAAATTTTTCTGAAATGAGTGGTTTTTGCTTTAGCAAAGCAATTTGGGATTATTGGAGGTCAACTGTTTTCTTTCACTGAAGTGGAACATACAACATGAAGTGATGAACTGATTTAGGAGGAGTTGCTGTTTCAGAAAGCTTAGCTCAGTCTTTTCCAAATATCTCCAGTTGTTCTGAGATATTCTAGCATCAATGGCTTTTATGTGGGTAATCCCATGGCACTTTATGAGGCTGCTCACCCTGAAGTGCCCTTGAATGTACCCTTAAATTCTTTCAGGTTGGCTGCTTTGTTGACTACTGTCTGTAGCAGATGGTGAAGGTAGCCAGTGTGGAAGTATTTCAGCATCCACTAAGTGATTTTTAGAGTGGTGTACAATAAGGAGTCATTATTGGGAAACAAAAGGTATTGTATCACAAGTAAACAAGATACTTTGCCCTAACAAGTTTATATAACTTTTACATATATGCCTTGGATGTTTGTGTGGTTTTCTTGGCTGTGGTTTCCTCTCCCAATAAAAATTGGAGTGGAATAGTGATCGTTTTAACAAGAATATTCAAGCCTGGTAATGGTTAGTCTACTTCATTGGTGTTGGGTTGGGGGAGGGGATTTCTATTTAAATTGTAAACAAAATTTAATGTTTGGAAGGTTATATTTGAAAATATAGTAAATATTAAGCACAGAAACATGTTCAAATGCAATGTGTAAAAAATAGGTTGAACAGCATAACAGTGCAATCTTTCTTTTGCTTTCAAGTATCTTGAAGTAAATCCATATTGCATCTGTCGAGTAAGATGATTTTCTTCTGCCTTAATTATGAATATGTGTTTTAAAAAATTCAAGAACACACTCAGGATATATCTATATATGTCTTTCTATGCCTATTTATATACATACACACATATAACCAGAAATCTGAAGAAGAAGCAGAAATGGGTATTTTTCTTCACCATATGAACTCTTTGCAAATTATCTGGCTATTTATATGAATTGCTGCATGTGTTTGACCAATACATTAATATATTTGTATGACCATTTGATTCTCAACATTAAAAGAAATTAAAACTATTCCAAATCTGTTAGTATCTTACTTAAATGCATGTTTTTACTCATGCAGGAAAGGAATGGGGAACTAAAGAAATTAGGTTACCCACAGACTATTTCAAAATGTTAACAGAAGCAAAACATCAGGAAATTAAGGCTGCATGAATGTTCTTGCAAATAATTTTAAACTTTTTACATTCTGAAAATGTGATTAACGTTAATTTTTTGCTGAACTGTGGGTTAAGATCATCAACTAGTGCCAAGCTCATTTAAACAGGGCTTCCAATCTAACTATCCAGAAATGGTTGTTGTTAGATTTTTATCCTGCCTGAAACAATTATGGCAAATAATGTAGTATGGAGCCACAAGTCCCCAAACTTCAGCGTATTATAATGTTCTCTCTTTAGCTGCTCTAGATAAATCATAAAGAAAGATCCGATATCCCAAATATCTGTGACTCTATGTAAATTGCATGTACTTTAGTACTTGTTCTGTGGAACTGTTTCAGAGCACTCTCTGATCTCTTGATTTACCAGGCTGCTAGTTCACACATATCAATCTTAGGTTTTTATATTACTTTTCTATGTGTATCCTCTGTAATACTTAATATTGTCATCTGTGGTGATCACAACTGATCACCAGTAATGGTATATAAATCAAAAAATCTATCTAATATATTTGTATTTCTGCTTATTATTTTGTAATTTAGCTTTTTGTTTTTATTGCTATATCTTTACATATGTTAACTGATATACCATTTTAAATAATTTTTTGATACAATTCAAAATGTCAAAAACATTTCCTGTGCTGGTGTTTGTGTTATATAATTCAACATGGGCTATTTTCAAGACAGAAACATCTCTGAATGTATCTAGCTTTTTCAGTGAAGATAGTATGTTGGAAGCTCTGTCACTGTTGAAGGCATTGGGGAATCTGGTTAGAAAATATATCTGAAAGGATGACCCAAGGGCTTGTACAGTATCTAATTATGTCATAAAATGTTTTATCACAATTTTATGTCATAAAATATTTTATAAAATCTGCCAGATTTCAGGTCCGCAGCACCATGCATTCTGAATTTTATACGTTCTATTAGTTAGCCATATGAAAAACATAGAGTCAAAAATTGTTGCCCTATGATGCACCATTTTGTTCTTTTAAAGGTTAAAAGAGGTAGAGTTTAAGAATATCTGGATTATGTTTTTATGTCCTGATTAAATGTATCTCTTAAGATATTTTAATTACATAATTTAAGATTCTTGCAGTTTTTATTTCAGATTCTAATTTTAATTAGGAATTGAGTTGTTTCATAAGCTGCATTAAACATTAATAAAACTTATGGTAGAAACCAGTGATACAGCTTGTGATGTTTAGCTGTCCATTTCCCATTTGCCTATTAGATTTATTTTCATGGTGTTGTTTTGTAAGGAAAAATAGACACTACATTGCTTATTCTTTGGCAGAGCTATTGTCTATGAGGTTATTCTACTGGATTACAGCAAACACTATGTAAAGGCTTCACTACACTAATCTGAAGGGAAATTTATCAGTGTTTTGGCCCCATGAACAGTATCAGAAGTATATTGTTAGATTATAGCAAAATTTGCATGTTATCCCTCAGGGCAATTGTCACAATAACATAGTCAATCAAGGCTTTACTTACATTTCTGCTTTGCCTTTAAGAGGGTATTGGGTAATAAAACAAAACACATTTATAAATGTAGAGGTGATTCTTTCTTTGTACTTGGAATATGTTTGCTGTATATTAGCTTATACAGAGAAAAATCTTTCAATACTAAACCAAGCATAATTATGCACTGCAAGCATGCAAGTATTGTCTTGTAATAGAGAATGCAACAGCAACAAAAATTTCAAAATTAACATAAAGAATACAATATTTGCATGGCATTATTGACTGTTCTCACTCACAGCCCTTGTGTTGAAACTATGATTCCGAAGAGTTAAAATGTTACTTATTTTAACAGTTGCAATTGAAAGTAGAATTCCATACTATTTTCTGCAGCATTTTGGTTAATCAGTAAACTACTGTTGTTAGGTTGCTTCCATGAGGTTTCTTTTGACTAAACAACCTATTTGGTCTATACAATAATCTAGATGTAAGCAAAACTGAGTAATTACAATTGGCAAATACAATACAAAATAATAATGACACAAAATATCTTTTATATATTATTCACTGTTTACCATTCTTATTGGTAAACATTAATGCAGTAAACCCAGAGCATTACAGAATTACAGAAGAACTAGCAATGCATGTACAAATTCTTAAAAATTCACTGCCCCTAAAAGAGTAGAAACATAGCTTTTCTTCCTGTATAAGTTTGTTCTATGATTGGTAGCCAGTAAAAAGTGTTAACCTCTGTTATTTTGTATGTATATGACACATATTGACCATATTGTAAGAGATTAGTTGGTTTAATCCATTAAGGCAAATTACAATTCCTTCCTAGGATTGTGAAGGCTTTGCCAAGATACAGTGGTCATATTAATATGTTCTAAGAGAAAGAACAATGCCTGCATCTCTTGGTATATTCTATGTTCTAATTCTGATCTTGCAGGCAACAGTAGGTGGATGAAAGAATTAAAGAAGTACCAATGGAAAAGCACAGCACTTGAATCTTGCAGTTGTTCACATTTTTTAAAGTTACAGACACAGTTTCTAGATTAGTGATTGACATCCATTTTCAGATGTACAGCCTGCCAGATCCATAACGTCGGGGTTTTGATAAATAGCTAGAGGCAATGGCACTTAGACTTATATACCACTTTATAGTGCTTTACAGTCCTCTCTAAGCAGTTTACAGAGTCAGCATATTGCCCCCAACAATCTGGCTCCTTATTTTACCCACCTCAGAAGGATGGAAGGCTGAGTCAATCTTGAGCTAACCTTAAAACATAATACAGATAATCCTCAGTTTACAACCGTTCATTTAGTAACCATTCAAAGTTACAACGGCACTGAAAAAAGTGACTTATGACCATTGCAGCATCCCCATGGTCATGTGATCAAAATTCAGATGCTCGGTAACTAGTTCATATTTATGACTGTTGCAGTGTCCTGGAATCATGTGATCAGCTTTTGTGACCTTCTGACAGAGTCAATGAGGAATCCTGATTCACTTAACAACCATAGCAAGGAAGATTATAAAATGGGGCTAAACTCACTTAATAAATGTTGCATTTTGCAACATAATTTTTGGGCTCAATTGTGGTCATAACTCGAGGACTACCTGTAACTTTTTAAAAAATATGTTGTTTTAGAACATTATTTACCAGCTTAGATACTCTTGAGATATTTATGTATGGATATCGAATTCCCAGAAAAATGGGCATTGCTAAGAACTTTGGAAGTTGAAATATCAAATATCTGAAAAACAAGCAAAGTTAATTCCAAAACAAACCCAGTTTTGTAATTGTTTATTTAGTACAATATTTATTATGTGACAAGTTGAGTGTTTCAGAATTCAAGGTGTCAGCAGTTTTTAAGCAAACAAGAAGATTCAGTATGGCTTCAATCCTCTGTATCTGTCAGAACATATCATTTTCCAAGATGGTGCTCGAAGTGCTGAATTCACCAGTTTTGGAGATTTTGCTGACTTTACTGCAACACATTAAAAGATAACAAAACAGGGACATTTGTTTATTTGTTAGATTTATGTTTTATTTGTCCTTCAGGAGCTTTAGGTAGTGTTGATAGCATTCCACCCCCCCATCTTGCCCAAACAAAACCATGTAGATTGGTTGGACCGAGTGAATTATGTCACTGACCAGCAGTCATTCCAGAAATATTTTTTTCTTTTGCTGAGGGTGAATTCGAACATGGGTGATGATTCAGATTTTTAACTGAAGGAACAGGGCCTTCACAAGTTTTGAACTTGAACTCTCAGGAACCAGTTGGTTCTCTAGAATCTAGCAGAGTACTTGACCTACCACCTTAGTTTTCATACACAAAGAAAGATCAAGTGGGTAGAACAGAGGCATTTAATGAGGCTCCTCAAAAGAAAGGCATGGCTCAGGAAAAATGGTCATCCATATATCATTCCTGTGTTCCTGAGATTTATAGCTGCTATAAAGAATTATGGTCTTAAGTTCTGATCTCCTGTGCTTGTAATTTATGATATATTACTGTAAGTTTCCCTTAGTCATTATATCATATTGGCTCTAATTTCTGGATAGATGTCAGATCATGGGAAGACAGTGGTAGGCTGTCTATTATAGTAATAGATGACTTGGCATTTCATGACTTTCTTTGTGGATGGTGCTGTAGTAGTTAAAATGCAGTACTCCAGGCTACTTTCTGCTGACTGCCGGCTGCCAGCAGTTTGGCAGTTCAAGTCTCACTGGCTCAAGGTTGACTCAGTCTTCCATCCTTCTGAGATTGATAAAATGAAGACCCAGAATATTGGGGCAATATGCTGACTCTAAACTGCTTAGAGAGGGCTGTAAAGCACTGTAAAGTGGTATATAAGTCTTAAGTGCTATTGCTAAAGTTGGCAAATCCAAGTGTTGCTTTTCTTCTCTTGTCCTTTTCAGTGTAGGCTTATTGTTAGTTTTTTAAAGTTATCTTTTATACTTCCAAGGAAATAAAGAACCCAAATTGAAAGCTGGAAAAAATAGAGATAAAGATGACACCTTTTTACTACAATGTTTATGTCCCTGTTTCTTCCTTTTAAATTCCTTCCTATATTATTTCAAGAATTCAAGAAAGCAGGATAGAAATATCACCAGCATAAAACAGATTAAGTTCAGGGCTTTCAGTTGCCAAATGGCCTCATATGGATTTTTTTCCAGATAATATTTTTTGAACATTGGAATTCTTATATACTAGGAGATGTGAGTTCATATGGTATTATGATATGAAATATACATTTGCAATTAACTGGAAATGAACATAGAGCTAATATATTTAATGATTTAAGTACCTTCTGGTCAGAGATGCCATTTTATTCTTCTCTGTTTTTTGGAACAGTTCTGTCATCCAGTGCATCTTTCCAAGAAAACCAAGAGAAAAGATGGTTTGCACAAATAAGCTTGTGGCCAGAATTACTTTGAATGAATTGTGAACAGAAAAGCAACAATGTAAGTTATTTTTATTGTTAAAGTTACAATTCCATAAGCATATGTCAAAGGAGAGAATTTTGATTGGTTTTTCTCAGCATTTTTAAAATATATTTTTATCCCACCTTTATTATTTTTATAAGTAACTCAAGGTATCAAACATTCTTAAATACTTTTTCATCCTCCTATTTTCCGCATGACAACAATCCTGGGAGATGAATTAAGGTTAATATGAGCGATTGGCCCAAAGTCACCCAGCTGGCTTTCATGCCTAAAGTGGAACTAGAATTCACACTTTCCTGGTTTCTTACCTAGTTCTTTAACTACTAGACTACAGTGTATTAAATGATGGGGTGAAAATGAGAATGATTCTTCTCATATCATACTTTTAGTCAACTGGGCATCTATGTAACTGAAGTGAAAAGTTGGACAAGACTGTCTAAACTTGGTTTAAGAAGTAAAGTATGGAGCTCTTTCATTATGGCTTTCATACATTTGTCTTTCAGTAGTCAAAGTGAGTAGCAAATGGTTATGACTGTATGGACAAATAAATACCAGGTAACAAAAGAGTTCATTACAAGGATTATTTTCCTGATTTATATATTAAAAATATCTATTTAAACTTAATAGAGCTGGAGGCATTAGGTTCCATCCAAACCTTGTATTTGTTATACAGAATACATTAATATATCAAATACATTGAAATATAATCTCTGTAGAGATTAGAACACACATGAGCAGTTTTTAATTGCATTCAAAAACTAGGTGCATTAATCAGCACTGAAATCTTTGTCTGATAATTTTTCAATTATTTGAAAGGGCAGAAAAGCTTCCATAAGAACCTAAGAGATATCTACCAAATAGGCTAGTATTGTCTCCAATGAAAATTAGATTAGTGCAAATTTAGACATATGGGAGAGCTAAAATTTTCTTTGTTGATGTCAATATAACAATTAAGCAATATCTAGTCTTATATCGGACCACAAAATTCACTAATATCCTTCTCCAGAAATCTATTTCCAACTCTATGAACTGGAGACATTATGTTCATACATGCCAGACCAATATATAATTTGTTTTGGCTTAGAGGATATTTGAATCCAGCAGCATCAGGTACAAACTATACTGGAATTAGTAATTCTATGTATTCTATCCATACATATCCATGTATTCTATAGTAATTCTATCCATAAAAACTATGGATTCTCCAACTTTAATGTAAATAATAATACCATTAATAACCAAAGCAACTGATATTTTCCAGCATGATTCTGTTTCAAAATTTATCTCACGTGTTTACCACAAAGATGAAATGTAAATGGACACTGAAATTTGCAAGGCAGAAATGCAATATACTGTATTTTTCAAAGTATAAGACACTCATTAGTTTGGGGGGAGGAAAATAAGAAAAAAAAAATTCTGCCTCTGTCTATCAGCATCGGTATTCATCTGGCTAGCATCCTTAACAAACAGCCTGGTCAGCTTCAGCACATTATCGCAGCCTGATTCAGCATTGGCAGCTGTATCGGCCACCCGGAATACCCCCAATCAGTTGTTCCCAGAGGTTAACAACAGGTTCACTGATTGTGAGCATGTACGCTCTTTGCGGCTTAGGCAGCAGGCAGCAGCGATTCGGAGCTTCCTTTTTGGCCTCTATATGTCACGTTTTTGGATTGTTCCGCGGTGGAGGCTATCCTTGCCACCTGGAACTGCCCAAAAACGTGATGCACAGAAGCTGAAAATGTGATATGCAGAGGCCAAAAACGGGATGCATGGAGGCGGTGATGTGCTCGGGCAATCACTGCAGCCTTGAACTGGCCAAAACTGAAATGCACAGAGGCCAGAAACATGAGGCACAGAGGCAGCAATGGTCTGTGGCAATCACTGCAGCCTGGAACAGGTCTAAAATGCGACACATGGAGGTCGAAAATGGCTGAAGAGTGGAAAGCGGAGGGTGGGCAGGGCTACATCCAATGTATAAGATGCACCCTAATTTTCACCCTCTTTTAAGGGGGGAAAGTGCGTCTTTTGTACTCTGAAAAATACAGTAAATCTGAGGTAAATGTAAGTCACTTTCAATCAACTGGACAACTACTGTCAAAGGATCAATGCTGATTTTTAAAATGTATTCCAGTGTGTATTGGCAAAGATAGGTGAGATGCCAGTTTTCCTTCTAGGTCTAAATGTGTCAGTGGAAATTCTAATATAATGCACTTTTCACACCACTGTAATTCTTTTTTTCTGTTTTGAAATCTCACCTTGAGGAATATCATTTAAAATGGCATTTGTCAAGAAATGCACAGGCCTATGGAAAAATGTTACTCATATCTACTGCAGAGCTTTCTTTAAAACTAACTAAAACAATAAAAATCGCCCAAATCACCGAAGCATACATTGGAAAACTGTTTTGCTAGTCTTACAAGAACAAAGCTACTCAGAGGGTGAAAGCCAACATCATATAGTAACTAAAACACATGACTTGGATATTAATAATGAATGAAATATTTGTGGCTCTTTCTACCATATAAAAATCAGAATTTTGGGCTGATGATGACAATTGGTTTATTGTTAAAAGTGCTGCAATTTCCACACTGCACCTAACTTTTATGTAAATAAAATTGGCAAACAAAGCAAATTCAAATAAGGGTTTAAATCCACCTACTGAGTGTAACTAGACAGTGTCTACATACAGTTTAACAATGATTCTTTATTTGATGAAAACTGTCATGAACAGGGAAATAGTTTGATAATAATTATATTGTCACTAACATTGAAACAATCCACAAAAAAGGGATTAAGCACTCCCTCCACTTTTGCCTCAGTCAAAACATCTGCTTCATGCAACTACATTTTCTAATTCAATGGGAGGCCTTTCCATGGAAAAATCGGTCTATCCCTTTGTTTTTACTACTAGATTTGGGGAAAGCTCTATGATATATTAATGCTTATTAATTGTGATTAATAATAGTAATTATGTATTCCCCAATTATCCTGCCCCACTCATTGTGGGGACAGTTTTCCTGGGAGGAATGAGCAAAAATGCTAAAGGTGTATGCCAAAATACATAATTCATAGATAAAGCATGAAAGTCTCATCTAAAACAAACAGTACATACAGTATAACAATAACGATACAAAAAGATGTTCAAGTAACTGATCTCTTAGACAACAGAAAAGGCAAAATTTTCATACAGGAATGGTAAATCTACTACTGTATTTTACCAAAAAAAACCCTCCTTATTGGATAGATAAGGATAAAGTACAGATTATGGGCCCATAGGCTGGATGGCACTTTGCATACACAGAGGAAGAGCTAAGATGTTTTGGAGTTCTGATGATGTTATGATTAAAACTTAGCTAGATTAAAACTTTCATGGCATATGGCTGCTGATTTTACCATACAGGAAAAGAAAATCTGAAGCCCCAAAGATAGAGTTACAATTGACACATGAAATGTAAGTAACATGAATATTAAAAATCTCAACACAGTGAAAGATGAAACAAATTGGTTAAACAATGGCATTTCAGGCATTAGTGAATTGAAATGGACTGGAACTGTGCACTTCAGAAAATCATACTATTTACTAAGTAATAGTAAAGATTTACCATTTAAAGCTGTGGTGGTGCAGTGGTTAAGCCCATGTCACACTGAACCAACGGATGCAAAGAGGATGCAAAACGGACAAAAAAGCTTGCCATCCATTGGTTAATGCGATGTATCTGTTCTGTACTCACTGCCTCCGTTTTGCTTCCTCTCTATCCGTCCAGCATCCGTTTATGGACGTTCCATCCACTCCAAAAGTTTTGGGCTGCCTAAAACTTTTGCGCGGAAAATGTATCCAGTTAGTCCGTTCTGCATCCGCTACGCATCCGTTACGCATCCGCTGTATCCACTTGGCGTCCGCTGCAAATCCGCGCAACTCGCATCCGCCCGGATGCAGGGAGGAAGCGGAACGGACGTGGAACAGATGCAGAATGGATGCAGAACAGATGCAGCATGGAAACAAAGCGTTTAAAGCGGAAAAAACGTTCGCAAAGGGGATTTATCTTGGATATTAAGGATGTCTAGAGGATGCCTAGAGGATGCAAAGGGACACCTACACTGCCTATAAAAAGGGGGAGCAACTCGTCTGCATCTCACTTTCAGACCAGCAGCCCACCTGTGCAGACCTCTGCAGCCTTCATCTGACTCTTCCTCTTCCACAGCATCCAGTCATGTCCACTGTGGATCGTACCACAGTCCTTTTGGCAGCCACCATCCTTCTGCAACAGTACGAAGCCATCTACAGGCTCTGTGAACTCTACTATGGGAAGAAAAAGAGGTGGCCTGGGTCCGAAAATGGATCGGGAGAAGAGCAGAGTACGGACTGTACAACAAGCTGATGGTGGAGCTCAGGAACGAAGACACTTGGGCGTTCCAGAACTTCATGAGGATGCCTCCAGCCATGTTTGACGAAGTTGTGCAGCGGCTGACATCCAGGTTGACCAAGGCAAACACCAACTTCCGGCCCAGCCTGGAACCTGGGCTCAAGGTGGCACTCACTCTGCGCCACCTGGCCTCAGGGACCACCTACAAAAGCATGCAGTACGGCTGGAGAGTGCCACACAACACCATCAGCATTGTGGTCAGAGAAGTGGTGCAGGCCATCATCGAAGAATACAAGGAGGAGCTCCTCCAGTCCCCCTCCACTGAAGAAGGATGGAAGAAAGTTGCAGAGCAGTGGTATCAGAGGTGGAACTTCCCACACACCGTTGGAGCCATCGATGGCAAGCACGTGGCCTGTAAAGCGCCAGCCAACTCGGGGTCCACTTATTTCAACTACAAGGGCTTCTTCAGCATCATCCTCTTCGCCATGGTCGATGCTGACTACAAGTTCATGTACATTGATGCTTCAGGCTACGGCTCATCTTCAGATGCCCAGGTATACAACGCCAGTCACCTCAAGGAGGGG
Organism: Laticauda colubrina; assembly: GCA_015471245.1. Lineage (NCBI taxonomy): Eukaryota > Metazoa > Chordata > Lepidosauria > Squamata > Elapidae > Laticauda > Laticauda colubrina. The sequence goes on from BLBF01000053.1 coordinate 1,442,327, forward strand.
CTGGAAGGCAACCTCATCGTGGGCTTCCCAGATCCAGAATCCCTGCCCAACGACACACAAGATGTGCCCTACTTCATCGTGGGGGATGACGCCTTCTCCCTCAGAACCTACCTCATGAAGCCATACACTTCCAGACTCCTGACCCGTGAAGAGAGGATCTTCAACTACAGACTGTCCAGGGCAAGGCGGGTGGTGGAGAACGCCTTTGGCATCCTGGCCAACAGGATCCAGGTACTTCTCACCACCATGCAGCATCGCCCAGAGACCATGAGGAGGATCGTGGAAGCTTGCTGCATCCTCCACAATCTCATGCGCACCCGCTACCCAGTTTTGCAGAACAGGCTCGTGGACCGTCAACAAGGCAATGGGGACATGGAGCCTGGTGAATGGAGGCAAGGGCGAAACCTGATCGACACTCAGGATGTGCAAGGCCACAACAGAGCCTCACGTGAAGGGAAGAAGCAGCGCAACCTCCTGAAACACTGGTGCAACTCCCCAGCTGGAGCGGTGGAGTGGCAAGACAGGATGGTAGATGCTTAATGGATGCTTCCTTCAGCCTGTCTCATCACACGGATGAGATTGGGCCATGTATGTTGGGTGGGCCTACAATGAACAGGGCGTTTAATAAAGAGTTGTGTTTATGTTGACATAGGTGTGGCACCTGGGAGGGTGGACCATACAGTCCCACTATGCTTGCACTGGACGTTTATCTATCCCACAGCTATTAGCCATCCCAAAGGTATCCCTGCTCATTCCACAGGTATCCCTGCCCACCCCACTGCTATCTTAACCCATCCCACAAGCTTGCAAAGGCTTAAGCCAATCAGAGGGGCTCCCAGGTAGTAGGGGCTGCTCCTCCACACCACCAGCAGGATCATCATCATCATCCTCACTAGCAGGATCATAATCATCATCATCATCATCAGCAGCAGCAGCAGCAGCAGCAGGAACACCAGGACCAGGATCAGCAGCAGTAGAGTAAGCACCAGCAGGGTCAGCAAGTCCAGGAGCACGAGCAGGACCAGGAGCACGAGCAGGACAAGCAGCACGAGCAAGACCAGGAGCACAAGCAGGACGAGCAAGTCCAGGAGCACGAGCAGGTCGAGCAGGACCAGGAGCAGCTTCAACAGAGTAAGCAACAGCAGAAGCCCCAGCACCAGCAGAAGCCCCACCGCCAGGAGAAGCTTCAGCAGAAGCCCCAGCACCAGCAGAGTCAGGGGCAGGGGGCGGGAGGTTGGCCCTGTCCCTCTTGCCAGAGATGGCGGCAGGTTGCTGAGGCTTTCGCTTCCTCCCCATGGTTGTGGGGTTGCTGGCTGGCAGGGAGGCTGGCAGGCAACAAGGCTGGCAGGGAGGCTGGCAGGCAACAAGGCTGGCAGGAAGGCTGGCAGAAAGCCTGGCAGGAAGGCAGGCAGGCAGGCACCAAGGCTGGCTGGAAAGCAGGCTGGCAAGGCAGGCAAGGAACTTGAAGTGTCCAGCAGCAGGTCTTTCCTCGGAATGCTGGCCACGTGCGAGCTGCTTCCCTTTATATCCGGGGGGCTTACGTAATACTTCCCCCCCCGCATGCGCAATTAACGCTCGGCATCCGTTCCGCTTCTGCTGTGCATCCGCTAGGCTTCCGCTGTGCATCCACTTTATCCGTTGTGCATCCGCTGTGCATCTGCTTTATCCGTTCGGTGTCCATTCTGCATCCGCTCTTTCCGTTCCACGTCCGCTTCGCTGAGGCCCCCCAGAAGCCCAGCGGTTGCGCCATCCGCTCCCATCCACTTCCATCTGCTTTGCTTCCGTTCCGCATCCGCTTTCCATCCGCCCTACGTCCTCCCCGCGTCCGTGTTATCCGCTCCAGTTATGCAAATTTTTGCCCCTTTTGAGAGCAGATAACAACGGATGGAACATTTTGCTCGTCCGTTGTGTCCGTTTTGCATCCGTTGGCCAGTGTGACATGGGCTTTAGAATGCAGTTCTGCAGGCTACTTCTGACAGTTGGCTGCCTGCAATTTCACAGTTCCAATCTCATCAGGCTCAAGGTTGACTCAGCCTTCCATCCTTCCGAGGTCAGTAAAATGAGGACCCAGATTGTTGGGGGCAAGATGCTGACTCTGTAAAAAAATGGTATAGAGAGGGCTGTAAAGCTAGCTGTGCAAGTCTAAATGCTGTTGTTATCATTGGGGCATGAAAAATTAGGAAAAGGTGGTGTTGCTTTCAAGTCAGAAAAATGTATCAGGTAGTACTTTGTCATCCTCAAGTCTTCCACTTCATTCCTTATCATACACACCAGCTCTTTGAGGTTCATCATTTACTTGGGGGAGGGGGCAGGGACATGCAGAACTCATATCAACACAGTCATCCTCATAAATAACCTGCCTTTGGTGGTGAATTTCAGTTGAGGAGATTTCTTTGACTTTGAAAATTCAATTGTAGCATGTTATTCAAATTACAATGAGTTCTCACAGGCTTCTATTTTACGAAGAATAGCAACATACCTTTTTTTCCCACAGAAACTACTGCCAAATGAAATGAAAGAACAGATGCTAAAGAACATGTCATAACTTTTTGAGTATCACTAGTGACATCTGTTGGTGGTTTGTAGCATTGGCGACATTAATTTTCAATCAACCCTCATATTGCGGTAACAACTGAATTGTGAACTACAGTTTATTGGCAACTTGAATATAATAAATGATACTGTCCTGTTCCTTTAATCTGTGCTAAAGACATATATTTTTTACAGCGAATGAGAAGCTATATTTTATGTGAACCTTGCCATCTTCACTGTTAATAGGATAATTAGAAAGCGAACCAACAACAGCTTAAAAGGAAAAAGAGAACAAAGGCAAAAGCTTTCAATTTTTATTTTATTTTAATCAAATTTATATAGCCACCTATGGCACTGAAGGCGACCGTGGATGGCACATAAAATGAATTCCAATCGTTGATAAAATAGCCTCATAAAAATGGAACGCTAATGTTATGTATAATATTAAAACATGACAAGATTTTGCTGACATATTTATATATTATTTACATTAAATATTAAATTTGTCTTGATAGCTGGACTCCTTGGATACAGTGGCTGCATATGGACATAATATTAAGCTAGTGGCAATGCCTGGTTGACTTTGTCAAGATATAAAAGGTAAGCAGGGCCAGGCCTGGTTAGTGTTTGAATGGGGAACCTCCAAGGAATACTAGGAATATAGGCTAATGTGAAAAGTCAGAAAGATTCTCATAAGAAGACAATAGTAGACTACTTCTGTACATACACATTTCTGTGAAATCACCAGGCTCTAGCCTTGGCTCATATGGAGACATTAATGCAGCTTCTTCTTAGCATATTGTTGCCAAGAAAAGTATGTGCTTGTGGTTATGTATTCAACAGCAGCTGAGCACATCTCAATGGCACCTTTACATGTTCATAGAATTCATTGACTAGGATCTGATTTATAATTCTCTGTAGATTTTTGTTCCATTTTTTTTCAAGCTGATCTGAGGGGCAGAAAAAAAATTTCAGCTTGCTCCATCTTTGTTTTTCTTTCTAGGTCCATGTGGTTATGATATTTAAAAACTATAATGCCTCCTGCCATGGCAGATATCCTGGACATCTGGGCAGTAGATTCACACATAGCAGGTGATAGCTCAATCTCTGTGGATTGCCTGCTTCCCACTGGGATTTACATCAGTCTAGATGTTCCTCGTGATGCCACTATTTGTCATATCAAACAGGTAAAATGCTGTTTAGATATTCATATATTTTAATTGAAACATCATCTCAGTATTTTTATTAAGCAACATTCTTAATATGAATTATTAAGATATTTTTAAGAGCAGATGTCTTACGTTTTTTTCCCCTATGGGAGCACAGTTCAGTTATTTCATTAAACATCCAGTCTCAGTATTGATTATCTAGCTTCTAGTCATAGAAGAGGAGTAATATAATAAATGATGTTTTGAACAGAAAATAATCCCACTGCATCCCTGAGAGAAGATTCAAGAGGTGTTGTTCTGAACCCTCTGGATCTTTAGGAGTGTACCTGTCCAGCCTACTCTCTCTTCCATTAGCTAAATAATAAATGTGGGAGATCTCTCTTTGGTACTGAAGATGGCCAAGCACTTTTATTCCATTTTTAGGAAATGCTGTAAGTATAATGATTGATTAATAGGGATTACACATTTGGCTTGGAATTGATTTTTGCTTTAATAGTTTACCCAACCCAGCTCAATAGTTTGACAAACCTATCAAAGAAGATGACTAAAGAATCAACGGTGAAAAAAGATCTTCCTTAGTACTTTCTGGTTGAATATAAATAAGGTTTTACAAGTATCTTTTTTGTTCCTAAAAGGCTGTTCTAATCTAGAATACTCATTCTAGTAGAATGAACTAGTTTTCTCTTAAGCTCAACATATCAACACACTGAAATTTGATTCATTTGTTGTTCTTTGAAGGCTTGAGTCAGCTGGATTTGATTGAAGGATGTTTGTTTATGCTGGAGTTTGAGTAGGCAAGGAACACCAATTAATGCTGGATTTAAATTGAAAAAGAATTTACTTTCCAGTGGAGCTTTTCTGTTACCACAATTTGGTCTTATTTGCAGCTATTATGGAAACAAGCATACAGCTACCCTCTATTTCATCTTCTTCTGGAGATTGATTCCTATATGTTCTCCTGTGTGAACCAAACGGCAGTACGTGAGGAACTGGAAGATGAAACCCGAAGACTCTGTGATATTAGACCATTTCTTCCTGTTCTCCAGTTAATTACAAGAAGCTGTGATCCAGGAGAAAAGTTAGACTCTAAAATAGGTGTTCTCATAGGAAAAGGTAAATCTCCATGTTCTTGTTTTGGGGATAAAGCACTACAAATACATTAACTTGAGGTGAATTGAACCAAGATCATATTTTTATTTTACACTAAACAACCTGTTGGGATATCCTCTTAGGGATATTTCCTTACCTGAACAGAGAAACAGAATGATCACTGATGGGTAAAAAAACAATGGGAGAAAGAGTGATTTCCAACCTCCTGTGGGCTGCCCTATTGCTTTTGCTTGTGGGAAGCTGGCAAGGATATCAAAAACTCCTTCCTTCTCCTTGGCTGGATTGCAGAACTGCAATCACTTTGTTGAGGGGATAAATGGACTCACGGACCATGAGGAAAACTGCATTCTGCTCCCCATCCCAGCATGTTCCAAGGGTTCCTCCCTCCATGAGGAAGAAAAAGCAGTCTTCAGATAGCCCTATCTCACCAGCACTCTTTAAATAGTCCTACCTCACGAGAAGGCATATGAGCTGCTCCCTCACTGTCCGTCACCCTTAAGAGATTATAGATTTCAACTTCAGGGTTTTTTAAAAAAATTTTTAAAATATAATGATTTCATCATCAATTAAACAGTGTAGTCTGGGTACAAATATCTTAGTAAAATGATAATCAAAATTTACAACAATATTCATTACGTTAGAACAGACATGTTCCAACTTGCATAATAGTTTGAGAATTCTGATAATGTCAGTTTAAACAATATTGTCTAACTTCTGCAGCTCTCCTTTCCATCATCCTGTGGTACTTTATACATGAATATCTCTTCATTTAGCAACTACAATTCCTTCCTTAAATTGGAAGTAAAATGGTTGCTAAGAGAACAGAGAAAGATGATGGGAAGATCACTGATAAACTTCTCTTATACAGCTGTGCCAGCATTATTCTCATTCTTGTGCATTGTGGTCAGATGCACAAAATTTAGTTAATGCCTGCATTAGTCAGAAAATGATTTTTTTTAAATATTCCATTTTATTTGCAAATGGTAATTAACCAAGATAGCCGCTAAACAAGGAATTGCTATAGATAGAAGTGTAATGTACAGATTGTATATTTTTTTAAAAAAGTTATCCTACAAATGATTAAATATGCATTAAAATTAACCTTTCAATATAAAGAAAATAGTGTAATTCTGTTGTTATGAAAAGCTTTCCTCTTTAAGCTTCATCGATTGTAAAAGATCCTTAGTATGTAGGTGTTGTAAAGATTCATATATTAAATGGACTAAAACGATTATAATAATCAGTAGGTACAGTAAAATACATCTAGCTTTTATGCTCCTCTTGTTGTTTTCTTCAACACACACACACACACAAAAATCCAGGCCTCCATGAATTTGATGCCCTGCAGGACTCAGAAATCAAAGAATTCCGGATTAAGATGCGACAAATTAGTGAAGAGAAAATGCAGTCACTGATGGGATTATCTTTGATGAATTGGTTAAAGCGCACATATCCACCAGAATTAGAACCAGCAGTCCAGGACAACTTCCAGGATAAGCTTTATGGTGGCAATATTGTTGTGGCTATCCATTATGAGAACTGTCAGGTAGGGTTCTTAATCTAATCTGTAAACTTTTCTGTCCTTTGAATAATTTTCACTCAATGTGAAGAATTTGATGGGCATTCTATGTATTTCTGAAAGAGTGGTCCCTTATTGTATTATTCTGCAGAGGCAGCTACTTTTTAGAACCAAGAACAGTTTTAAGATGTAATCTGATATGGCATTGCAGTTGACTGAGAATAAACATGAAAATGTTATGAGTGAGTGTAACTGTACATTTTTGTATTTTATATATTGTAAGCTATCCAGTCTTTTTAAAGTTGGAGGGCCTCAATACCTAATACATTACATTATATAAATATTAGGAGACCTTAATTTCATTCTCAAAAAATTGATGTGCCTGTATCTGATTGTTGTTCTCCTGTTGAAGATTGTTTCTTTCAATTCCAGACTCACCTGTTCATATTAAGATAGCTGCAGTTGATTTCCTTTCCAGTTAAAATAGCAATTTCAAAATAAAGTAGCATACATGTATGAGTTACATAGTTATTAGCAAAAATTGTTTTGTTTCTATATACATAAGAGTAAAAACAGATACGTTATAGTGGTCTAAAAGTAAATTTGTATTGTTTTTTAAGTTTAATCAATATATTCTTAAGTTTAATCAATATATTGTTTATGAACCTGTGAATCTTACACTCTTGTCCTTTTGTTTACCAACAAAAATCTGGGGTATAGAGAAACTAGCTTAGCTAACGGCATATTAACTCTTTCTTGCCATGTATTTCCTGGCTCAAAATTTCTATGTCAGCTGATATTTCCAGGAATTGTAGTTTTAAGAGGAATTTATCAACAAATAGCCTTTTTAGAAAAGTTAATTTCAATTCCATCTCTCTTAGCAATCCTAGCAATCTTATTAATATTTATGTTAGCTTTTGTTCATTAATGTGTAATACTTAAACTGTTTATTAAGCTTTATAGAGACAGGTGACTCCTATGAAATATCAACTATGCATAGAAAACATAGCTGATGACTTTATTTTTGAATATTTGCTGTTTGAGTTTGAGTCCTGGGCTTTGGCAGAAACTTCAGAGAACATAACAGTTTTGAGACAAATACATTTTGAAACTAAAAAAATATTGAATTGATTTTGACTGACTTATTCATTATAGCTATGATACTCCATCATGAGGTTTGGCTGGCTATTAAAAAGCTGATACATAAATAAAGTCCCAGACAAAATAATAATAATAATAATAATAATAATAATAATAATAATAATAATAATAATAATAATAATAATACCAAATTAAATGAAAACTGAGCTATGATTTACATTTGTCAATAATTGCTTTCGAATTCTTACATTTTTTCTGGAGTGAAAACTCCATATGTCTTTATATAAAAGCATTCAGTGAATGTGGAATAGACACTGCTATAACAATGCTATGATATGCATAGAAACTAGAATATAATATTTTATATATTGATGTTAAAATAGATTTAAAAAGAAACTGCCTTATAAATTTCTGTTATAAGGTAGTTCTTTAAATTTTATTGGCTTTATTTTTAAATTTTTAGAGTAATTTGTTATTAAAATGTGATTCATATTCCTTGCTGCAATAGCACATCATCAGTATAAATATCTATATCTCATTTCCTTTTAATTCCCTGAGTAGTTTTTATTAATGAATATAAATTAATTTAAGATGTTTTAAAAGAAAACAACTTCGTGATGTTTATAACTGGGAAGATTCAAAAGGAGGTTATAAAAAGATTAATCTGAAAGCACTAGGGAAATACAGGATACAATGCAGGAATTACCTGAAATTCTCATTTTTTTCCAGAACAACCTTTATTTCATCATCTTATTTTCTAATTTCATTAGTAGATTGTGGTAATTCAGTAGACATATTTTGAATTTAGCTGACTAGTTAATGATAGCGTTGTTGAAGATGCACTTAATTGGATATATTCATGATTTCAATCTATATTCAAAGAGAACTCAACAACATTCTTCATCAAACTGAAATGAATACCAAATGGAGTGCCATAAGATTAATTTCTGGGCCCTCTACTGTTCAATATTTCCCCTAGTGATTTGGAAAAACAAAGGGAGAAGAGCTTATAATATGATACAGCAATGAATGAAATATTTAATACCTTAGAAGATAAAAAATAAAATTCAGATTAGTCTTAGGTTGTTTGAGAAATGGGCTGAAAATAATAAAATTTAACATGGGCAAATTCAGAGTTCTTCACTTAGGAAACAAAAATCAAATACACAGGTTCAACAGGGCAAAGAACTGACTTAGTAAAAAGATATTGAAGTGATAATTGGGTTCATAATGTTGTCACCAGTGTAAAACAGCTGCTACAAATGGAAACTTCATTTCTTGTTTAATGATGAAAAGACCAAATCAAAATTTAAACATATAACATATTGAAATATTCAGTGAAATAATCATATAATCATATGCAGTTGACTCCAATCTGCTCTAGATGGGAAGTCGGATGGCTTTAGCTATCAGTTTGGCAGTTTTTCTTATTGCTATATATTTGTATCTTGGAGGAGGTAAGATCATCTTTTGATGGGGTCCTAAGGGGCTGTCCTGTCAATGGTTTTTAACATCCTTGCTTTAGCTAAAGCACATAGTTGGCAGTCAAAGAGGATATGACTGATGTACTTGATTTGTAGTGCACCATATATACATATCTTCTCTGAATAAGAAACTTGATGAAATCACCCCATTCTACCATGGAAACCAGGAACTCAACATTTTTCTCTGATTAAAGCTGCTTTTTGGCACTTTGTCAGGCACATAGTTAGATATTTTTCTAATTGAAAATTATTTCTGTTTGGGTTGGTCATTTTAAGAATTCGATGTTAGCAACTTGAGCTCTAAAATTCAGGACCTTCTGTTTGAACTTGTTTTTTCTTGGTAGCTAGCTAGGATTAAATATGAAAATAAAAATCCATGGAGTGAGCTGGCCTTGATAAAGTGATATAGCCATATGACAGGGACATGCTAGATTGTTCTACAAAACACCTTTTTGGTAGTCTATCCTAGATCATTGAAAATATCTTCTACCAGTAGTTAAAAGCTCAAATTGTGGTAAAACTGTAGAAGGAGTGGGTGTTTTATTTCAGGATTTACTGCAGAAGCTGGAATGTATACAATGGAGGTTAATAAGTGGATGTGAGTTTGTTCAAGTAATGATCACTGTGATAGGCCCATGGTTCTGGGCCATAAGTCAGTACAGGTGTTACTTTAACTCCGCCATGTTCTTAGTGATTAAACCCTACTTTTATTGTTATATTCAGTTTTGGACACCACACCAAGAGTCCAACAAACTGAAATAGATTCAGAGAAGGACAGTGAGAACGAACACAAATTAATATCCTTTTTTCAATAATTTTAGTAAAATTATACATGAAAAGAAATTAAACTTCTGAACTTTACCAGCTTAACATGAGAAGAGAAGATTTAGAGAACAGATAAATGATAAGATAGCATTCATCAAAAATTTGAAGGAATGTCAAAGAAAAGGTCAAATCCTTTTTTGTATACATTCTTGTAGATACTACTCAACTCATCTTTCTGCAATGCTTTTAATTTAAATTCCTGAATTGAGCAGGATATGGGTATAAGTAATATTCTCTATCCCTATGGTTTGTTTACTAATTCTATAAAACAAAGGAACAATAAGAGTTTTCTATATGGTATGAGTTTTCTATGTGGTATGGGAGCCTTTATGAGTTAAAAACATTCCTACAATATCTCTAGTTATCAGTGATTTAACTTGCCAGATTAATTATGTCAAAAATAATTTTGTTGAAAAATATTTATAAATCTAAGTAATTCTTTTATCAGTTATATTCTGTCTTTCTCACTTAACACAAAAGATACCTTAAAACAATTATAATTTCGAAAACAAATTCCTTTTAATGCTTGATAATAAATGTTGTTTCTTCTTTATAGGATGTATTTAGTTTTCAAGTGTCTCCTAATATTAACCCTATTAAGTTGAATGAATTGGCAATTCGGAAATGGTTGACTATCCATGGAAAAGAAGATGAAGAAGTTGATCCTTATGATTATGTGTTACAAGTTAATGGAAGACTGGAATATGTTTTTGGGGATCATCCATTAATTCAATTCCAGGTAGCATTCTCAAAATAATATACCAATTTGGAACTTAGAAAAACAAATCATATATGAAATATTGATCTAAACTGTGAATAATATTCTTGAATTTTTCTTTTTAATATTAACTTATTTGGCAATACAAGTACACATGACTTACAGAGAGAAAGAATTTCATACAAAGGATTATGAGAACTTTGTTGTCATATTAATAAGAAATATATAATATAATCAACATTTCAAAAACAAATCTGTAGAGTTGAGAGCAAATTATTTAGTTACAACTTTGTTGCTTAATTGGTAATTAATAAAAATATAATAAATCTTTATTATACACTATTATGTACTTTATTTTCTGAAGCTCTTTGACCTTAATTATTTTAATAGATGGGAGTACTGTATACTTGTATACTTGGACTGTATACTTACTTCCGAAAGTGAGCATAATAAAAAAAATATACAGAATTGGAATGGGCTAATAATATTAATATTAATAATTTATTAAATTTATATGCCATTAATATGGTTTAATAATAATGATTATCAACATTCTGGATGCCATAACAAAAAATCTTAAATGGCACCTAGACAATCAGCTAATGACACAGTTTCCATCTGTCAATTGAAAAAGGCCACACTGCTTGGATCCACAAAAAAAGTATACCTATACATTATGACTTCCTTGGGAAAAACTTGATATATATTATATAAAGACCAACACCAGCTAAAGAACTGGCAAGTGTGACTTTGTATTATCATGAACAGATAATAATTTATTAACCTTGCATAAATATAATAAATATTAGATGTATATGCTTCCTGGCTCCCAGCAACTCCAGGCAGCTAAATGTGATTTTAATTTACTTAAAATACAATGTGTAGAGTTCACATATAAATTAACATTTTTTAAGATTAAGTTATTAAGTGCAGTTAATTAAATTATCTATATTTAATAATTCCCTGCTTCCATCACATCTTTTACAGGAGCTGCAGGGCTCACATTCTGTCCTCTGGAAGGAGCACAAACTGCTCTTGGGACTCTGTACAATCACATTATTATTTGAAATGCTCCATGTAATTTTGAACTACCAAGTAATATAATTTTCTTTTTCAGTATATCCATTGTTGTGTAATAAACAGAGCTCTTCCTCACCTGACACTTATCGAATGCAGCACAATTAAAACAATGTATGAACAGGAAATGATCGCTATAGAAGTAGCAATAAATCGAAAACCAAACAATCTTCCTCTTCCTCTACCACCCAAAAAATCACGTGTGAGTTTTCATGTATATATGTGGATGTTACTATTTGGGGGAGAGCTATTGTTGCTTTAGACCTGAGGAGAAATAATTTATTCAGAAATTGCTGACTGCTATCCAGAGATTTTCAAACTATAATACTGCAGTGCCTTAAAATGATAAAATGTATTTGTGTCCTTCGTGTATAAAACTAAATCATAAATAATAAGTGACCACAAAACTATTTCAGTGTCATAGTTTTGAGATGGCTACACCCATGGTTTAACCAAGGCTCAGAAGTCATTCAGGATTTTTCTCTCTGCTTGCACAAGCCCCCTTGTACGCTTGTTCAGGTAAAACAAGAGGCAGGTGACAGTGATTCCAGTTTGCCTGAACAGGCCTGATCAACTTTTTTTAAAAAATTGAAATATCTCCAACCCACAATGTGAGAACTTTTGCAGTAAACAGAATTTATGACTTCAGTTTAATATTTCTGTTCTAATTTGCTGAAATGTTATTTACGAAAGAGAAATGATTCTGAAAAGAATCCTAGCAGGTAGTTTTGTATTTTCTCCTGTCATTTAATTAGAGGGATGAATTACTGCATTAATGCCAGACTGCTTTCTGGGCTTTCTGGGATAAATGAACTCTGATTTGGGCTTATTGCCTGTAGATTTTCTTGCAGTCACTCAGGACTTCCAAAGAGAATCATCCTTTTCTTATATCTGGAAACTTTATCCAGTCTTCAACAGGCACTTCCATTCTATCCAAAACCATCCCTACCAGATGCTCTGCAAATTAGAATTGTACTACTGGCATACTGACTTGAAATGTGTACGTACAGTGTATATGTATTGCTTAAAGAGAATGAAAATCACACCGTGCTGTTTTCTTTCTACCACAGTTGACCCAAAGTGTCTGGGAGATTGTCCAGCCTTTTAAAATTTTGCTGGTAAATGGTAGTAAATTGAATACAGAAGAAACTGCCAAAGTAAGTAACTATTTTCCACTACAATAAATACTTTATCTGTTCATCCCAGTACATTTTGTATATCATGATCATACTTGAGTTATTATTTAATTTATGAACATATCTATAAGATATATCATAAGTTTATATCATTTGTCATGTAATTTGATATTTAATGTTCCATTTACTCAGTTTACAAACTATGAACAATTCAAATTGAGCTATACATAAACATTCTTTTCTGTGGTAAGTATGAAAGGAAATGAACCATAATTTCTTATGAATCTAAAAAAATTCTCATTTTAAAATACATTGTTTTATTGTTGAATGCTATTAACGTGTTCAGTAGCTTAGAGATGAATTGCTTTGAACAATTTAAATAGAGTTATGCCCAAGTACAAGATACAAATGTTTTCTTATATTTAAATTAAATCAAATCAAACATTTATTGTCAATGCACAACCTGTGTACAATGAAATTGAAAACTACCACAGAGCCATAGAGGATGTATTTTATTGCATGCTTATTGATTTTTGCTCAATTTGTTTGAGTAGTTTTACAAAGCAGTTACTTTTTAATTCATTCTTGTGCTCCTTATTCACTTGGTGGCTTTCAGTAGTGTTCACCATGGTATCTTTCTGAGATAGCTCTGAGGGCAAGGATTGGGGACACCATTCCAGGTAGTTCTTTTCCTTTTTCCAGGGCTGGTTCCAATAGGTCCTGGTTGCAGAAAGGGATATTCTCTAAGCCCCTCTTGTGTGGCATGCTTTAGGGTTGTACTCTTTTCCCACTCCTTTTCAACATCTACATGAAAGCAGTAGGTGATGAAAACCCAGTTATATCTTTTGACTCCAAGTCAGCAAAGTGAGGCTGTTGAAGTTCTGTCTCAGTGTCTCTAGGCTGTCTAGGTTTGGTTAGGGGGGGATCATCTCTGGTTCATCCCATCAAGACCGAGTGTTTGCGACTTTGTGGGTCACTAAGAAGTAGGGGTATTTCATTTCTGACCTTGAATGGTGTTGCCTTACCCAATTCAAGAGTGGTGTGCATTCTGGAGATGTTAGACTCACAGCTCCTGCTTTATGAGTACAAATGTCAGAGAGAGCTCAAGGATGTTTAAGAAGGATGTATTGGTTCTCCTATGAGCTGTTCAGAGCATCCAGTAGTGGGAGGTGCTTCAATCTCCGTATTCATAGGCTGAGCTTGATTTGTGGAACGCTCCTCTCCTCCACATGACTCCTCCTCAGCGTTCCCCAGTTTTTGCTCAGCCTCGTGCGAGACAGGCAGTGCTTTGGATGCTTCTTTTACCGAAACAAGAATATTAGCAGGTTTGATTGCAATTCGGTTCCCTTTGATTTTTTTTGTCTTTAGCCTTCTCCCAATCCTTTATCAGTCTGAGAGTCCTGTTTAAGGGAAGCGCCATTTGCGCCTCCCCCCAAAAAAAGAGGTAGCGGGAGGCTTTTGGAGCTGCTCTGCACCACCTCCCCACAGCCAAAATTTCCTTACCTCTGCCAGTTTGATTGCCGCTGTGTCTTTAATTCCGTTTCCTTGCTAGCAGCTTGATATTTCGTTTTTAAAAGTCGTATCACCTTTATCCCCCCCTCCTCCAAACGCCGTTTCTTCAGTAGGTCTTATTCCTGACCAGCTTGCTTTTACAGGCTTATTCCGGCCACAACTTTTCAAATCTCTCTTGTTTAAGGCAAAGAACATTGCAGGCCTAAACAAGCCAAAACCATCTGACACACCTGACCGTTCAGGGGAGAGACCAGAGGACATGATCTTCATTCAACTGGTAGTTGAAGCAGAGGTAATTCCAGTTCCACCCATATTTTCGGACCTGGTGCAGAAGCAGTGGGCTTCTGCAGCAGTATACACCTCCCCAACTGGACATGATAGGAAATATTTCAACTTGGAACCTGATTTTGCAAAGTTACTGGGTACCCCTGAGGTAGACAAGCCTATAGTGGCTTTAGCGTCCCCCTCTATTCCCAGTGAGGCACTGGAGGCCTTAAAGTCGGAGGAAAAATGGGTCAAGCTAGCCCTACACAGAGCTCATCAGTCTGACGTGTGGGCTATCAGATCAGCTACGGCCACCTCCTTCCTCACGCGGTTGTCTCTTAGATGGCTTCGTCTTTTGAAACAACATGTTCCTTCTAACATCAGGGTGCAACAAGATATCGCCAAACTTACGGCAGCTGCTGAATTTTCTACCGATACTACCTATCACGCAGTCAAGTTTTCAGCAAGGGCCATTACCTCACATGTCACAGCGCGTCGCTTGCTATAGTTAAGACACTGGCAAGCCGACTTCAAGCACAAATCCAAGCTGGCCTCACCTCCCATTGCGGGAGATAGATTGTTTGGCCCATCCCTGGATCCGCTACTAATTGAAACATGCAACAAGAAGAAAATTCTCCCTTCCCTTTTTTGGAAGTCATATCCCAGAAGTCCCCAGTCCTTTCAGAGGGGATCCTTTTGATCTTTCTATCAGGGATCCTTCTCTTCCAGACACCAGAGACCCCCAGCAGTTAGACCAGGACAACAACCAGATAGGTCCAACTCAGTGGATAGAAGTAGAAGGGGTGGTCAATCCAAAAGATCCTTTCGGGGAACAGGGAACAAGCCCTTCCAGCGACCAAGATAACTCCCCGGACCCAATTCCCATTGGCGGATGTCTTAAGTTATTCGCTGACCAATGGGACTCCTCTACCTCTGATGCCTGGGTCAGAGATATGGTTAGATTTGGACTCGCGCTGGAGTTTAGATCCACTCCCCCAGATTTCCTTCATGTCATACCCTCCTTCCAGGGACCCGGTCAAGCGTAATCTCATGGTTTCCGCTATCCAACATCTACTGGATATACGAGCCATCCAACCAGTAGCAACCAATGAACAAGGGCAAGGTTTTTATTCACATCTTTTCATTGTGCCAAAAAATTTGGGGGGGTTGGGGGAGGTGGAGAGCGATATTAGATTTGAAACATCTCAACCGTTTCTTAGTATATCACAAATTTAAAATGCATACCCTCCAATCAATATTACTGGGCATCAGGAAAGGGATATGCTCACGTCCATAGATTTGATGGAGGCGTACCTGCACATTGCTTTTCGGCCCTCCCATTATAGGTTTCTGAGATTCTGCTACAATAACCACAATTTTGAATATGTGGCCCTTCCATTCGGATTAGCCTCTGCCCCAGGACCTTCACCAAGGTCCTCACAGCGCTAGCTGCCCACCTCAGGAACATCCTGGTACGCCTCCAGTGTTATCTTGACGATATTTTGATTTTATCTCCTTCCGCCCATCAGGCAGTCATAGACACTCAGAACACATTACTATCCATACAAGAGCATGGCTTCTTAATAAATTGGAAGAAGAGTCAATTAACACCTTCGACTCGGTTAATTCATTTAGGGGCAGTCATAGATACGGTGGAAGGCAAGGTTTATCTGTCACCAGATAGACTAAATAACATTCAAAAATTGGTTAAGGAGATCAGGGCGCTTAAGAGGGTGTCCTTAATGGACCTATCAAAATTGTTGGGCAAAATGATTTCATGTATTTCTATTATTCCTTGGGCCCGCCTTCACACTAGATCCCTCCAGTGGTTCCTGCTACTATACCAGTGATCCGGCCGAAGCAACTCCTAACACAAAGTCAGGGTTCCACCCAAGGTTCTCAAATCTCTCCTCTGGTGGTCCAAACCAGTTATCAACAGAGGCTGTCTCTTCAAGGAACCACAAAGGCTCACCATCACCACAGATGCCAGTCTGTTCGGATGGGGAGCTCACGTGCAGTCGCTCACAACCCAAGGCCAATGATCCAACATAGAACAGTCATGTAGTATAAACTGGTTGGAACTTCGTGCAGTACACCTGGCCCTTTGTAACTTCTTCCCCCAGGTACTCGGTCAACACATACTGATACTGACAGACAATGTAGCAGCCAAAGCTCACATAAACAAGCAGGGGGGCACACAATCGAAGCAGCTAATCTGGGAAGCGGAGCGCCTGTGTCACTGGGCAGAGAACAACATACTTTCCATCAAAGCAGAACACATTTCGGGTCTGTCGATTACACAGGCAGACTGGCTAAGCAGGGCCACCATAGATCAATCGGAGTGGCGCCTCCACCCAACCCTGTTCCAAGAAGCGGCGCAGACATTTGGTCAACTGGTGGTGGACCTATTTGCTTCCCCTCTCAACACTCAGCTCCCAATATTTTTTTCCAGGTACCCATCCCAAGGGGCGGAGAATTTCAATTCGCTCCACTGTCGTTGGCCCCCAGGGCTCCTGTATGCATTTCCTTCACTTCTGCTGGTTCCCAAAGTCATCCAGAAGTTACTAGACGAGAGAGCAGAATTACTTCTAGTAGTGCCTTATTGGCCCAGACGGCCATGGTTCGCAGACCTCCGCAGTCTCTTTGTAGCCCCCCCTGGAGAATCCTGTCAGACAGGGGCCCCTTCAACATCAGGACTCTCAATGGTTACAATTGACCATCTGGAGGTTGAGCGGAGTGGTTTGAAGAGTGAAAAGCTTTCCAACAGTTATTGACAAGATCCTAGCCGCCAAACGACCCTCAACAATTCGCATTTACAACGCCACATGGTCCACCTTCTGCAAATGATGTAGTAAGCTTCAAATTGATCCTGCCTCTCCCTCTGTCACCCAGATTCTAAAGTTTTTACAGGAGGGACTTGATAAGGGGTTGTCACCTAATATGTTAAAAAGGCAGGAGGCGGCCTTGGCATCAGTTCTCACGAGGGCCTCAGTTTTCTTTTACATCATCCACGCATAAGATTTTTACTTCGAGGAGCCACCAATTTGCGCCCTCCAGCAGTGCACCGTGATCCCACCTGGGACCTTAACAAGGCCCTTGTCGCTCTCACTAAAGGTCCTTTCGAACTTTTGAAAACATCAAGTCTCCAATTTCTCACGTACAAAGTAGTTTTCCTGGTAGCGATCACCTCCTCTCGTCGTATCTCGGAAATTGCAGCCTTGTCTGTCAGACAAGATCTCTGCGTTTTTCATGCTGATCGTGTGGTCCTTCGTTCCGATCCCACATTTATGCCCAAGGTCAATTCGTTTTTTTCATCGAGCACAAGAGCTTATTCTTCCAAATTTTTGCCCCAGACCATCACAGGGGATGGAAAGACAATGGCATAAGCTTGATTTGAGGCGTGCTCTGCGAATCTATATCAAGCGTACAGCGGCTTTCAGAAAATCAGAGGCTTTATTCGTGTCCTTTCAGCCCAATTCTCAGGGTTACAAGGTTTCTCCATCTACAATAGGCCGTTGGATATGGGCAGCAATAGCAAAAACATACCAGACCCAATCTCTGCAGGTGCCTAGGGGCATAACAGCTCATTCAACAAGGAGTGCAGCAACTTCGGCAGCATGGGCCACACAGGCATCAATAACTGAAATCTGTCAGGCTGCGGCTTGGGCTTCCCCATCGTCCTTCATTAGACACTACAAAATTGATGTGTTTGCTTCTGCTGATGCTTCCTTTGGCAGAAGAGTTCTGCAACGGGACCACAGAAACCAGGAGGAGATTCCAGACCAGACAGAGTCCCAAGTACCACAAGCTTTGGTATGTCCCACTACTGGATGCTCTGAACAGCTCATAGGAGAAAGGGCGTTGGTACTTACCTGACACGCCTGTTCTCTTTGAGCTGTGAAGAGCATCCAGACCCACCCTTTTTTCCATCTGGTGGGGTCCTGTTTCGGCCAATGAACTTTTTAGAACGTGAGGATGAAAGCGCTTATTTCTCTCGTCTTCGCCAAAACTGGGGAACGCTGAGGAGGAGCGTTCCACAAATCAAGCTCAGCCTATGAATGCGGAGACTGAAGCACCTCCCACTACTGGATGCTCTTCACAGCTCAAAGAGAACGGGTGTGTCAGGTAAGTACCAACACCCTTTTCATCATAATCCCAACAATGGTCCTCAACAAATGCAATCATGTCACTTCAGTTCTATAATCAGGTCCAAATCCTGACTGGAAAGGATCCAGATAACCTGTTCCTTCCAGCCCCCTCATGAGCTGTAAGCCAACCATTTATTCAACAACCTTCCCTAAAAAGTGTTTCTCATATCTCATGCAGAGAAGCATTCACCACTGCCTTTATTCAACCATCTGATACTTCCCAGAATAGTTTAATCAACTAGGAGACATGGGGATCTAAACCACATATAGATGAATTCACAGTACTGAAGACTCTGTCCATTTTATAAGGACCATCAGGTGCTAATTTTCTCAGATAACCAGACTAGATTATGCCTCAGCTAACTCTAACAGACACTGGTTGGATCTCCATTTTCATTAATTTGTCAATATTTAATACAGTATGTTTATTCTTCCTGTTCAAGTCTTGTACAGTTATGCTCATAACTTACGAATATTTGTCACCATGAAGAGAATATATACAGGTAGTCCTTGATTTACTACCATTTCTTTAGTGGCCAAAGTTACAATGGAACTGAAAAAAGTGACTTATAACTGGTTTTCACACATACATTTCTGTGGGCACCTGATCAAAATTCAGATGTTTATGACAGTGAAAATGTCCTGAGATCACATGATCACCTTTTGTGATCACCTTCTGACAAGAAGAATCAATGGATAAGCCAGATTTACTTAACCACCATGTTACTAACTAATAATTGTGGAAAGAAAAAAATGGGACAAAAATAAAATGGGACAAAAGTAACTTAACTATCTTGCTCAGAATGGAAATTTGGGGTAAATTGTGATTGAGGGTTATCTATATGTCTGATTAAATTCTATTTCATTAGAATTTTACTACAACTATTCTGCTTATGTTAAAATTTGTTTTAATTAAAATACTACACATCATAGTTTGTTTATATATTGATAAAGAAAAAAATTACAGTCTTAGAAATACCTCAATTGTATCAGAACTTTCTAAGTGTAATTCCATTACAATACAGTGTGTGTGCGTGTATCAGTGTGATATGAGAAGCTTTTGTAATTGTGTGTGTGTGTGTATTCAGTATTCATTCATATTCCCCCTTTATCATGTTTATAAAAAACTCAAACAGGCAAACATACCTAACACTCCTTCCTCCTCTTTTAGTATAATCTATAATCACTTCATTTCCTGGTTGTGATAATGCCGACAAATGGAAAATGATTTATTTTAAATCATTCTTGTTCTAAAAATGTCAATTAACAATTACATAAAATAAATTTGTGTCCTTACAGCAGAATTGTTTAAGCTTTGTTGCATACAATGTACAATAATATCATTAAGATCAATTGCATGAAAGCCACTTTTTCTATGTTTTTTTCAAGTATTTGTATTTTAATAATCCTTGGTATTATTTGTTTAGTTGATACAATATTTCAAATAATTTTCTGTCATGTGTCTTGTAGATTCATATTAGGTCTGGCCTCTTCCATGGCAATGAACTTCTTTGTAAACCTATTGTAAGCTCAGAAATAGCAGGGAGAAATGACCATGTTTGGAATGAGCCCTTGGAATTTGACATCAATGTCTGTGACTTGCCGAGAATGGCTAGATTGTGCTTTGTGGTTTATGCTGTTATGGATAAAATGAAAAATAAAAAGTCAGCCAAGGCACTGAATCCATCCAAATACCAGACCATGAGGAAATCTGGAAAAGTGGTAATGAATGTGTTTAATTCCTCTTTTACATTCCTGTTCGCAGCAGGGTATGCTACTTCATGTGTATCTTTGTGGCTGTAGATTTTTCAGATTTCTATTTCTCTCTATATATCCAAAGTTATTTAAATTCCTGAAAAGCTGTTTCAAATCAGCCATTGCTTCTTTCAACCTAGTCTATTTCGCAGGGTGGTCACTGTGATGATAAAATGAAGGGAGAATCTTCCCATGTGCAGTGATGGAAACCATCAAAGGCAAAATATGCAGGTTGTCCTTGACCTATGACCATTTATTTGGTCAGCAATGGTTCCAAGTTAGAATGATTCTGAACAAATTATAGTTACAACTGGTAGATGGAATCCTAGCACAGAACCAGTCACCAAGCATCCTAATCCCAATCATGTGATCACAGCCTTTTTTGACATTCGGCAGATTGTCAGTGCAGAAGCCATCAGGGAAGGTTGCAAGTTGCGAGGAAAAGTTTCCCCCACTCGTGCACCCTTCCCCACCTTGTAGCAACCACTTACCTGTACCTGCCTGAGGAACTGGGACATGGAAATTCCTGCCAGCTTCCCCGTTGGCTTTTGTTGTGGATTGTCATCAGGAAATTCTCTTGCATAACTGCCATGGTGTTCAGTTTTAACAGTGGCAAAAAGGGCTGCAGGAATTGCTGCCACTGAATGATACGGTCACATTTCATGACCATGTTGCTTCATGATGGAAATTCTGGTTCCAGTTGCCATTGTAATGTGAGAGCTACCTTATAACTGAAATACAAATATGATGTTTGAGGTTTCAGGTTGTTTCAACACTTCACATTTTATTTACATTTCGCTAGAGCTTCCCTAATATTTTCTGTAATAAACATTAATCTTAACTTTTTTATATGTGTTTTACCCACTAAAATATTTTTAGAATCTACAAAGACAAAAGCATTTCATTCTACAAAGATCTATTATGGGACTAATTAAATTTAAAGCAAATGTGCTATCTCTGTTAAACTGGTTTAACATTGTAAATAAAGTATAAAATTTAACTATAATCAACTTGAATATATTTATGAATTAGTTGAATCATTCATCTTTAGGTTCATATTTTTGTTCATGTTTATGTGTTTATACTTGCATCTTTTCTGTCAGGGTGTTCACTGTTTATATTCATTAGTTTTTTATCCTCATAACCATTTGCAGTCTTTCACATTGAGAGAATAGGGCTGCTCAATCAATGAGAAAATAAGTTTGCTGTAGTTTGTGCCTGGGTGTCCTTTCCTATAGTCTAAGCTGTATTGTTCCTGAATGTCTTTCAAGATCTCTCCCACACCAGCAACTTAATTAGTAGCAATTTTCTCCTATTAATTGTATCTTTGGATTTGTATATCTCAGGGTCAGTGTATCGCCTTGGTTTTAATTTTCAAATTATTTGGTTTGTC
The DNA here is from genome assembly GCA_015471245.1 of Laticauda colubrina. Lineage (NCBI taxonomy): Eukaryota > Metazoa > Chordata > Lepidosauria > Squamata > Elapidae > Laticauda > Laticauda colubrina. The sequence goes on from BLBF01000053.1 coordinate 1,464,070, forward strand.
TTTGCAGCATTATCCTGTGGCATGGGTCAATACTATGGTATTTGATTTTAAAGGACAGTTGAAGACTGGAGACTTTCTCTTGCACAGCTGGTCATCATTTCCTGGTGAGACTGAAGTTGCTATATGGGCTCCTACAAAGCCTCAGTTGATTTCAGAGTCACTGATATGCTGGGACTGTCTACAACAGCTACTCTGGAATGAAAGGCTTGCAGTGTGGATTAGGATTAGTTCAGTGTTAGAGAACAGGATGAAGATCTATAATGTATAGTTATAAAATACTGATAGGAATGATAATCAATCCCTATTAGAGACCTATTTTCCCTAAGATGAAATCTTTCCCTTGGCTATCAGTGGTAGAAACTTTCTTTTAAGAGATGGATATCTTATGGTGGCTAGGTTAATACTTAACCTTTGCAAGGGAAGCTGCTGTGTCATTTTTCAAGAAACTTAAAAGTTGTTGTACATATGTGCTACAATTATTTTAGTGCATTCTCTGAACCACATTTTGGAAATTAAATCTAAAGGAACTGCTTTGCCCTATTAGATTTCTTAAAGGTTCCTTCTTCATTAAAATAGATTAGAACTTGTTTCTCAGTCATTGTATTTTGTTTAAGAATAAGATGAAGAATGGAAAGTACATGTATGGAATAAATACACTCACTACCTATGTTTATTTTAATACAGGTATACAAAAGATTTTAAGATAGATAATATTCCAATTTGGAAACATCCCACTTTGATTGTAACACAAATGACTCAGCCTCAAAAAAAAAGAACCACCCTGTGAAATAGAGGAGTAACTATTTTGACTCTGGACCATTTCCAGTAATGTCATAGAGAACATTTTGTCATTGGAACATTTCCAGTAAAGTCAGGATGTTTCAGCCTTGAACTGTTTTATTAACCTGTGTTCAGAATATTTACATTTCCATCTAACTTCCAATTAGTTTAGAACTTCCAATAGTTTATGTGGAAATACCTTGGTCTCTATTTCTTTAAAGGTTGTTCAATGATCTGTTGGCCCTCATAAAACCAATTCAGTTTAAATTGAATTAATCTAAATTAATTAATTAATCTACCTCTGTTTTTTCTCTGTTTATAAAGTATATTTAGCATTGGAAGCATAGTCATGAGGATCTTGAAATGTGTTTATTTACAGAAGTAAACAGCCTTTAAACAACATGTATAGTTAAACAAAATGTGTGTTATTCTGGTTACCTAGATGAACTTGAAGAAATGTTGAATCCAATGGGAACAGTACAGACTAATCCATACAGTGAAAATGCAACAACTTTGCAAATCAGATTTCAAGAATTTTCAAAATGCCCTATTTATTACCCTCCTTTTGATAAGGTAAGCAGTCATGATAATTTTTGCATGTGCTTTCACTTCCACACCAGTGCCCAAAAATATACAAGCCCAACATACCTCTTTGTCCAATTGTATTGTTACCAGGGAACATACAACATAGCTAAAGATCTCATAAAAAAGCTTGGACATCTCACAGAGGGGAGCAAATATTCTGTCAACTCCCCACTACAGTGACTCCAGAAAATCAAAGACCTAATATAGAAGGTAAGATTATAGTTTCATTCAATGTCACAATACTCCTTACATCCATAAATTCAGAACCAGGGGGAAAATGCATGACAGCAGTACTATACAATACACCCAAAATATCCAAGTACATTTAAGATTGACATACCCAGAACCATAGACCTCATCAACCTCTGGCTCATTACCTGTTTTCAGTATAATTGAAATTATATATCAACAAATCACAGGAAAACTCATGAGACCACCACTTTAAGGACTCATAGCAAAGACTGCATGCAGCATCTAGAAACCATAGCACTCCCAAGCACACAACTAAAACTATGGATCTGGTATGTGGACAACAGCTTTGTCATAATAAAAAAGGAAAAACTAAAGAAGAAATGAAGCAATCAACATATTCAAAGAAATAAAATTCATATGGAAAAAAGATGACAACAATGCACTGCCCATCTTGAGTGACCTCATCAGCAGAAGAAATGGTCACAAATTAGAAAAACAACTTTAAGGGAGAAAACACCCACACTAATTTAGTAATCCACTAGCAAAATAGCAACCCAGTCTCCCATGAGGGGAGCTAACCTTATTCAGATGGGCACAAAAGCACTGTGGCAACCCAGAACACCAGAAAAAGAAAACATATCATCTAAACCATATCTTTTAACAAAAAGGATACCTGCACAACTTTATCAAAAGTTCCTGACTATTCAACCCACTTCAGCACAACCACCACAGGCTATGAGAAGGATAATACTACCATACATTAAAAATATCTAAGAAATAATCAATGTACAGGCTATTGCAACCACACAGTATCGCCAGCACACAAACTAACTAAATTCCTCTACAACATCTTCAGTAAAAACAAAAGAGCCAGTAGCCTTAGGGGGGCGGATGGGAAGATATGTGTTATCTGCAACATACATAATAAAATCTGTAACAACTACTATGCAGGATAGACAGAATACCCTTGCAGTTAGAAGACACAGTGAAAAATCCTTAATTTCACAACACACCAACTTAATCATAATTTCATCCTAGAGACCAAACTAAATCCAAAACCACTGGGGAATTCCTGAAAGCCTGCCACTCAAACCAGCCATTTACAAGCCGATAGACAACATTACAGTTCTTTTCAAAAGACTATAACATCATCTCACCAGCAATCAATAGCCAAATAAACAGAAATTGACAGAAGGACTAACAACATACAAACAGTAAACAGCAGCCTATTCAAGGAAATACCAAGAAGAAAACAATACCCTCATCAATTTTGAAATGGCAAGCCACTGTATTTAAACAGCAAACTCCACAGTTTTCGAGCACTGAAGATTTTACCAAACCAAGTAACAAAATATCTGCAAGAAAACAGCCAACCTTAGAGACCACATGGACACAATAGTACAGTTTTAAATCTGTGAGATTGTTTTCAAAACATAGGTTGGATAGAAGTTCTTTCTGTATATATAGGCGAACAAATTTTCTAAGAAATCTTTACCTCTTAATCCTGCACATATGCTACTGTGCAGCTGCAGAATCCATATGTATGTTTCAAAATGGGAGGAGGTTCATTTAAATCCACTGTTACTTATAACATCTAGAATGTGGTGCAGATCATTTGAATCTATAGTATCTTTGAATAGAAAATCTATTTTGTAGATTTGCAGATCCCCCTGTAGGGGGGATATAATCATACACTTTAAGTTGCCAATAGAAGTAGCTGAAAAATGAAATGATGCTATAGGTACAACTTGAAAACTTTAAATTGACAAGTTGCATAAATTGACAAGTCTAAAACAATGGTCCCCAACCTTTCCGGCTTCGTGGCCTGGCAGAGAGGTGGAGAGGATGCTTACATCTGAACACAAGCACAAATGCAGCATTGTGCATGCTGTAGGTTAGGGAACAGTATGGAATTTGGGCCAATTTGATGCCTATTTTCATTCTACTCTTTCCACTGCCAACTATTATTATTACCAATTTTTACCAATTATTATTGCTGCCAATTAGTACCAACTACTGCTAGAAATACTGAAGCAAATGAATTGAGAATTTGAAGCCAATGAGGAATTTTAAGATTATAATTCTTTTTGTCATAAACCTTCCCCAGTAGAACTTTGCATTTCACACAGTTTCATGTTGAATCTTTGGCATCTCTAGATAGATCTGGGTAAAAATTCCTGCATATTGACCTAGAAGAGTTTATGGACAAACCCAATATAACCTTCCTTCTCCTTTAATTAAAGAGAAGTGCATCATTCCAACCCATATAAATCTGAAATGTTCACAACTTTGTGATTTCAAGGTCTGCATTCTTCTTTTAGTATTTAAGTTTTGTTGTTACAGAGTTGTGTTTATTGTTGGTACAATGAATTTTCTTACAATGAAACAGTGGAACTTGGATTCATGTTAAGATACGATGCAGATTTTGTATCTGAAGGAGGACAGGAAGAGCAATGTAAATGACATTAATTTCCTTGCATGCACATGTCATATATCAGGCTACACAGAAATCAGTTCATCTTTAATTCTAATATTGACTGACCTTTTTCAGTTGTGAATGTGTGTGTGTGTATGTGTGGGCAGTAAAATTTAAATGTAAACTTAAATTTCTTAACATGAGTTAAATTTTCTGCAGATACTTGAAAAAGCAGCTGAGATTGCAAGGAACAGTGATTGCTCTGGCATGGCAGTAAGTATCAAAGATGAAATAATTGCCATTTCCCATTTAAAATAGAATGTATTTATGTATTTGCTAAATGCTAATGTTCAGAAATAATTAGTTAAATCATGATATTCTTTCAAAATTATGTTTCTAGTAAAATGCATAGAAAGCCTGCTTGTTAGCAGCTCACTACATATTGTGGTGTACCAGAAATTGTGAGCATATCTGAAAATGAGAGTAAATTAATTCAAATAATTATGAATCGTTTTTTTGTAATTTTCTGTACATTTAATATTTAGAACTATTAAAGTTTTTATAGTGTAAGATAACCAACATTTATTATCTCAGTATTATGTTTTGACTTTAATATTTATTCTATACTTAACTGTTCTGAAAAAGTATTATGTTTTGATTGTTACAGGTTTTTGGATTGATAAAATTTATTAGTAGACAATAGTCTTTAGATGTTTTATATGAAATAGTCAGAAAATAAATGTTTTAAATCAAACTTGAACATAGTACTGTACTCTAATTTCATGATATATGAATGAGTTATTGTCCTTGCAAGCACTTTTACATTCCTTGCTCCTTTCTTCTCTTATTTTTAATACCCTTATATTTTTATTCAGCTTTTTATTATCCAAAGACAGTTGAGCCAGGAATTGGAATTGGATGAGGTTGGATATGTTTTGAAGTTGGTTTATTTAAATAAATATAGCTTGAATATATAACATGACAAATTTTGGCTAAATAAGAGCCTAAGTGGAAGCTTCTACATTCCTTTTTACCACATTGGATAGGTCACAACAGCTCAGGAGAAGACTTAGCGTACTTGGCATAATTCCAAAGTAATTTACTACAGGTTCAAAGCAGCAAAAATAAATTTCTCATAGCATTGGCAAGGATATAAATTACCAAAAATATCAGACCTGGAGCTTAAACTTGGAGAATATCCAGTAATGGCAAAATGCAGTAAAGCAGGTCTAAATATCAATAAATAACAATGCTGGATGGGGAATTCTGGGAGTTGAAGTCCACACAACTTCATGTTGCCAAGGCAGAGAAATATTGATCGTACAGTTTTTAAAGGGGAAAAAAACTAATTTAAGCATTAAATTCAAACGTAGACACACATACAAATGAGATGTCTATAAATGTTGTATGTTAGTCAAAATATGAGGAAAGTTAGAAACTAATATTTATAATTTTTTAGTAGAGTTTTCCCCCCTTTTCTAGTTTGTTGTTTATATTGTATGTTCAAATATTGTACCGTGGAAAAATGATTTCTAAAACTTTTCCGTCTTTAAAACATAAGTATCAAGTTCTGTTGGATGTTGACTTTGTATGGTATTCTTCACTTTCCTTTAATCCGTATATCTACCTTTAAATGACACAAACTTTTGCTTTTATCCATTCTTTGCATTTTAAATTCAAACTCATTTCAGCAAAAATATTACCCAAAATGAAATAGTAAATAACAATACTGCCCCTTAGTGGTCTTCATTAATAAGTGTATACGGTATTTCATGAACTACAATATTTCCATTTGTGATGCATATAAAACTTGTAAAATGAATATGATTTGATAAACATTTACATTAAAACAAGGGAAGTATCTGTTATGGCCTTATGACATTTGCAGCAGTACAAGAACAGAAAGGCTTGTTTTGATACATATGTAAAATGTACAGAATGTCTGCTTGACATTCTATCTTACAGGGTCGTGGTGGCAAAAAGTTCTTCATTGAGCTAAAGGAGATCATGGAAAGGGACCCCTTATCTCAACTGTGTGAAAATGAAATGGATCTCATTTGGACATTACGATTCGACTGCCGTGAAAATTTTCCACAATCCCTGCCAAAATTATTGCTGTCTGTGAAATGGAACAAGCTTGAAGATGTTGCTCAAGTAAGACATATAGAAACTATGTAGAGAAATAGTAATACCAGGGACAAAGCAAGTAATTTTGTTCAGGAATGTATCAGGTCATAATTTAAATGAGATACTGTTAATTGGAAAAACATAGACAAGCTATTTTATTTTTACAAAAAAAATAAATTGTTATTGTAAGCTGCTTTATCAATATTTTTTCATTTGTAAATTCTGTCCATTTACTCTACTGCAGTTTTTGAATTCTTTTAAAATCAGGTATTTGGGGCGATAAGAGAGGGAAAGGATATCATTGTTACAATAACAGACATGGGTAATGTTTCTTCTTCCAAATCCGTCTTGAGTAATTGTACCAGAATAAAATGTAGAAACATCAGAGCAATTCCTCAAAGTAGTTCATTTACATTTCATAATGTGCACAGAAATACAGTAGAAACAGTAGTTACATCTGGATATTATGATATAGTGGTATTGTGTTCCTTTTTGTTTTTCCTTTTGGACTCCACAGTGTTTTCTAACTTTTAATTTATTAACACTCTTAGTACTTGAATAGCATTTACCCCAGTGTTCATAGTAGGATTTTTAGATACTGATCTTTGGACCAGCTGCAGAAATCTGATTGATTGATGTACCATCAAGTTGTTTTTAACTCCTAGTGATTCTATAGATGTATTTTCTTCATGTATGGTTTATCCCAAAACTGGCCTTGTAGGTTTTCCAGTGGTACAAAAAATCTATTTAAAACATTACTGCTCTGACATTATTGATATTATAATTTAAAACCTTTTGAACAATCTCGTTGTATAAGATAATGCCATAGAGAATAATAGTTTTCAATATTTTATAAGAGCAAAATTGTGCATGGCATCAACTTTATTACATTTTAAAATGTTTTAAATTTGTTAAAATGTGGGAAGAAGGTGGTAAAGAGATAGCTAAAAGTAGCATATTTCATTGAATGAAATAAAGAGAAAGATTCCTAGTTGCTGTAATTTTCCCATTTATAATGGAATGTTACTTTTTTGTGAGTATTTTTGCTCTGAATCAATATAACTGATTGTCCTGCAGAAGTATTGTTGTTTTGGTTTAAGAAGGAAAGCTTTGAGCCCAGATGTGATAAGTCCCCTTATTGGCCTCTGACCAATACTCTTAGATCAGCCAGTACCCACCTGGGATGTTGATCTAGCTGGTCAGCATTTCCCTCCTTATTCAAGCTCAGAGAAAGAATGTAAACAAGAATTGGCTGTATTTTTGGAATCTTCTTGGCTCCTTTCTCAGGTCATTGAGCTCTTGTTTCCTCTAAGGGTCATATCACTTAACTTTTTCTAGTTCTATAACCTCTGCCTCTAATTTTAAGATTTTTTTAAGCAGTCATAATCATAGTGGTAACAGAACAATATTCCATATGTTGCCCACATTTTTGAATTCTTCGATTCTGTTATCTGATATTGTAGAGATGAAGCCAAATATATACAATATTAAATTCCATGTTTCCTGCAAGGAAAGGCTCAAGTTAGAGCTCTCAGTGCTCAGCATGTTGAGTTCAAGTGTGAATTCAGGGCTACATCACTGCTCCAAGGATAATGTCATTTGCATTTTCACGATGGGGCAGTTAATTTTAATATTAGCATTTAATCATATTTTTTCAATTTTTTAATTCATATTTCCATATTTTATCAGTCATCAACTGCTTTAGCATTCAGTTGAATAGGGAGGGCATCAAATAAGATATAAGAGATAACAGGTTGTTAATATGGAACTATTTCTAATACAAAAATAACCAGTTCTTTGTTAAATTAATTACCAAATAGCATTTGTCCCTCTTTCTAGAATTTGCAAATAAACAAAACTGAGCTAATTCATGTCCAGAGATTAAGGAGATTACACAAATCTAACTTGTCACCCCTTTTTTTAGCTTATTATTTTATGTATCCTGAATGTCTTCTCTAATATCTGATTTGAATTTGATTTATATGAACTACTACCCCTTGAGTATTTTACTCCATGATTCTTCTGTTCTCTGACATGCAGGGTCTTTATTCTGCCACAGATAGAAGAATAATGAAGAACTTTCAAATCTCCACCTTTTACATCACTAAAGGGAAAAGAAACAAATGAAATTATTGACATTTTCACCAACTGGCTAGAAATAGGAATATTAAAGAGTCAAAGTTTGTGTTATCATTCTCCTCCTTGTTAGTTTTAAATGGTGTCTCTCATTATATTATATACACTGCTCAAAAAAATAAAGGGAACACAAAAATAAGACAAACTAGATCTGAATAAATGAAATATTCTTATTAAATACTTTGTTCATTACATAGTTGAATGTGCTGACAACAAAATCACACAAAAATTATCAATGGAAATCAAATTTAGCAACCCACGGAGGTCTGGATTTGGAGTTACACTCAAAATTAAAGTGGAAAAAAACACTACGGGCTGATCCAACTTTGATGTAATGTCCTTAAAACAAGTCAAAATGAGGCTCAGTTGTGTGTGTGGCCTCCACATGCCTGTATGACCTCCCTACAATGCTTGAGCATGCTCCTGATGAGGTGGTAGATGGTCTCTTGAGAGATCTCCTCCCACACCTGGACTAAAGCATCTCCCAACTCCTGGACAGTCTGTGGTGCAACGTGGCGTTGGTGGATGGAGTGAGACATGATATGCCAGATATTCTCAATTGGATTCAGGTCTGGGGAATGGGCGGGCCAGTCCATAGCATCAATGCCTTCATCTTGCAGGAACTGCTGACACACTCCAGCTACATGAGGTCCAGCATTGTCTTGCATTAGGAGGAACCCAGGGCCAACCGCACCAGCATATGGTCTCACTAGGGGTCTGAGGATCTCATTTAGATACCTAATGGCAGTCAGGCTACTTCTGGCGAGCACATGGAGGGCTATGTGGCCCCCTAAAGAAATGCCACCCCACATCATTACTGACCCACTGCCAAACCAGTCATGCTGGAGGATATTGCAGGCAGCAGAATGTTCTCCATGGCATCTCCAGACCCTGTCACGTTTGTCACATGTGCTCAGTGTGAATCTGATTTCATCTGTGAAGAGCACAGGGTGCCAGTGGCGAATTTCCCAATCTTGGTGTTCTCTGGCAAATGCCAAATGTCCTGCATGGTGTTGGGCTGTAAGCACAACCCCCACCTGTGGACATTGGGCCCTCATACTGCCCTCATGGAGTCTGTTTCTGACCGTTTGAGCAGCCACATGTACATTTGTGGCCCGCTGGAGGTCATTTTGCTGGGCTCTGGCAATGTTCCTCCTGTCCCTCCTTGCACAAAGGCGAGGTAGCAGTCCTGATGCTGGGTTGTTGCTCTCCTATGGCCTCTTCCACGTCTCCTGATGTACTGGCCTGTCTCCTGGTAGCACCTCTATGCTCTGGACACTACGCTGACAGACACAGCAAACCTTCTTGCCACAGCTCACATTGATATGCCATCCTGGATGAGCTGCACTACCTGAGCCACTTGTGTGGGTTGTAGACTCCATCTCATGCTACCACTAGCATGACAGCACCATCAGCATTCAAAAGTGACCAAACCACCAGCCAGAAAGCATAGGAACTGAGAAGTGGTCTGTGGTCACCACCTGCAGAACTAATCCTTTATTGGGGATGTCTTCCTAACTGCCTATGCTTTCCACCTCTTGTCTATTCCATTTGCACAACAGCATGTGAAATTGATTGCCAATCAGTGCTGATAGCTTAGTGGACAGTTTGATTTCACAGAAGTGTGATTGACTTGGAGTTACATTGTGTTGTTTAAGTGTTCCCTTTATTTTTTTGAGCAGTGTATATTACATCTCATTTGAACATGTTTCCCTTTGTGTGTGTGACACGGGGCAATATTTATTAACTAAATAAATCTTGTTTTTTAGATTTATATTCTGCCTTTTCTCCAAGAATTCAGAGCAGCTCAAATGGGATTTACTTTTATTTTTTCTCCCCAAAAAACCCTGTGAAGAATATTGAGCCAATTATATTTTTCTCTGTCTGTCCAAAGTCATTCAATGGCTAAGATGCAGAAAGTTGGGTACAGTAGTCTAACTCTGTTCATGAATAAATTTTCGTAAATATTTTAGTTACTGAATTCTGCATATATTATGTTTATTTTCTGAACAGCTTCAGGCTCTTCTTCAGATATGGTCAAAATTGCCTCCCCGAGAAGCATTAGAATTACTAGATTTCAATTATCCTGATCAATATGTAAGAGAATATGCTGTGGGCTGTTTACGACAAATGAGGTAAGTAGTATGGAAACTTTATCCTAGTAATTGGCTCACAAGTTGGATCTCAACAAGAAAATCCTGTGACTTTTACCCTGAGTGAAATAAATTCTCCAACTCAGGAAACAATTCCAGCTGTGGGCCAGGCTAAAATCCCAGTTTACTGATGATATCAGTAAGATCAGGCTGGGTGGTCCTCCTTTGGGAAGTGTTGTCTGGTCAGGAGAGGACAAGTCTCCCATTTTCTCTGGGGCAAATGCATTGGAAAGATGTAGATGTTTTCAGAATGCCAATTTAGAAAGCATCCAACTAATGTCCTATGGAAGTGAATCTTTGCAAATTTAGGATTATGTCATGTGAAACATACAGGAATGTACTTGAGCAGATGTGCAACAGATTTGGTATGTCTGTGAAAATATAATAGATTTTCCAAGAATCTGTTTATTTGTTTAGTTTTGGTTAAAGCATAGATTTATGTATTCAATGAAAAATTTTTCAAAAAAAATCTTAAGTATTATCAGAGCAGTGTTGTTGGATTTTGTGGCCTTGACTTTTATGAACAGTGCTGTATATGATTAAAAGCATTTCTTATTTATTTCCAAGGCTAAATTGTTAACAGAATATTTTGACGACCTTAAAATGTAAACAAGATGTTTTTTTTCCTGCAAAAATTGTCTAAGTTTGATATAATGTGTAGTAATTCCAGGGGACTGTTTCTACTGAGCATTTGGCATAAATTATTTCATATTTTTTTTCTATTTTGCATGTGTGTATATCTTTTAGGACAGCATTTGCATTCAGCATGTTATGTCAGTTTTTGCGGGCATCTTTCTTGCGAAGCAATATATAAAACAGAAAAAATGTTTAATCTCAATTGATGAAAGTAATAAGTGCTGGAGTCAGAGAGCAAAAATGCCATAGTTAGCAGTACCCTCTCTAATGTTGTAGCATTATATAGTGTACTGGTCACATCGCTATTGTACTCTAGAGAGTGACTTGAGGAGAATGTTGACAGCTACGACTGGATGACTGGATTTAGTGATTTATTTTTTTTTTGCTTTAGTACATATAGCAATTCTTTTTATATATGAATGGACAAAATATATTTTCTCTGTTGATATGATCTTTATTTGTAATTTCCATTTGAAATGAAACAAATGAATTATTTTCTTCAGCAAGAAAGTTGGAAGTTTGAAGTTTCCCATTGATCTTTAGGATAAAATTCCTGTAACTGATCTTAAAGAGGTAAAGATATAGATAGCTATGACACTTGAGGAAGTTGACAATATATTTCAGAGATGAACCCAGCCACTTGTAAATTATAACCTTCTCCTTTTGATGATAAATGCATCCAGACAGGGCACAAAGACATGAGAGGGGTCTGTTGCCTGCCTTGAAGGAGGTGTTAGTGTATCTCCTCTTTAAAAAGTGATCCTTTGGTCTGAACATCTCAGAAAATTATCAGCAAGTCTCCAGCTTGCCATTTCTTGATAAGGTTATTAAGATTATGTATGGTTAGGTTTCAGCTACAGAAAATCTTGGATGAGACAGATTGTCTTTTTAAATGGTATCAAGCCAGAGCATGAGACAGAAATTGATTGTTCTTGTGAATGATTTGCAGCAGAATTGTTTTACCAGATCTTTTTTGACTAAATCACTTAGAGAGGGCTGTAAAGCAATATATAAGTCTAAGTGCTGTTGCTATCTTCTTGAATTTGCATCAGCTGCTCAGTAAGGAGATGACAACTGGCTAAGGAGCAATTCAGGTGATGTATATGCAGATTCATCTTATGTATTGGTTGCATTCTTGGACTGGGAGGTCCTACACATGGTCACTCAGATTTTCAAAAAGATTGGGGAGGAGTTGTATTCAGTCGGTTCAGCCTGACTTTTTAGGACTCCTTTCATATATCTTAAAGATTTCCCTTCCGCTGTATTTTCCACTTATTCTACCTAGACAGTTATGCAATTGTACTTTCTGAGGAGTCCCCTCTATTAGGACATGTACAGTAGCATAAGATCACCCAACATCAAGCATTCTCTGTAGCAGGCTGCCTTCTGTGGAATAGCATGCTCCCTGAAGCATGAATGGCTCCCACAATCATGGCATTATGAAAATTGACAACAACATGCTATGTTCTGTCATGATACTACTTTTTAATTTTCCAAATTACGTTGTTTTTTTTGTCCTTAATTTAAGTTTTGGATTTTTATCTTATTTTTAACAATTAATAAGAAGATGGCGATATTCTTTTGGTTTTAGGTAACTAAATACATCTTACAAATCAGTAAATATATACATACATACTGTTTTATTGTTGATTTTAATTTAGTTTATTATATTCTGCATTGGGAACATATTATAGATAACAATGTAAAATAACATAAAAATGAGAATGCATTCATCCAGAATTCCACTAATTTATTTACTTTTTTCTAACCTATTTCTAGTGATGAGGAACTTGCTCAGTATCTCCTACAGCTTGTGCAGGTCCTGAAATATGAAGCTTTTCTTGACACTGCTCTCTCCAGATTCCTATTAGAGAAAGCCCTGGCAAACAGAAGGATAGGACAAATGTTGTTTTGGCATTTGAGGTGAGACTTAAAATGACAAAATACTTGTAGCAAATAAGTAGCAAGCACTCATTCTGAGTGTTATATTTGATTGTTCTGTTTTATATCATATATGTATAATTTATGTTTTCACTATCCAATTAAATTGGATTGTTTAAAAGTAGATAACATTTAAAAATGCTTTAATTGAAATTCCTTTTTAGAAATGGTTTATTTTTACTGTAGACCAGTTATAAGTCAATGGTAAATAAGTGAATTTCAAGTAGATATAAAATATGCAATTCTTGCATACAAATATATTAATAAGAATCAATAAAAATGCATGCAAATGTAAATACATAAATATAGTCAGTTGAATAAACCATCAACAGTTGAATGATCAACCAAACTTGGTAAGAAATAACTAAGAGTTGCTTAAAGATTGCTATATTTTGTGAAGCATTTTTTTTCTGACATTGATCTCATTATAGCAGCTGGAGATAAAGGGAATGAAAGTGCTTGACCACAAATGATAACAATTCTTTCTGAGTACCAGCATAAAGCAGGTAGTACAATATGATCCAGTGTTTCAATATGATCCCATTTTGAGTGGAGACACTGCAGGACTAGTTGCTAGATATCTAGCACGCTGGATAAGTAGAGCAAGTCAAAAACATATTTTTAGGCAAGATTGACGGGTCTATTTGTATCTTTGTGTCTTTGGCATATTGCCTAAGGTTGGTGAATATTCATTCATAGCCCAACTGGGAAATTGTGGTCCATGAAAATCAAAGTGGATAACCAAGATTAGAGAAGACAGAATGGCTGGAAGAAAAAGTACCTTAAGCTAGGAACAAAATATATGAATTCAAATAGATATTTCAGTTTTAAGTAACTGGTTGCATGGTACAGCATTGTATTAAGGCCCGGTCCCACTGCACTTACGGATGAAAAGAGGATGAAAAATGTTAAAAAAAAGCTTGCCATCTGCTGGAAAACACTATGCACCCATTGTGTACTCACTGCATACGTATTTCATATGCTCTATCCGTTGAGCATCCGTCCACTGCAATTTCATCCACGCAAGAAGTTTTGAGCTGCACAAAACTTTGTGAACGGATGAACGTTCTGCCGCATACAATGTACATCCGTGACATATACAGGCAACAAATGTTCTGTGTCCGTTAACATCCGTTAAACGTCCGCTGTATCCTCTGCATCCTCTGGCCATCCCCTCAACTCACATCTGCTGCAGCTGAAAACGGAAAGAGGGAGGAAACAAAAGGTACACGGAATGTCTACACAGCGTTAGTAGCACGGAAATAGGATGTAAGCGTATGCATCTCATATATAAAGTATTCAAAATGGACAAAATGTTTGTATCTGGGATGTATCTCGTATATTTAGGATGTCTGGAGTATGTCCAGAGTGTGTAGAAGGACACCTAGCGGACAACCAATATTTTCTATAAAAAGGGGAGAAAATCATCTGGATCTCTGGGATGGTGGACTATACAGTCCCACTATGGTTGCACTGGAGGTTTATCTATCACACAACTATCCTTATCTATCCCACAAGCATGCAAAGGCTTAACCATTTTTTCAAAGTTTTCACCAACACTTTATTAAGTAAAAAAAATGAACCAAGTAAACTAAGTGTGTTAAGCAAAGATAACCTTTATTAACTTTCTTAGGAAAACTTCATGACTTTATCAAATAAGCAAAATGAACCAAGTAAACTGTAGTAAGTGTGTTAAGCAAAGATAAACTTTCTTAGGTAAACTTTATGACTGTATTAAATAAGCAAAATGAACCAAGTAAAGTGTCTTAAGCAAAGATAAACTTAACAAGTAAGCAACTCAGTCTCTGACACTATTCTCAATCACTCTGAGTCATATCCCTGGTCTCAGCTGTTAAGCGGGCAGGGACTGTGGAGGTGGCTGTGGTTTGAGTGCTGGTCTGAGGCACCATTGGGGTGCTTGGCCCCAAGGGTACAACAGGTGGTGGTGTGTTCAGGAAGCTATCCAAGAGCTGACTCAGTCCCGTGAGGTTGAGAGGCCCTTCATCAAGGACTTGAGATGTCAGGTCCAATACTGATGATAGATTGTCTGTTAATGGGCTTGGCTGTGGGGTGGAGGAAAGAGAAGTGTAGTGGGGCTGTCTAGTCTGCAGCTGGGTGAGGACTGGTGTCTGTGGCGTCTGATGAACCTGGGCCTGGACTGGGAAGTTCTGCTTCTACTGTGGGAAGTCCTGGTAGTCGTAGCCTTGGTAGGTGAGGGGCTGTTGAAAGCCGTGGAAGGGCTGTGACATCACCTGGGGTGAAGGAGCAGACCTGGACTGGGTAGGAGCAGCTTCAGCTGGGCCTTGAGGGTTGTGCAGAAGTGCTGTGATCTTCTTCATCACCTGGTACTGGCCCTCAGGGTCTGGCTCTCGTAGGTGATGAAGGTGTTCCTCCCCAAGGATGCTCTGTCCAAGTGGACCAGCTAAGAGAAAAGTTCTGTGCTGGTCTTCATTGTGTCCCTGATCTCCAACACCACACTGTGGTCCAGGCCCTCCAGTCTGCCTCTCTGCCTGCATCCTCTGGAGCTGGGGGTGGGGTGGGTTGGCCTCTGGTGGCTGCTGCTTCTTCCTCCATTTGTGACAGCAGGGCGTCATCCTCCACGGGATCCTCCAAGTCTGCCGGCATGGGGAGTGCAGCTGTCGGAGGGGTCTCTGTTGTGGGGCCCTCTGAAGACACCTGCCTGGATAGGGTAGCTGGCTCCTGGCTGGAAGAGGACTGGCTGTCTGTGGGCTGTCTGAGGGAGAGGGGTCTCAGAGGGGCTGTTCCTCGGTGGTAGATCTCACCCTCCAGGAAACTGCACTTGGCCATGACGTACATCTCCTGGTCAGTGAGCTTGACAGCGGCCTACCCGGATTTCTTGAGGTGTAACTTGCTATACCAGGTGTGCATATGCTTCTACCATCCAAGGAGTACTATTGCAGTGTACCCCAGGCTCTCTGCCTTGTCTCTCCAAGCTGCCTGCTTCTTCTTGGTGTCCCGATACAGTCTGTGGCCCTTTCTCCACAGGTACTCGTTTTCCCACAGCCATTCCAGCACCTCATCCTCATGCTCCTCGGAAATGGTGTACTGTTTCTTCTCTCCCTTCTCCTTCCCTTGCCTCTTCCTCACTCTGGCAGGGGCTTCAGCAGGGCCTTCAGGGGCTTGAGCAGCGGGGCCTTCAGGGGCTTGAGCAGCAGGGCCTTCAGCAGCAGGGCTTTGAGGGGCTTGAGGGCCTTGGGGCTGGCCCACCACAGCAGCAGCAGCAGCTTCAGAGTCAGTGCCAGGGGGTGGGATGCTGGTTCTGATCTTCTTCACCTTGCCAGGGCTTGAACAAGTAGGCACGGACTTCCTCTTCTTGCCTGACTGACGAACCATGGTGTTCCTGCAAGATGTATGTGGCAGCACATCTTTCCCCTGTATGATAACTGCTTGCATGCTGCATCCTTTTATATCCGCGGAGCTGATGCAATTCATACTCCCCGCATGCGCAGTGAACGCTTTGCATCCGATATACATCCACATGGCATCCCCTTTTTTTCCTATAGGTGTCCATGATGCATCCGCCCCTTTCGCTATGCATCCGCTTTGAAATTCTCCCCCAGAACCCCTTCGGAGGTGTCATCCGCTTCCATCCGCTTTCATCTGCTAGGCTTCCGATGAACATCCATTTAACATCCCCGCTACATACTACCCACGTCCTTTCTTTCCCCGCTACATACTACCCACGTCCTTTCTTTTACGTTCTTTTCCGTTCTGTTTATGCAAATTTTGCCACTTTTTGGAGCGGATGACAACGGATGGAGCCACCCCCAAAATTTTGCTTGTCCGCTGTGTCCTTTATACATGTTTTGTGTCTGTCGGCCAGTGGGACCGGGCCTTTAAATGTAGTTGGAAAATGGAACTCAAATACAGGCTTTGTATCAAGTAGAAGGGAATGACTTGTAGGGACTAAACTAACCTCTAAAAAAGAGTTGTATATGAATCTTAGCCAAAAAGAGTTTAAACACTACAGGTGAAAACTGATCTCCTTTGGAGCCTATCAAAGTAATTTTACTCTTTTCTTATCTTATATTCCAAATTCAATTCATCGTGAGTTTTAAGGGCTTGTGAGAGATGGTGCCACAAAGGCAGAGCTGCTATAACAGAATGCAGCGAGAATAGTAAGAGTTTAATCTGCAAGTATCTTGCACTGTATAGAAGATTAAATAAATATTATTTTGATAGTAATTGTATTCTACCTTATAGTTTTTCCATATATTTATTTTTTTCCAAGTATATCTTTAGAAGCAGAAGAGTTTCTTCAGGTAGTTTCTTTATAATTTATCAAATATTAAAAATGTGTATATTTTTCCCTTGTCCCTTTTAATGTTGACACAGTTGTGTTCTTCAAAAGTAGCAAGGTAGCTTGGGAAATCCTTTACTTCTTGGAATTAGATGAACTTTTTATTTACTACTAGAAGTGAAGACCAGTCATGGATTTATTTATATTTTATACATTTGTGTTAAAATATATCAAAAGATTATTTTCTGTTCCTCATAGAAACCACAAACATCTGTGTTGTTTCCTTCCATAAAAAAATATTTTATATCATAAGGTCTAATTCATTAATATTTAAATCCATATTTTTTTTGTCTCCCATTGAATCAGCATCTCAAAAACCATTGATCCAGCTGAGATAATTAAAGAGAAAGGATCAAATGGTGCCTTCAAAATGCCTTCTTTTCCTTTACTCTTTGATTTCTAAAGCCGCAGTTCCAAAAGTCATGCTTCCACTTCTTTCAATACTTCCATGGTCTGGAGCTCTGAAGTTATGTTGGATTCAACCAACATAACTATAATCAACCATGTGTACTGGAGTAACTGTAGAGCAATTCATAAAGTGGCCATCATTTGAAAAGCTGCTGTAATCAATAGGTTCAGATCTCCTTTGAAATGGAACACACAAGAAGAGGTTCTAATACTTGTCTTCTGATTTTGGCAGAGCTCTCCTCAAGCTGACCTTTTGTTTTACCGTCAAGAACATCAGAAACTTGCAAATAAGGCAAAATTACTTTTCTCACATTTTTCCTCAATTTTGAAACCAGACATTTTGACTCATCTCTGTACATGTTATTAGAAGATGGGGAATTTAAAAGACAGAGGATTTGGGGGATTAGATTGACTTCTGCTGCAAAGGGCTTGAGTATTTTAATAAGTATATAAATACTTTCCATGTACAAGGGTCTACTTGGCTTTGCATCTGTTTATTTGTAAAGCAGTAACAACATAATTAAGGTTTTAAGATCCATACATTTAACCATCTACTTTCTGATTTGAATATATATCATAAATATGTTTTTAAAATTCATGGTTATACATTTATACAAATATGTCTTGTAGATCAGAAATGCATATACCTGCAGTTTCTTTGCAGTTTGGTGTGATATTGGAAGCTTATTGTCGTGGAAGCATCACTCACATGAAAGTTCTTTCCAAACAGGTACTGCTTATTTTAAATTATTTCCCTGAGATTATTTCTATGAAGTCAACATGATGTAACATGCTCTTATAGGCCAGGACCTTTTGAAAAAGCACCTAACAAATCCACAGTAGTCCTCTTAGCTGTAGAAATAATCAGTAATTGTTGCTTAACCAGTTGTGAAATGCTGCTGAAAATATTCATTGGGAAACTGGCAAAATAATTGTTTTAGGGTTTTTTTTTTATTTATCTCCTGCAATCAATGTATGAATCTTTACCTCACAAAATAATTGTCTACTCATGTAGTATAAGAAAATATCTTAATTATAAGTTAACAAACTTGAGTAAACCATAAAAACTCAATAGCTGTTTTAAATATATTCAGTTTAGTCTTTTGTGGACTGTGACATTTTCTGTGCACTTTAGAGGAAATGCATGTCAGTGCAATCAAAGAAGGGGCAAAAAATTCCCAACTGTGCAAACACGAAAGAAATTGAACCAAAAAATACTTCAAAAAGTTCCTGTTTGTCCAGTGCAGGTTGAAATTGTTCCCTCCTATAATGTTTGCACAGCTCCTAGAATTGTAGAAAAGCAGGGATCTTTTGGTTTTCACAGATGGCTGACCTGACAAGCCTCTCTTGTCATTTTTCTATAATCAAACTCTGGACAACTTCCACAGCATCCTGCTTGGAATGACTCAGCCTTCTGTAAGCAAGTTTAAGCCTTTAAAACATGCTTTATACGAAAATTCTTTTTTTTTTTCCTTAGTGAACCTACTGAAAATATAAAGGTGGATACTAATTACTAAACAATATAGTCCAAGTTTGTTAACACTGGTTTAAGTTTCAGATTTATAAAGAAGCAATTATTGTTCTAGAATAACCTCTTGGTTTCGTAGTAAAAGTATCAGCACCCTAGATACTTTAAGAAAGTCAGACATTAAGAAATGTCTGACAATTCATAGTCTAAGGTCATATCCATTGCTTCAGTATTATTTTCTAGAATTCTAAAATGAAGGAGGTAGTAATTTAAGAAATTTGGGCAAAACAACAAAGAAAAAAAATGTTTGTTAGTGGGCCCATATGTAACAGTCAACATTTGTCAAAAGTAAGGTTGGATTCTGTATCTTTCATCCAAGATTTAAGGGCACAAAGACTGGAAAATTGATGGAGAAGGTAAACTAATTTACAATGAAGCAGGCAGACATAAATTTAATAAATGAATTAATTTTTTAAAAAAATTAGGTCATCAAAGTCACCTTCACAATTGTTACATTTTAACTATGCTTTTGAAACCTAATAGACATGTTTATATCCTGTAGCAACATGGAAATTTTTCTTCTGATAATTTTATTCCCTGGTTGCTATATTATCTTGAAAAAAACTATAACGAATGATATCAAGGTCATTCTAATCCATTCAGATTAGAATGCTATTATTAAAGCTCTTTTTACTGACCACATGGGAGAAAGACTTTCTACTTCATGCTAAAACTATGCCGGTCACCCACTTGGCTATCATTTTCTTTGCTTCTGGTTCAACAGCTGACAAATGTTGTCAGCTGAATCTTCAAATGTAAATTATTTTTATATATTTAAGTTTTGCTAGTTGCCAATAAAATAAATAAATAGCCATGTGGGGAATTCTCTGTACTTTTGAACAAGAACATTGCTTCAATTTATTGTCAGCTTTTGGCACAATGCTATCTCATCTCCAAATTAAACTGATAAGAGGAGATGGGAGATAGAATATTTACAAACGTTACTACTTAGCTGTGATTGCCTGAAACAAACAAATGTTAAATCTCACTTCTGTGGCTCCCTTAAAAGTTGCTCCTTTGTATAATATGTAAATGGTTAGATTTGGTTTTGTTGCATATGCATCACATATGCATCACCTTTTCTTTTATATGGTGAAGATAAATATGAGTGAAAAATAAATTAATATCCTTAGGGGGGTTTTAGGACTTTAAAAAAAATCAATATGCTGAGTGTTAAAAGGAGTTGGCATAATACTGTATAGTTACTCTAATTGTGTTAATTTTAGAAATTATTGCCTGTACTTTGGATTATCCATAGTTCATACCTCTTATGCATAGTTCATACCTCTTAATAGTTTATGATTTGATTAAGCAATATTTGCTAAATCAGACACAGTAGCCAGCTAAACAAAGCACAAATTAGCATGATATGTGAACCAATCCATTCATTCTAGAAAGTAGTATTTTCAAATATCTATTTCAGGTTGAAGCACTGAATAAGATGAAGACTTTGAATAGCTTAATCAAGCTGAATGCCATGAAACAAAGCAAAGCCAAAGGGAAGGATACAATGCATACCTGCTTAAAACAAAGTGCATACAAAGAGGCCCTTTCCCATCTCCAGTCCCCTCTGAATCCGTCGGTCTTACTTTCAGAACTTTGGTAAGATGGCCTGCTTTCCTTCATCCATGTACATTGTGCTATAAGTTGTAGTATAAAAAAAACAGAAGGCTCCAATTCTTTTAAGTTCTCTGTTCTTTATTGCTCAGTAGGCATGGCCATGCAGAAGGCAGCATTTCTACATGTAGCTGACATTTTCTTTTTTGATTTTAGCCATAATCAGCAAATCTCTGCTATCTTGATTAAAATGTCAGTTCCAGAAATAATGGCTTCAATTAATAATTTATTGCTAATTGTGTCAGAGATTTTCAAAATAAATATGCATCTCTATTTCAGGTTTTGTATTAGTAGCCACTAAATAGGGATCCAAGAATTAATGTGCCAGTTTGCCAGTGTAACTGATATTGAAGCAACAGAATGAAAGTTTTGAAAAGCATTTGTCCAGATTCTAAAATTCCATTATAGAATAACCTTCCAGATTTATTTCTTCCCAATACAATTTTATGGTTCATTATTTTTTTAACTGAACTCACTAAAAATGTTATTACCTTTGTTCTAGTATAGAGAAATGTAAATATATGGATTCAAAAATGAAGCCTTTATGGATAGTATACAGTAACAAAGCGTTTGGTGCTGACTTAGTGGGAATCATTTTTAAAAATGGAGATGGTAAGTACACAGAAAATTTCATTTTCTGCTGTTGGCATTTTAATGGTAGATTAACTAACATAGTATTTTGAACCTGAACTCTTAAACTTTTTAAAAAAATACAGGCGTCATGGAATATTGCATTATTTCAGACAAGATTATATTGAAATTCAGTCTGACAAATATTTTTTTTTTACAAATCTAAATATGTCTTATAGATGCTTGAAAATTTTTCGTGTAAACAAAGTTCTCAACTTAGGATCCCAATTGAGCTCAAAATTTCAGATGCTAAGTGAGACAGTTGTTAAATGATTTTTGTCCATTTTACAATCTTTATTGCTCCATTTGTTAAGTGAATCACTGCAGTTGTTAAGTTAGTAACACAGTTGTTAAATTAATCTGGCTTTCCCATTGACTGCTTGTCAGAAAGTTGCTAAAGGTGATCACATGACTCTTGGACACTGCAACCATCATAAATATAAATTTACTTTATTATCACTGCATCTCATACAATGAAATTGTATATAATTATAATAATATAATTATAATTATAAAAATAAAACACAAACATATATCCTTCACATTCTATACATTAAATTGAAAACTCCTGATATTGCTTTAATATTGCACTATACAGTAGAATTCAACAGAGTTACTGCCCTGGGAAAGAAGCTGTTTTTCAGCCTATTTGTCCTTGTTTTTATTATCCTGTACCGTCTGCCAGATGGTAATAGTTAAAAAAAAAAAGGGTGCCTAGGATGAGATGAGTCTTTGAGAATGTTTTGAACTTTCTTAAGGCAGCAGGAGCTATAAAGCTCTTCCAAAGAGAGGAGAGGGCAACCAATGACATTAACCATCTGGAGTGCTGAATATGAGTATGTATTTTATGAGCTGTGAATATGAATTTTAATCATGGGACCATGGGGTTGCTGCAACGGTCATAAGAGTGAAAAACTGTCAAAAATCACTTTTTTTCACTGCATTGTAACTTTGAATGGTTACTAAACAAACTGTTGTAAGTCAAGAATTACCTATATATTGCACATTTTTCAATTATTTTACATATATCGATTTTTGTTACAGATCTACGACAAGACATGTTAACTCTTCAGATGTTACGTTTAATGGATTTACTTTGGAAAGAAGCTGGGTTAGACCTTCGGTAAGTAGATTTTCTTCTGAATTTTAATTAGGAATAAAAGGCCAATATCTAATTTCATTCTGACTTCAATGGCAAAGTTTCATCAAAAAAATTAGATGTTGGCAACTATCTAGTACAAAATGCTCAGTTGGAGAAGTGACCTACCTTTTCAGTACAGTATTAACTAGTTCTTTTATTATAATATGAATTTCATTCAGACATCAATAAAATAATCTGAATTTTAGTGATTTAAGGCAATCAGGAAGAAAGATAGAATAAAGGAAATAATAAACTAATCTTCAACTAATCAAGTGCTATAAAGATGTAATTTATGCTAGCTCTTGCAAAGCCACAAAGTTTTAAATCACTTGATACCTCGACCATTGTAATGCAAAGACGTAATGTTGCATTATAGTAACTCCCTACACATTTTCACAATGCAATCAACAAGGTTATTTACTTCTAGTTTCTCCCTGTACAAGCTTTTATCATTGAATAGCTGTTTTCTATGAATGTATAATGCTGGAAGGGGCTTTAGTTACTTACTTTACCTCTTCATTACCGAAGATTATTTAAGAAGAGATTGGACAGCCACTTGTCCAAAATGGGATATAGGTTGGACTAGAAGACCTCCAAAGTCACTTCCAGCTCTATTCTGATTGATTGTCCATCATTTATGTTGGAAAAGGCCAGATTTAAATTCCCATTGTCAAATTTTAGCAAATCTGTTGAAATGAGCTATTAATACTATAATATTTGATGTGCAGCATGAAACACAAGATACCAATCTTTCCATATGGATTTCTTGAAAGAAATTTGTGACTGTTTTCCACCTTATTTATTAAATCACAGAAATCTGGAAGATCATGAGTGTAGCTATCAATTCCAGGGAATACCAAAAATGGCCAACAGAATAATTGATATTTTTTGGTACCATTTTGGTGGTGGGAATATGATGCAGCTCATTGTACTTTAGTTTCCAAGTTGCCAGTCAGTAAATAAATAAATAAGACTAGCAAGGAAAAAGAATGAAATGCCTATTTATCAATGCCTTTACTAATGATATAAAAATAGTACTGATTGCATTATTCATATATCCTTCAGCATGACAATACTGACTCATGCTCATGCATGATTTAGTTTGATTTATAAATGCTACTCTCTAAGAAACTCCTGTGCTTTCTCTGCATCCTGTGTTTCTGTCCTTGGGCCAGTTACTCTCTCTTTCAGCCTAACTCAGCTTTCACTGGGTTGTTGTGCAGAAAATATGAAGATGTATTAGGTATGTGCATCATCTTGAGTTTCATATGCTGTATAAGAAAGGCAGAATTAACAGCAGTAACAGCTTCATATAATTATATTTTTTTTCTTTTGTTAATGCTTAATGTATTTATTTAGTCCTTGTTTAAATGGGCAGTTGTGCCACATTTGAAAAGCTGATTTGCCTTTTCTCAACAGTGGATATAAAAAAACAGAAAATTGGTTTTTTTTAATGATAGAAATTATATTCCTAAAACACCAGATGGTAATCTTGAGCTCCTCTCTTAAATATTTTTGTTTAACAAACAGAATGAACTTTAGGCATAGGTTAATCATTCACATAGGTAAGAGCAATATCAACAAGTAACACAGCAAAGAAATAAGGTATTCATGAGAAAATGTTCTGTAATTATGCCTTTGATAGCAAAATAAATACAAAAGATTCATTTAGTAACTATTACTCAGAGAAAACATGATTATGTGCTCAGAAGTCAGTTACTGATTTACCATCATTTTGGAAATAAACAAAAAAAAACCCTGATTTTACAAATAAGCACTGTAATTGTTACCAATCTCTTAGGAAGTGTTGGACCAGAGTGTGTGTGTGGGGGGGGAGATTAAAATTAATTCCAGCAGAAGACCTTTTGCATGTTTTTATGTATACTTTTTATATTAGTGCTAAAAGCTACAAGAGAGATATAAGCCAATATTGATATTATTGAACTGCAGAATGGATGATAATTTAAAGATCTTAAGCTAAGTTCATGTTGCAGATTTCCTCGGTTTTTTCTTTAAAATCCTCAAATAAAAATTTTCACTTGTGTTTTAAAATTCTCATTGATTGTACTTTGAATTCAGTTCCAATTTCCATAGAGTAGATGTGGGCAGCATAGTATTCATATCATGTTCATCAGGATGCTCACCAGACCCCAATCTTCAAGAAGAACTTTAAACATATGTATTTATTTAAACATTCTTGAAATTGCTCAGAATTTGAAGTTCTTACACAAGATCTTGTATTGGCAGGTTGCCAGATTTTGGAAATCTGACATGACCATTTCTGCTTAATTCTTATGAGATTTTTATAGGAGAGGACAGAAGGTTGCCAACACTTGCCATACATAAGCAGAATATAATGTGATTAAAAATATGATAGTTTATGTTGAAAAAAAGAATATGCCAAGAATCTTGTCTATGAATCTATAAGAAATACCTCTTTTGCTACTCCACTCAGACAAATAAGATCCAAAACCTATATTTATTAGGATCAACCAAAACATTGCTAAAGGGTATGTGAATGAGTTCCCCAGAACTTTTCATCAGCGTTAGGTGGATAATAGATTGAGAAGAAACAGAAAAATTAAAAATGCGGGCCAAATATTTAATGAATAACTGCAAATGGCCAGACCTTTAGAAAAACATATTTTCTGGAAACCTTTCATCCATTCTTTCTTTTTAAAAAAATTGCATTTGATTGTATTATGCTACCTGAGACTTCTCAGAAAACAACAACTGAATGAAAAACTGCTGGTGACCTTTTACTGCTTCACCATAGAAAGTATCTTAACTTACTGCACCTCTGTATGGTTTACCAATTGCACAGTGGCAATAGGACAGCACTCCAGAGGGTTAACATCATTGCCCAAAAGATTATTGGTTCTCCCCTCTTTGGAAGAGCTTTATAGCTCCTGCTGCCTTAAGAAAGTTCAAAACATTCTCAAAGATCCATCTCATCATCCTGGGCACCCTTTTTTTGAACTATTACCATCTTGCAGACGGTACAGAATAATAACAACAAAGACAAATAGGCTGAAAAAGTTTCTATCCCAGGACAGTAGCTCTGTTGAATTCTACTGCATAGTGCAGTGTTGATGCGGAGTTGGGGATTTTCGGTTCAGTGTGTGGAGTGCAAAGGATGTGTGTTTATGTTTGTTTTCATGGTCATGATATGCATTGAAGATGGTGTTTGATTTCATTGTACAGGTGCAATGACAAGTAAACTAAGCTAAACTAAAACTTGCATTTGGCCATCAGTTCAGTTGTAGTACTTTGAAATAAATAAGGGAGATAGCACCATCTGTTGTTAGAGTACTAGAAATTCAGAACACTGCTTTCCTCTTCCCTTTTTTTTTTATTAAATACTGATTTTGGACAACATATTGATTTAAACTTTCTTTGTAGAAGATACAATGAGGTATCAATAACTTAAATAAATAAAAATATTCTGACTTAATTATAAACTCACATTTTTTCCAGACTGTTGCCTTATGGCTGTTTAGCAACTGGAGATTATTCTGGTTTAATTGAGGTGGTTTCAGCTTCTGAAACAATTGCAGACATTCAACTCAACAGCAGTAATGTTGCAGCAGCTGCTGCATTCAACAAAGATGCTCTATTAAATTGGCTTAAAGAATACAATACTGGGTATGTAGAAATTCTTAACTACTTTGCTTCTGTATTTTAGCAATCTTTCAGTATTCTGATAGATTAGTGACGTTTGAGAAAGTCACAACTAAAGGAGTTGTGCAAACTAGTTCTGCTTCAGTGGTGCTTCTGCCCAGAGATTTAAACAACAAATCTCTTGAATTTTGCAATCACTGTTGCTTCCTTTCCAAATACAAATACATTAAGACATTGCACAGTACTCGATGAGCAAATTATATTTATATAGATATCACATACAAAACCTATTCAATATACTTTATAAAAATTACTAAATATTTAGTGATATTTAATTTAAAAAATAGGCTGAAAGAAAAAAATCATACCATTACAAATTCTATTCCAGAATTGTAGGCTTTACAACATTCCTGCCAAATATGAAAGAAAAATCCAACATGATTATTGCATTTTCAACTATTGTTTTAGTGAAAGAATTTGCTTAAAGCCATACCATTTTTAACATTCTCACTACACTTACGATCTCCTATAATGTTAGCATTTTTTTAATTTAAAGTGTTCCTTTCAATTGCATTCTTTGATATACAGGTAATCCTTGCTTGATGTCCATTTATTCAGTGACCATTCAACATTCCAGCAGTGCTAAACGAAGGGACTTACCACTGTTCCTCAAAGTTTTGGCTGTGAAAGCTTCTCTCGCAGTCACACAAACAAAATTACATCTGCATTATTGCCCCCCTTTTGTTTGTCTACCTACTCCCTGCCACCAACTGCTCCTACTGCCTGGCCTTCTCTGCCATCGCACCATGCACACTACTGCACCACCCAGAACCATCTTTTGCAGCAACCATCTTTTGGAGCCTTGTCTTATGTACTCAGTGAGGGATTTCATGATAACACGGCAGGGTGCTGTACCAACACATGCTTTAAAACAAAAAAAAAGTGTGAACTTCATTGCAGCACTCTGCAATGTTCTTTCAGAAAACAGATCTGTAGGCAATTCAAATGATACAAATTTTATGGTGAAAAAAACACATATAATTTCTTTCTTGGAGCTTACAGTGTCTTGTCGAGTCATATAATTGTTGTGTCAAATAACAATAAAGAAAATAGATCTTAAATTACTTTACTAATAGTTGCATGATGTGAAGATGTAATTAATGGGGAAATGGCTTTAGTATGTTGTGAATTCATGGGAAAGAAATTCCTAAAGTTCCTTCATTCCCCATTCCATTTTGCAAGAAGTTTTCTTGAAAAGTGCTTGGGAGTTATTTTGGTAGAAAAACTAAATGAGCTTCAGCTCTGTAATTTAAGCAGCTTTTATAAATATATGTAGGATAAAATTACAAATACCTGGTTCAAGTCTGTTTATAAATACCATTGTCGTTCTAATTTAGAGAAGATTTGGATCAAGCTATTGAAGCATTTACTTTGTCTTGTGCTGGCTACTGTGTAGCTACTTATGTCCTGGGCATTGGAGACCGACACAGTGACAATATCATGGTCAGGAAGAATGGTCAGGTAAGAGTCAAAATATTAATGGGAACATGTTTTTTGGGAATGTTCCTGTAGAGATATTCATTTCCAGCTTAGAATGATGATTGCTATGCCCCTCATTGCCATGTGGCTTTCTAACATGTAGTGATCCTAATGGTGATTTTACTGGGAAAAAGTTTTTTCACAACATATTGTTACCTTCATCGTTTCCATAAAATGTGTAGCATTTGAAAAATGTTTAAACATTTCTTAATGTTACATTTTCTAACAAACATAACATTTCCACAGAATAGGAAAATAAAGCCATAATTTTAAAAATATTTTTAAGTAGGCTTTTGAGTATGTTCATGCTTTGCACATCTTTGATATGCAACAATAGCTTCAACCTTGGATATATATGAAGTATTGTGTATTGATCCAATAAAGAGTCATTATAGCAGAGTGAATTCTGCCCTTTTCTGCTCAAGCCTTTTTTCTCCTCTTGGCTTCCTTGCACAAAATGCCATTCACAAGTACGCTAAGTTGTCTTCCTGGTGCCGCAATTTTCTCTCTGTGAGGACCTGTTTTGATTTTTCCCCATTGAAAAACATTAAATTGTTCTCTTTTTAATTCAAGAAGGATGGTATTAACTCAAAATTCTTAGTGGGGTTATCTTTTTTTTTCAGGCAACTATAAAGTAGCAAGCAACCTTTGCCAAACATGTATCTGAGAATACTTGCTAAAAATATAGTCTTTCCTGGATGAATACGTCTAAGCTCTGTGTGGACATTAAGAACTGAAGATTAAATATCTTGCAAGACCACCTTGTTCCAAATTCTCTTTTTCCTTTCAATCAACTGACCCAATAGCCACTGCATTTCCTCTAGTCAGACCTTCCTCTCCCTGCCAAGGAAAAAGAATTTAATCATTTAGGTGATTTAATTGAAAAGATGCAAATTATTAGTTGAAAACTTGCAGTTATTCATCATGATTAAAGACATACAGTTGTTCATTGCAGAAGAATTTAAAAATAAGATGATAGTGTTTTGTTAGGGATAATATGAATGTTTTCCCAGAAATAATGACTTATTCTGTTTCCTAGCTGTTTCATATAGATTTTGGTCATATTCTTGGAAACTTCAAATCCAAATTTGGAATTAAAAGAGAACGAGTCCCTTTCATCCTTACATATGATTTTATTCATGTCATCCAGCAGGGAAAAACTGGTAACACTGAAAAATTTGGCCGGTAAGTATTAAGCTTGTTAGAATAATTTAGTTCTACTTTAATCTTAGATCCATATCTGACAGAAACAAATTGATGCTATACCAAATCTTGGTGGGTGGAAGATGGGAGATTAAGGAGAGTTAAACATGGTTAGTATAGAGGAAACTCCACACTGTTGGATAGGATAGGAGTAGAAAATTAAAAGAAAAATCTAAGAAAGCAAGAACAAATTTCTTGTTGCAAAAAAAAATTCCTGTAAATGGATATATTCAAGTCATCATAAACAGTCATGCTTAACTTGGGAAAGTAGATTTTACATAATGTCTAGCTTTGTATATGAAAGACAACTAATATGATAGACATAGGAAAAGTAGTCTTTTTATAGGCATTCTTCTGTACATTAGATTATCAGAATTTGAACTACTATTGAATTTTAATAAAATTATTGGAATGTGTGTGTTTGTATGTGTATGGACACAATGTGCATACAGGCAGTCTATTATTTTTCCATATAAAGTCAAATTTGAATATTTAATAAGATCTCCTTTTTTAACAAATAAGGAAAATGAATTTTAAATAAGGTCTTTTTTAACAACAACAAGGAAAATGATTTTTTTTCTACTTATTAAAAAACATGCAAAAGTATCATCATGAATACCTTAAGAACATATATGAAAGTTGTTTTTGGAACTCAGTGTTAAATGTAATAGATATATTGAAGAACCACTTTTTCAAACTGTCCATTATTCAGTTGGCGGAATAATGTCTTTAAATTTATATAGAATTATTAGTAAACAGTGGTAATACTGTAAAATGTTATTCCTTCTCTTGGGGTATAGTCTGATAAAACTGTTTCCAATAACTGATATCCGCAGTTGCATGAATTCATTTCTGACATCAGATATGGATCAGAGATGGTATTCAGCAGGTTCTGACCAGTTCTGGAGAACCGATAGTGGAAATTTTGAGAAGTTCGGAGAACCAGCAAATACCTCTGACTGGAAATTTTATGGGATCCTTCCCCTGCCACACCCACAAAGCCATGCTCACAGAACCAGTAGTAAAAAAAAGGTGAATCCCACCACTGATATGGATGCAATCACATTTCTGATCCCGAGGAACCTTTATGATTTACTCACTTGTTCCATGCCTATATGGATATTTCTCACTCTAATTTTGATTATAATACACAGTCTCATTCTGTCAAATAACTAGATTTACCATACTCTTATATATGCTGTTGCTAAGTAGGAAATAAAGCAAACTATTTGCAAATAAGTACTTTTCAGAATAAATAAACATCTTTTCTTTCAAAGAGTTGCAAATAAGAACCAGTGATGGCATAAGCATCAACTATCCATGATAAATCTATTTTGTTCATAAATGTCTTAAATAGGACCAGGACTTCTGTGCAGTCTATCCATTTTTGTAGTCCTGATTTTCAGTGTCTGTTTTTTAATACTAATGTTAAGGTTCCGCCAATGCTGTGAGGAAGCATACTTGATTCTGCGAAGACATGGCAACCTATTTATCACTTTATTTGCACTGATGTTAACAGCTGGGCTTCCAGAGCTAACCTCTGTTAAAGACATCCAATATCTAAAGGTACATCTCTAATAATTTAGTGATATGGAGAAAACATGTTCAACTCCTTCCTTTTTCATAAACTCATTTGTTAATTTTCAGCCAGATCTTATGTTCTCCAAGAAAACTGGACATAAATTAAATAAACAATTAAAAGTTTAGTCAGATAGGATTGTATTTTTTTCTAATTTCTGTCCAAGCTTTCTCAGAGTAATTATCTATTTTTAATATTTCTTATACAAGGTGAACTTCTGCATCTGTCTAGACAGCAGTATTAATTCCAGCTACAGTAGTAGCATCTTCCTAAAATCTCAGGCAGAGACCTTGAATAGTTATGCCACAATATCCACCTCAACCTAACCCAAGATATTGTATTATTGAAAGGCTGTTTCCCCTCATTCATTGATCATGATGGCTAGACCAAACAGGAGTTTTTCAGCAGCATCTGAAAGTTGCATGTTGCCCATTCTTTCTTTTTAGAGACTCTTTAACTTGGACAATATGTATGACAACATAGATTTATGCACTTTTCTAATAGCTTAGAAAAGCACTTAAAAGCACTCTTAGACAGAGCAAGTGCTCAAATATACATAATATAATTTTGCTTGTTTTTCCATTTGAATCCTGAATAATTCTTTAATAAACAGTCAAGAATCTTCTAAAAAATGAACGTCACCTCTATCACTCTCATGTAAAGAATAGTGAAGTAAATATGTTTTCTTGTTTAAATCACACACTTTAGAAAGGACTTTATACCTGGAACTCTTCAGATTCTTTTTTTTATTGAACTGATTCTTTCATGAAGGAATATTTCATCAAGGCTAATTTTGATGTATAAAGAAATATGCGATATATACTCAGAGCAGCATCTTCAAACTTTCAACATTATCTTGGTGTTATGTAAAAATTATTGTGATAAGTTTTAGTCAATTTTTGCATCATAAAGTTTCTGGCCCTTTGTCTCTAAATCTTGTATTCTCCTTAATTTTCAGTTGTTAATTGCTAAATGCAAGTGTTTGATTTAGTATAGCGATATAGTATAACAATAGGGATAAAGCGGACATGCCCCTTCACATAATGTTTTGATAAAGAAAGGTTAAGATGCTAATATTGTGAATTTCAAGTGGTGGGAGTCCTTGTGGATTTTGTCAGATATCTTCCTACCCATTCATTCATAATTATAGCACACCCCAATAGAATAATCCTTTCTCAGAGATGCACCTAGGAAGAAACCTTTGAAATAGTGAAGTACTTAGGGATTACTTTGTAAATTTGTAGCTTTTGATTGTAGGAGAATCAAAATTCCAATATAATCCCTGAACCTGCAAATCTGGTACAATTATCATCTGTTGAATTGTTTGTTGTACAGTAACATAAATTCCTTTCATCTAAAAGTCAAAAAAAATGCTAGCACTATATCATATTCTTGCTGAGTTCTGCAAACCCATAGGAATTAACTGCAGAATAATAGATTTTGTCAACAGTCTGCAAAATAATCTGAAAATATAATGCACACAAAACAAATAACCATTTCTCTGTTACTGTTCTTAGGATTCTCTTGCCTTAGGAAAGAATGATGATGAGGCATTAAAACAGTTTAAGCAGAAATTTGATGAAGCACTCAGAGAAAGTTGGACTACAAAAGTGAACTGGATGGCGCACACAGTTCGGAAGGATTACAGATCCTAAATGATGGATGAATTTGCACTAACTTTACAAGTTATCCTGACAATAAAGCATTAAAAAAAGGGGGGGAAACCAGGCTATTTAAAAAGACATCCAAGAAAATTACCTAAAGATTCCTGATTGTTTTGCACTCTGCTTTGGGAATGCTTCAATGAGATTTTGCAGAATCAGTAATCGCTTCTGCTTACTTTGCACACTGAAAATGACTACTAAAGTTTTATATTGTTTTCATACAGTGAAATATTTGGGACTTTTTATTGCTTAGACTCAAACTTTGATTACATAATTAGATTTTTTTAAAAAGAACTGGTACTAAATGCCACCAGAGGTTTTCACAATGCCTTTAATTTTGCTTCAAGTGAACTTGAAATGCGTCAATATACCTATATTTTTACTGCCATAGACATACATTCTACTGTACATAACAGCATCCATAATATTGCACAACAAATAGCTGCTTATTATTTCTACTGCTGCCAGAAAAGAAAACTCTATACTGTACTTAAAATGGGGAAATGTAAAGTGATTATGTCTTTTATTATAATGTTGTGTAATGTGTTCAATGTAATGTTTTAAATTTTATGTGGAGGAATTATGTTTAAAAGATTTTTCAACTGTTGGAAAATTCTACAAAATTGACTGTTGAACTTCTTTAAAAAAATCACAGCATCTGAAATGTTCGGCAAATGTCAATAAATAGGATTTAGCTTTTCAGTTTTCCAGTAATATATGTTGTCCATTCCCATGTAAGTATACAAACATGAATAAATATAAAACAAAATATCCTTACAAGTTTTATATATCTGTCCCAAAATATGTGTTTGTCAAAACTGAGTTGTTTTTTTTAAAGTTCCATTTTTAAAAGGAATGTCAAAATGAAAACAAATCCACCCTATGCTATACTCAGTGACAAAATATTAAAAAAGAAAAACAGATGAATCAAAACACCTATATATATGAATGATTCTGATTCCTTTGCATCTTCTGAATACTTTAAGATCTTTGTAAAATTAGTATTCTAATTCTGAGTAGAATTCTGATAATTATCTGATTTTGCATGTTCTCTTTGTGATAAAAGTATTTTCCCAGGATGTTTGTATTCAGCCTTAAAATGACTGTGATTAAAAAACTGGATATACTTTTAATTTATGAAACAAGGTACCATGTTTTAAGGCAGCAGGCCCTAACCTTTTGGGCACCAGGGACCAGTTCTGTGGAGAGAAATTTTTCCATAGACCAGGGGGGTCTTGGTTTCATGTGCTGCCTATATCCCGTGGATGAGACTCCACTTGTTTGCATGGTCCAATTTCGGCCATGCCACAGACCAATGATGATCTGGGGATTGGGGACCCATGCTTTAAGGTGCTTAAAATAACAGTTCAAATTAAAAGTGCAATAGAATTTTTTTTATTTAAAGATGTAACATGAAATATTTTGTAAAAATGGCAAAATGTATTTGTAACAGGCTCTTTGCTTGCCAAATAATCTAGTAGCTGTTAATTTCTGTCATGGTTGAGTGAACATATTATCAAAATAGTGATTTAAATAGAATTGCTTAAAGACAATTATATTTTGTCAAAAACTTCTGTTTCTCTGAACAGCATTGTGAATAATGTAGTTCTTGTTTAAAATCTTGTTTAAATGTTAACAAACAAATACTGATAATACAAGTGTATAGCTAAATTACAAAATATATTGTCGTAACAAGCTTTCATTATGAAGCAATTGTTACAGAGTTTCTCCATTTCATCACTGAAAGGTCAATTTTTTAGTTTTCATTTTCAGTTCATTGCTTTAAATGATCTTATTTCTATTAATTTTAAAATGCATATTTTGCTACTTATGACTACAGAATATTTTAAATCATATGAGCTTTTAATATATTATACTAGTGCTTTCCATTTATTTCACTGCCTTAGGTATCAACGGGAAGCTGTCGGCTCTTCTCTCATTTGTAACCCCTTTACAGTATATCTTCTGTGTGAAAATTTTTAAGGCTTAGTTATACAAAACAAAAACAAAAACCAGACTACCAAAATTAGCTCAGACAAAGTCCTCTATTCTGTATTCCTGTCAATTTTATTACTTAATTCCTGTCAATTTTATTACTCTCTTACCTTCCTCCCCTTAACTCATACAGCCCACTGCTACATAGGTTTTTCTAGCAGAAACAGAAATAATGCAAGTGAAAACAATGAGTAATGAATTTTTCATTTGGAATTCATGCATTGAATTTATTTGGTTTTGTAATTGAAATGAATGAGATGTATTCATTCTTTTAGATTATTAAAATGAATGCACATATGCATGACTAGCAACTGTGCTTTTCTGAAGCATCTTTGTTCTGAGACACTTTGATTTTTGTCCTATAGCTAACGTGCATTGTATGTTACATGGCATCAAAAAATCATTAATATCTTTTCCATCAATTATTGTGGCTACTAATGGAGTATTTTACAAATAATAAATAGGAAGTTGCTTTCCAGTTGAACTCAGCTCCTGGTGCATACATTGGCATATCCATGCAATTTTCATAGCAGAAATGAGGGAAGTGCCTTGTCATTATCCTTTCCCTGGGATTTTGGATATTTGCTCTAGTTGCACTTAGTTGATCCTAAGTGACAATAATGGCCCTAAACTTTTTACTTACACCTTCACAAACAGAACAGCTACTTCGGATTTTTCTTTTTTTTCATTATCCTTTCAAACAAAAGGCATCTTGGTATCAGCTTATTTATATTTTATTAATTCACAAAGGGAGATGCAAAATAATGTATTAACTACTGAATCATGCTGATTTCTCATGCAAGCCACCAAAGAACAGAACCATACATGAAGAATGATATACCAGTTGCACAGAGAAATTTCACAGAGAAAGATATAAAGGTGTGTTAGATAGCTAATGTAAGATGTGGAAAGAGGCAAAGAATATTTTTTAAAAAGAGGAAAGTTGTGTATATTATGACAATGTGAAATATACTAAGGTTATGGCTAGGCCACGACATTGTATTATTCCAAATAACTTTCACAATGAATGATAATTACCGAATTTGGAAAATGGGTGGCTCAGAATGAGAAAAGAATGTTTGTTATCCCAGCATATTTTATTTATATGTGAACATATAGAAATGGCAATGTTAGAAGCAATGTCAACTGGAATCAAAATAGGTGGTCAAACATATTCTGAGATTACAGTTCTTTACAACTGTAAAGTTACAACTTTTCAACTGTAGATTACAGTTCTTTGAAGCGTACAGGCTGCCCCAATTTGTCACAATTCTGGACAGCTAACAGTACACCAATACAGATGCACACTGCTTTAAAAAGAGTCTGGAAGAAAACAGCAACCGTCCAAGAGACCCAAAGCATCAAAAGAAGAGATCTAACACTTTCTCTGACCCAGAGCCTGAAAGAAAAGCCTAGTTTTAAAGGCTTCCTTAAGGCAAGAAGGGAACCTGTTCACATTTGGGGAACAATGATGTTCCAGAAGGTATCGCCCTGCTTCCTGTGTCCCACAAAGTGACACCCTGCTCAGTCAACACTGACTGGAACTGGCCACAAACGAAAAGAATTGCTAGAATGCTATGTTTTCCATTCCTAATCCCTTCAGGTCACCCAGAAGTCAGTGCAACCAAAAGTATCTGAATGCTATCCTTTTGTTAACCAAAAGTTAAGTCTCAGAAAAGCTTATTCTGAAAGTAAAAATGAAAAATCCTCATTGTTAAATCCTAAAATGTAACATCAAATTGAATCCAGCATGCAAAGTGAAGTTCAATATGACAGCCAAGAGCTGAAGTGATAAAACAATTTGTTTTGGCTCAGAGACAGAAAAAAAAAATGACAGGATATTGAACAGGTTAAAAAAAAACTTTGCCATCTCTGATGAATTTGGGATGATGAGAATAAAAAATATTTTGTGTTCCACCCACAGAATAGTTGAAGCAATAGTCTTTCCAAGTATAGTTGTAAGGGTTGGGCACTGGAAAAAAATGAAGATTACTTTCCAGTAGCAGATTTTGATATGGTTACATTCAATTCTAGACCAAATGTCTCCTTAAAACAAACAGCATGCAAAATTTCACAAATTAGTGTATGATGAATGCAAAGAGAAGGTAACTGAAAAAGGGGAGGACAAAAACAAGGATGAATATATCTAGATGATTATTGAAGATTGACAACTAGTGAATGTTTGTCCATACAGTCACCAAGAGATGATCCTGACTCAGTGGCAATTAATTTACTATGGGAAGTCACTATTAGGTTCAAATGAATGGTTTCATTATTGGAGGCTTTAGAATTCCAACTTTGGATTCTACTTGATTTCTTATATTTTTCCCCAGTAGTTTAACCTCATTAATCTGAGACAAGTCATGCAATAATTCTCACCATGCTTACAATATTTCCTTAAAGTTATGAAAATGGGTTTTTACTTAATTAAATGAAATAGAACCCATAAAAGGCAATCGTGTGATTTACACAAAAATGTTTTATAATTTAATGAAATGTTGCATGCAACAAACTGATTAGGACTACCAGTCCTCATTGATCCAAGAATCAGAATGATAATTTACATCAAGAAAGAATGAACATCAAAGAAATATTTCTCAGTGGACATTCAGAACCATTCAAGCTTTGGATTGATATAAACAGGGTGAATAAACCAAAATCATAAACTATATACATTTAGTATAAAGTTGCAGAGGGTTAGGGAGGGATGTATAAATTTAATAAATTATTAAATGTAATATTTTAATAGTGTATCTATGTCCATTACTTTCTAACCATTATCTGTATAATTTTTCTGAAAAGATCCACAAGCATGAGTCAGCATGAGCTAAATATTTTTTTCCATTAGTATGGATTAATTCTACTACAACACAGAAAATATATAAACTGATGAAGGGTATTGTTTCAAAGGCAATTGGATCTAAATAATGATGTTGTAGGGCACAGGTGTGCAAACATTTGACCACTAAGAGCACTTAAAATGGGTGAAAATAAATACTATTTTCATATTAGTTCCTTAGGCTTGAAGGTTAGTACGAACACCCAGTCCAGGGTTATACTTATGTTTTTTATGGCTTCCTTTATTATATTAAATAGATACTATCCTTCCATTGAGATGCTTGTAATAGCAGACTGTGTCCTGCTGTGTGTTCTGTCCCTTGGTGCCTCCTCACCATTCCATCAGCAAGCTACTTCCTGCTCTTGCCTGCCGACAGACTTTCATGCTCCTGTGTTCAATTAGCAGATATTCCCAGATGCAGATTAAGTGCCAGTTTTTGTGGTGAGCTTAGAAAAACTATCTTGAGGTTTGCATTATAAATGGAATCAGAAATGTATGTTCATGGTTACTTGCATATGTAGCTTTGTAAAATGGAGCTATGATATAGCCTCCTTAATTTATATATGAGAATTATTGATGCATTCATGTGTATCAGTGAAGCTCCCATCAGCGCTCGAAGGCAAAAGCAAGTGAAGATTCTAAATGGCAAAAGCTATAAGTGACTGCCTTTATATATAATCAAGATCCTATGTAGTAAATACTTTTAACTAAATTTCATATGACTCCTGATAATCCAAATTTGCCAAGAAAGTGTTCAAAGCAGATAAAGTCTATATATTGCAGACTTTTTCCATTTTCCTTTTAATGTAATTTTCATACAAGTATTAAAAAATAATAAAAGTTTAATACCCGGAAGATCTCCTATAACAGACAGTTAATTAGTATTAATATAGTAGCTTGTCATGCCAAGTTCTTTGGTCTATGACTTTATTCTCATCAAATAATATCTGGCTTTAAATGTAACATGGAGAATGGAAGTCATCTGTTGCAATTTCACAAATGAAACCTAGTAATTTTGTTTAAAAAGTTATTAACTTCCTGTTTTCGTATAGAAAGCATATACATATAATATACAAACCTATTACTCTGTGTTTGCCTCCATATAAATTTCTAAGAAATCTAATGATCTGTAGAAGTATATTTTCTAATATTGTGAGATTATAAACCCTGACACCAAACAAGACCTTGTAGATATTTCTGAAGCATGTTTCTTACATACATGGTGATCTTGGGATAACCCAGAAGCTGAGCAGCATGAGGATTGACTTCCCCTATCATAATGGTCCAGCAAGCTATGAGCAATAAAACAGCTTTCAGTATGTAGCATATTGCATACACTGCAGGCAATGATCTCACATTTGGGGCACATTTTTCCAGTATGAATCTCTTCCAAGGAAAGCGCCTCCTCTTTTTTTGCCTTCGACTTCTTGGGGTCTCTTCTTCGCAATCCTCCTCTCTTGTCCTCAAAAAGAAATTTCTTTTCATTGAGACTGAAAAGCCAAAAGACAGATCAATGATCTGAATTGAAGTTAACAGATTATATCAGTTATTTATGCAAATATGAGGTGATCCAAAATCCAGTCTGGGCATCCCAAGTGAGACTTTTGCATTATAGGAAAAAGGGAAAATTTTAACCCAAGACAAGTATGGACTGACCTTGAGTATTTGGACTAAATTGAGAGCTATGGGGGAGAGGATTACCTATGATGGCATAGCTGAAGGTCCCAATATGAAAATTAATATGAATAATCAGTACCAGTGGAGCAAAAATATCTTAAATATAGTTACATAATACCAGACAATGGAGAAGTTTCATTCTGCCAGCTAGAAAATCTGCCCTGCCTTTTGAAAACTATGTCATTCAAAGTAAATGTTTCAGAGTAAATGGAGGGACTAGCCATCCCTCCATTTCTCCCAGTACTGAAAGATATTTCTGCAGGATTGGGACCAGTTAAAGCAGAAATATAAAGTGGAAGTCTACACAGGCATCACTGTAACTCTGAAAGTTGTGCAATACAGAAAAGTTGGATTTCAACTTTTACTGATAATAAACTTTTTACCATACCATGGGCATGTTTTTCAAAAATAACATTCATTTAATAAACTTTAACTTCAACAATTGCATAGTGTCTATGACATATAACTAGCTTGGCTGATCTTAGTAGGGTGGAACCTTGTTAGTACTTAAAGTACTTAAATTATAGTTGAAAGCTTAAAAAAAACAAGTTATGACAAACCAGTTTTGAAATGCTGCCAAGAGAACTCTATGCATACAGTTAGTAGGAACTGTCCTCCCTTAAAGGATTATTCTTTTTTCAGTCATTAATTTAGTAAAATCTATTCATAAGTAAGTGAATCAATTGGTGTAAGTCTCCAAGAAAACAACCAGATCTGATCGACAAAAATCTCTACATAATCCATCATTGTCCAGAATTTTTTCTTTCTGCTTATTGTTCATATCCATCACAATATTCAACAGTTGAAATCCAATTGCCTGTGCACAACACACTAGCAGTTAGCACAGCTAGACCTACTCAACTGATCTGTTTTTCTAGATTTGTGTGATACACTGTACCAAAAACTAACATCACAGTTCAGGTTATGCGCAATAGGAAAGGTGTAGATTTGTTTGGCCTTTCATATCTCAGAGGAATACAAGGTACCTGAAATGATTACATTTATTTTTGTACAGTTTGATTATACGAGATGAAACTTAAATCCTATAATTGTCTCAAATAAGAAATTGGAGAGGTTTTAATTGCTTAAAGAGAATCTTCAAAGTTTCTATTAAGCTCCACAACTGGTCAGAAAATAATACCATGATTATATTTGCACAATAAGCATGGTTGGCTAATTTGTGGTTGATATGTTATATAAGCACAGCCAATTGAGTTACTTCATTAAGAAATGTTCAAATAAACCATTGATTAAAATGTGTGTGCAAACTGAAACACAAACTTTTTGTGCCTTTAACATTAGCTTGATGTGCGTTCATCAACAGGTGAACATTTAAAATTACTTGCAAGAACCTGCTGATAATGCTCCCTTCTTTACCTATTGTGCAAAGAATCTTTAACATTTACTCAAGTTACAGCACAATACAACAAATCACAATTCAAATATTGTTTCTAAACTATCAGAGGACCAATTAGCTTTTTCTAGTTTATTTTTCATCTTATTAGAGCCTAGTTTATTGCTTTTGTGAAAAGAAACAAAGTAAGAAAAAAACCTTACATTATATTACTTGAATGTCCAGAAAAGAAACGCAGTCTGACAAACTTCTTAAGGACATGTCCATCCTTTTCTGTCCAAGGTTGTTCATCTCCTCTGCTTTCTTCTTTATTTGCTCTTTGTGTCTTCCTGGAATTCTGTCCTAACACTACAACAGAACAGGACATAAAATCATAATGAATAATATGAACTCTTTGATCCTCTTTCCATACAAATAGAACCTACTGGGCTCTCCTAAACTTACCTGCAAAAAAAGTCACATGCAGTAAGCACAAAGCTTTGAATTAAAGCCACAAAAGTACCACTAACCTGAAGGCATCTCTTTAAAGTTATGCACCTGAGCAAAGAAAAATTTTAGAGAGCTTAAAGAAGAAGGAGAATTATAGTAGGATGCAGCTTCTGAATTCAGGAAATAAGCAACAGTGATCACAAAATGATAAAAAAAAACGTTATCCTTTCAGATATTGCAAAGCACAAAAAAATGCTTCTAGATAGAGGGAGGGAAGGGAAGGATAACCAATTCTTGTAGCAAGCACACAAATGCAGATGTAAAGTACAGAAGAAGGATATAAATATTTCCGTTCATCTCTGGAAAATCAATCAATTGATCTTCATTTCCACAATATGTCACTGTGTCTCCAAGAAAGTTCCTTTAGACTGCTCTAATTGCATTAGTCTCTCTTCTCTCCATGTCATATTTTCATAATTGTATTTAATTTGTGCCTGACAAACTCACCTAGCAGGTCTTGATCATCAGCAAGTGGTTCTGGCTCATCCTGATAATTTGTTAGATTTGGAAACATTTCCAATAATTATTTATTTGAACAAAAATTATAAATTATGTAAATGGGCATTTTTATTTAGCCTTATTTTTAAGGAACTTGTTTACAAAGATGCATTTATATGAAAAGCCCAGTTTAGCAAAATCCCTCCAGTATCATGGTGTCAGATTCTGTGCCTTAATGTTTAACAAATATTATTTATCAAGAACAAATTCAGATTTTTTGGATGCAGACAGGGAAGGAAGAACCAGGTGTTCTCAAGTCACATCATCTTTGTGCAAGATCTAACTCATCTCAATCCTTCATGATATTATTTTTACAAATGGGTATTGTATTTGATGAGATGGCATAAAACTAAATAGAAATATAAATGTAATAAAATAATTAAATAATAAAATAAAATTGTTGTAAAAACTATGCCTTAGAAAATTCTGTCTGTTTTAGAACTGTATGTCTAGTCTAATGAAAAGAAGGACTAGAGGAGACATGATAGCAGTGTTCCAGTATCTGAGGGGCTGCCCAAAAGAAGAGGGAGTCAAGCTATTCTGAGTCCAAAGCACCTGAAGGCAGATCAAGAAGCAATGGGTGGAAACTAATCAAGGAGAGAAGCAACTAAAGCCCATGTCACACTGCACCAACGGATGCAAAGAGGATGTAAAATGTTAAAAAAAGCTTGCCATCCATTGGAAAACGCTATGCATCCGTTGTGTACTTACTGCATACATGTTTCATATGCTCTATCCGTCGAGCATCCGTCCACTGAGATTTCATCTGCTCAAGAAGTTTTGAGCTGCACAAAACTTTTTGAGCGGATGAACTTTCCGCTGTGTACGATGTAAATCCGTGACATACGAGCAACAAACGTTCTATGTCTGTTTATCATACGTTAAACATCCACTGTATCCTCTCTGCATCCTCTGGGCATCCTTGCAACTCACATCCATTGCAGCTGAAAATGGAAAGAGGGAGGAAACAAAAGGTACACGGAACGTCTACACAGCATTAGTAGCACGGAAATAGAAAGGATGAGCAGTGAACGGTTTGCATCTTATATACATCCTCTAGGCTTCCTATGAATATCCCTTTAACATCCCTGCTACATACTACCCACGTCCGTTCTTTTCCTTTCTTTTCCGTTCTGTTTATGCAAATTTTTGCCACTTTTTGGAGCGGATGACAACGGATGGAGCCACCCCCCAAAATTTGCTTGTCCGCTGTGTCCTTTTTGCATACGTTTTGCATCCGTCGGCCAGTGTGACCTAGCCTTTAGAACCAAAGAGAAATTTCCTGACAGTTAGAACAATTAATCAATGGAACAACTTGCCTTCAGAAGTTGTGAATGCTCCAACATTGGAAGTTTTTAAAAAGATGTTGGACAGCCATTTATCTGAAGTGGTTTAGGGTTTCCTGCCTAAGCAGGGGGTTGGACAAGAAGATCTCCAAGGTCCCTTCCAACTCTGTAATTCTATTCTATTCTATTCTATTCTATTCTTTTCTATTCTGTAGTGTATGTACTTCTACTGTTTCTGATAACATAGAGAAGTAGCAACTGCAGCTTTTTAAAACCTATTTTTGCATTTCTATTTCTCTAAGAATACCACTGAATATCATAAGAACTGTTCCAATGGTTAGCAGAACGAAAACACAGCAAGCACAACTCAGCAATTTCTCACAGAGGGCCAGCAGTGCCTGAATGCCAGAATAATTGGGAAGATTATTATTATTATTATTATCTTCTTTTTATGGCAACTGTATAAGGTGGGCTTTCAAATTGTGCTGCTGTTTGAACCACGTTAGCACAAAATAAAAATGAGGAAAATAATCAAGCAAAGCCTCCCTCTTTTTTAAAGTAGGGTTAGAACTTCATCTTAGCTATTTAAATGCAAAATTTTCTCTGCAAGGGTATTTTTATTCCTGATTAAAGGTAAAAGATATATTTTAGTTGGTTACATTTGTTTCTTAACATTTTATGTAGTTAAAAGCATATTGTTTTCAGATAATGAGACACAGACTGGCTATTAATCTTGCCCTATAACTTTTTATTTTTTGTTTACATTGTTTATTCTTTATGAAGTTTTATTTCATAGGATCCCCCCCTTCTGATATAAATAATACAGAAGCAACATCACCACCCACCCTCTTTCTCCCATTCCCAACATAAAGAGAATCAGAACATCAGAGTTTAACAAAAATTCACTTATTCAGAGCCAGATTTAGTCCAGGCAGGCCCCTAAGCTATGGGAAGGGCTTCTGACAAGT
The DNA here is from genome assembly GCA_015471245.1 of Laticauda colubrina. Lineage (NCBI taxonomy): Eukaryota > Metazoa > Chordata > Lepidosauria > Squamata > Elapidae > Laticauda > Laticauda colubrina. The sequence goes on from BLBF01000053.1 coordinate 1,507,393, forward strand.
ATTAACAAAAGACAAGATTGGCACGAATGTTGTTACAATAACACAATATACTTTTTCAAAGGAGTTAAAAGCTCCTGAAATGGGGGGGCGGGGGGTGGAAAAAATGAATGCATGAAGAAACAAAGCATACCTTAATGTGTGTCATGTGAGCTATAAGAAACATTTAATTTATGAAAATTTCATATTTGAAAACTAATGAATGAAAAAATAATTGAGAGGTTTTTCCAACTGTGGTCCAGAGCTATAACCTGCTTAGCTCTGCATTTATTTTTGTGTAACCATATTTAAGCTTCACATATTACAAAGTTTTATCATTTATAGCATATTTACCCCCTTTAAATGGAAAAGTCTCTCATAATATTTTAAATTAGAAGTTAGCTGCTGCCTACAGATATAAAATCTAGAAAGCTTGAAACAGAATTAAAGAAAAAAATTCAGATTCCAGTTTGTCACATTACATGATTATCTAGAATGGAATCAAGAGGGTTTGAGGGTAGTGGTTTTGGTGTCTCAGATAAAATAAAGCGATTATTATTTGGGGCTGTTTGAAAGGTAAGACCAGGACTGATAGGTTTCAAGTAAAGCTAATGAAACAGCTACCAATCTCTTCCTCTGCTGTCACAATCTGATATACAGGATATGTAGAAGAACAATAATATTAAATATTATTAGATTTTAGTCTTATTTTTATTACTGCTATGATTATGCATAGATCATTTGTATCTATGCATTGATGATATTGTTATGTACATATAAGGTTCTGGGTGTGAGATATGAAAGAGGTGTGCAAGGTTTTTAGTTGGGAAATTTCCAAGTCCTGTATATCTTCCTGAGTTTTACATAGAATTTACCTGAAACCAATGTCAAATCATATTATAGAAAATGAACCATTATGAGCAGAGATACAATATTTTCTGATGCAAAAACATTGACACACCCCCCCCAAGGGTCTGAGCCAATATATAATGATGTACATGAAACTCAGCTGAAACCATTATCCAAACACAGAATACATTCAGTTTCTTAAAATGACACATAAGAATTGTAAATCTCATGCTTTTTCAGTAGATCCTGTGCCAATATAATAAGGTTCCATCTGGACTCACTTTTTATACACTTCTGCTTTTGTAACTAAGAAAGGATCTATGTGAGAAGAGTGTGTATCTTTTCAATTGTCATTAAATAGTGAAAAACAAAAAGATAGAAACTTGATCAAGTTAGAACCAATAAAGATCTTTTTAAGGTACCTTCCTATCTTGTGCTTGTTTTATAAGTTTGGGTTGCAGAGAGACAGAGATGTGTCCAGGGAGAACTTTAAGAAGTGTGATGTCCTTAATTATTTGATAGAGGTACTACTGATGAGATTATGCTAATGCATCTACAATGCATAATACTTCCCCTAATTTGATACACTCTACTAATTGTACAGGCAAGAATTTAATAGGCACATGATATATTTCTTCATGATCTCAAAGACTTAACTGCAGTGATCCTGCTATGTAAGTTCAATACAGAATACAAGACTGGATATTATGATAAAATTTCATGTGGCACAGAATATAATACCTTGCTAGGGTTTTTAATGATACAGAAATTGGAATAATACTTTGCAGTTATCATAAATTGAACTTTGGTTTCCTTGTTAAATATATGCTACTTCAAAACTAGTCCTGGACAATAATCAGAGTGGTTCCTCATTGAATTTGATAAGACACTTGTCTCTTAGTAACCACCCATGAAACAAAGCATTTAATTTTTCTCCAGGCATAAACAATTGGATATAGAAATCAGAGAAATGGAAATGCTAGAATAATTTCAATCTGCTTGATAGCAGTGAAATTTAGAGAAACACTTTTTTCTTTCTGCTTATTTAAAAAAACTGTGATTTATTTGAGGCAGATAAAATGTGTGACACTTCACATTAGAGAGCAGGTGCTACATCCCTTGAGATGTCTGGAAGTGCAGTCTTTGTCTGAAAATGCTATTTGTGTTCTTAATGAGTGAATTTGGTTCTCTAACAAACACTCCCTTCTTAGGAGAGTTGGTCCTTGCTGTACTGTACAGTACTCTCCAATCATGAAAATGTCATGATGATAAAATAAATCTCTATTGCTTTAAATAATCAGATATTTGCAGATTGTTGTTGAAATGGTTTGTTAGATTTCAAAATCAAGCATTTAATATTTGCTGGCATCTGTACGGCAAATTGCTCTTTAAAAGTTATTTCTGAGCGGATTGTTTATGATTGCACTGACATTTCCCCACAGGCAGGGAAACTTATTCACAAATCAGTACCATCAGAGTGCTTTCATGTAAGGTATTTTAGGTTAACATCTGATGAAATTAGCACAGCTGCTTAAGAGTAAATGCATTTCTCAACTATTTCAAGATAAATGAATTCTACATTTCTGGGGTGCTGCCCCTTCCCTTAATCATTAAGATAAATCCCAATGTTTCAATTTTTTTACATATGGCTTTCCCTTTAAAATTTGATGCCTTTTTCAAATTTTAGTATAGCGTACATAGAACCTGATTGTTGTATACTTTGCTATACACTTACATAATTAAGAATGTTTCAATAGCATGAAAAATGTTGTCAAATTTATTTCAAGCTAAAACTCTCAATAAAGAGTTCACAAAACTAGGACTCATATATTTTAAAGAAAAGAAAGAAAATACATAGTAATGTGTCAGAGGAAGTTTATCAATGGTCAGGGAGAAAACAATAAGTTCTTTTATAAAAGACTGGAAACCTTTTATGGATTTTTTGCTGAAAATGGAAAAAAGTGAAGTAATGATTTCCAGATTTTCAGATGTAAACAAAGGTTTGAACATGGAACAGAAAGGATCCCATAATTTTAAAAAGGGAGAGGGATGTCTGTAGCTGCTGCAAAGAAGATCAGAAGTTGCTTGTCTTTCTTCTTTTTTTCTTAAATGTATTGCTTTTTTAATTTTTTCTTCCATTTCTTCTTTTTTCTAACTTTTCTATATATATCTACATGCTTATTTTTTCTATATATAAAAATCTTAAATTAAAAGTTTCATACACAGAGAGAGACATATAGATGGCACAGTGGCTCAGTGGTTAAGATACTGGGTTTGCCGGCTGGAAAGCTAGCAGCCCAGGTTCAAGACCTGAGTGCAATGTGATGGGGTAAGCTCCTGTAATTGCCCCAGCTCCTGCCAACTTAGCAGTTCAAAAGCATGCAAATGTGAGTAGATAAATAGGTATCACTTCAATGGAAAGATAACAACACTCCATGATATGCTGAACACATGACTCTGGAAATGTCTTTAGACATTTCAATGGCCTTGAAATGGAAAATAGTACTTCTCCCTATAGTCCACAATGACTAGTCTAGTAAAATCTTCAGGAACTCCTTTACACACACACACACACACACACACACCACAAAGACATATTGAAACTTCATATAAAATCTCTCCAAGATTTGATCTGATCCAATCTGATCTAGTATTGGATCAGATTTACACATATGTGTAAAGGAACTTTAATGAGAGGGGGAGTATACCAATGAGCATATATGAAATTTTACAGTCAAAACATTTCTAATATGTACCTTGTACTTTTGTTTAAACTTGGATCTTACACCTTATAATGACAGTTCTATTGGCATCTCTAATATGATTCCTAATAAGAAAAAAGTCCTATGAAAATAAAATAAATATAGTGTGGGAGAAATAAATAAGGCTGATTAAGATTTTGCACAAAAAAACAGTAATGAAATGAGTCAAAGCACAGCAACTTGCACTTAGATTAGATTTCTTCTCAAAGCCAGCAAATCTTTCTTTTCTCTTGCTGTTTGAAGAATAGAATAGGAAAACACCAAACCTTCCTTGAAAAGCTTTTCCCGGGACTGCAATTACTGGAAAGCTTTGCCTTCGCACTTCTTCGAGAGTGGGAGAGGGAGAGATTAAGTGCAGACATGCTCAGTAGCTGGTGTCTCCTCCACAGCAACAGTGTCTACAATATTAAGAGGTTGTTTGCTTCAGAAGCACAGTGAGAAAGCCATCTTTGCTAACGACTGATAGAGAGAACCAAGACTAAATCATTAAGCAACTAATAATGTAAGTAAATCTTGATTAAATCGGGGAAGAAGCTTCAAAGCGGAGAGAGGTCTGGAGAGGGCGGATGTTGTCAAAGTGGCTCTCGGGCGCTATCCAGCACCTATGGTGCTGAAAAACTCAAAACACTCTTTTTATATATGGGCGTGTTCCTCATTCTAGCAGAGTACTCGAAATCCCCAATGATTTGGGGTTTCCTCTCAAGTCTATTCCATCCTTTAAGGCTTTTTGCTTCGAATGTGGCACAATTTACTCCTTATTTATAAAAATATACATAATGCCCAGAAAGTCCATGAAGGGAATGAAAAGTTGCTACTTGGATCCCTATATACAATGGTCAGATTATCCCATTCCTCCATCCCATCAATGGATTTTCAAGTAATGACTAGAAAGGGTTTCTGTGGAACAGATAACCATATGAAAGAGAAGAAAGTAATAAATAGGTCTCTACCAGAAAGTCCATCAATAAATGAGCAAACTCATATGAGATTGCCCCAGGGGCACTCAAAATCTTCTAGAAATATCTAATTTGATATCTTGCAAAATGGTTACATGATAGCTTCATTTTCAGCACTGCATCAGATTAACATCACATGATGTGCAAAACCATTTCTCACTTCCCTCTTGTGAATTTAAAGGAAGTAAGTAAATAAATAATAATAAATAAATAATAATAATAATAAATAATAATAAATAATAAATAATAATAATAAATAATAATAAATCAGAAGACACTTTATTATGCAAATATTTGAGATAATGAACCCATCCCCAGTAAAGAGATCTAGACTTCAGTGGCAAAATACATTCTTTCTACCTTTAGTTTTTTTTATCCATCCTAGTCTTTTTAATAAAGGGCCGTAATTGGCATTGCTCTTGGAGAATCATCAGCCTTCAGATCAGAAAGTAGATGGTCTTGTTCTGTTTAAGGTGGACATTTACTTGGTTTATTTTATTATTTGTACAAATAGATATTATATTTATTTTATTCTACAAAAATATCACTTACTGTAGCATTTTGTACTTAGAATATGTAGAAGGGCAGACCTTTATTGAGCTAGTTTCATCATTCTTTTGATGTGAGGATTTAATGAAATAACTCCAGCCATCTGGTTTCTTTTTATGGAGTTGGAAAAATTATAGATGAATTCAAACTTTTGTATTTACTTTGCCTATTTCTTTTGTATAGAATTATAAGTGTCCATTTAAAAAATCAAGTGCAGAATAAGCCACAAATTAATATTCTGGAAATTTGGATTCTGAACCTGTTATAAATTGTAATATTATGTTTCTAATAATTTACCTCAATTATATGAAAGTGAGCAAATGTGAATCAAAAAGGCTAATTTAGACTGTTCCATGTTTTTGAGTTGATTAGATGATAATTAATTATGCAAAGATAGATGGATAGATTGAGTGATAGAAAGATGATAGATAGATAGGATAGATAGACAAACAGAAACAGATATTTTGAAAGGAGATATATTATTGAACAAGATAGTCATTTTAAGTAGTTGTTGAAATGTTTAAAAGATAAAATAGAGCACTTTTTAGCACTTCTATGTACTATACAATAATTATTAAATTTATTTTAGGAGATATTTAACAATTGTGTGCAATATTTCTATTTATATCCCATGTTATTATGTCAAGAATAGTCAAAACTGTCAACAAAAGGGAGAGAAACCCAACATATAATAATTTGCAGTTTAAAAATATTAATTGCAACAAATGAAATTTAAAAGTCATGCCTGAAGGTGTTCATATCTATATCTGTATCTATATATATCTATATCTCTATTTATCTACCTATCTATATAATTTTTATTTTATTTTAAGACAAACATACACAGACAATACATTAAAAAAAAAACATAAAACCACTATTTTATACATTTAGTGTGTCAGTTGGTTTAGAATCTTTTGTGCGATCCTTTCATAATCATTGTTCACAATTTATATCAATCTCACATTGTCAGACTAACATATGCTTATCTATTTATCAATTATTAATTATCCTGCTATTTATTCCATCAGAATTATGCTGTCATCCAATGGTTATATATGTCTACATTATATTTTGTATCAGTCTATTAAACTCGACAAAATTATCTATTCTGTTACCTTACCATGTCTTTTTATCCAACCATTGATAAAACAAATCCCATATCATATAAAATTGCTTGTCTTCTTGTTCTCTAATCTCTAATCTCTAATATCATATTATTTAAAGTCCATCTAGATCTCCTTTTGTATCCTTTCCAAATAACTCACACTGGATTATGATCTGCTCAAGTGCTTTCAATCTGTTGCACATTAGTCAATAATTCTGCTGACATCCATATCATATCTATTCTAGACCAGGATGTATGTCTGTTTGAATAAAAAGTATATTGCTTACTTTCCGCATTTCTCTCTCCCCATTCATCTTTTAAGTTAAATTCTTCTATTATTTGAAGGAAGGATTTTGGTAGTATCTTTCTAACTTTCTTTATTGTTTTCTGTGTTTTATAATCCAACCGGTCATTAATTATTCCATTAAATTCTTCCATCATAAAAATATTAACATAGTCCAATTTAATTACATTATTTTCATATGTAATTTTTTGTGGAATTCTTGTTTATCATTTGGGTCATAAATTGCAATTAGAAGTGTTTTAACACTGTTATCTGTTATTTCCACCATCAGAATCCTTCCATCATCATCTATGTAGATTAGTTCTGCCAAAATTGTTTCTTTAATATATAATACCACACCTCTTTTTTGGGATTGTGCCAGTGATGTAAATAATTTCTCTAGTTTTCCTTGTTTTAGTATATATTCATGTTTTTTTTTTAAATTTTATTAATTTTCTACAAATAGACAAACGTACAAAACATTAAAAACATCTACTCTCATTGAGGCGTCGCTCTCCCGGAGGGCTCCCCACGAACTGCCGAATGGGTTTGAGGAAAGACATGACACGCGTTTTCTCCTCGGGGTGAGCGAGCCCCGAACTAGCTCAAGACAAGCTCTTTTATTGAGGTTTTTGGGTGGGTTA
>BLBF01000053.1:1526577-1617088 GCA_015471245.1 Laticauda colubrina
CTGCAGTGATTTATTTAACAACTGTGGCAAGAAAGGTCATAAAATGAGGCAAAATTTATATAACTCTCTCAGCAGCATAAATTTTGGGCTCAATTGTGTTGTAAGTCGAGGACTATCTACCCTTATAAAATGGAGAGAGAGAGAGTGTGTGTTAGAGAGAGAGATTATACTACCACTATAGGACAGTGGCCATTTTGGCCATCTTCTCTGTGTACGTTATGATAATGAAGCGGAGAGATGGCTGTGGGGAGATATAATGGGAGATAGGGAACATCTATCTGAATGGAAGAAGTGGTACAGTACTGACCCCAAAGTAGTGACAGGGATGTGATTATCGTCATCTGAGAAGCTGGTGGCTTCCAGGGGCATTGCTCCATAGATAACTGAACATGAGACCCGAACTGTAAAATTAGTTCTTGGGCATAAAAGGAATTCAGGGCTTGCTGTCCAATACTAGCGTCCCAGTTACTTCCTCTCCATGCACTTTTTTTTTCCACAGCTTTGCAGAAGGACAACTCTCATGGTGGATTTGAAAGCAGGCCAGGAGAAGAAGACAATAGACATAGGTTTTAGAGAAGAGTGTGACATTAATAAACAAAATGGGTTTCAAAGCTGGAAACCATTAAAGAAGCAAGAACAAAAAATACATATCTGTTAAAGTAATATTGGCTGATTTCTATTTTAGGTCAGCTCCAATTCCTTTTCAAGGTGTCAGTTCTGCTTCTAGTCCAGGAGTTCCCTCTCAGAGCAACATGACCAGCAATCGGAGACTACAGCAGACACAGGCTCAAGTGAATGAGGTGAGGTCACCCAAATCGTATTTGCAGATGTTATGATTTTTAAATTTCCAACATGGATAAAACATGGAAGTGAATCAGGCCAGAGGTTATGGAAACAAAGAAAAATGGTTATGTTTATGGTTTAATGGTCAAATAATTGTTAAGCATTCTGGCATTCTAGAACTTAAAGATAACTTTAAACAACTTTAATTGCTGTGCAATTAAGAGAATTTAAGATTCAAGGTGCAGATAAATCTATTGCTTTCCTTAGATGAAAATTCTCAATGGTACAGAAGAATGCTCTAAAGGCCTGGTCCCACTGCACTTACGGATGCAAAGAGGATGTAAAACTTTTTTAAAAGCTTTTAAAAAAAGCTTGCCATCCATTGGAAAATGCTATGCATCCGTTGTGTACTCACTGCATACGTGTTTCATACGCTCTATCCGTCGAGCATCCGTCCACTGAGATTTCATCCGCGCAAGAAGTTTTGAGCTGCACAAAACTTTGTGAATGGATGAACTTTCCGCCGCGTACGATATCCATCCGCAACATATACGGGCAACAAACGTTCTGTGTCCGTTATCATCCGTTAAACGTCCGCTGTATCCTCTCTGCATCCTCTGGGCATCCTCGCAACTCACATCCGCTGCTCCAGCTGAAAACGGAAAGAGGGAGGAAGCGAAAGGTACACGGAACGTCCACACAGCATTAGTAGCACAGAAATAGAAAGGATGTAAGTGGATGCATCTTGTATATAAAGTATTCAAAATGGACAAAATGTTTGTATATGGGACGTATCTCGGATATTTAGGATGTCTGGAGTATGCCTAGAGTATGTAGAAGGACACCTAGCAGAAAACCGAGATTTCCTATAAAAAGGGCGAGAAAATCATCTGGATCTCAGTATGAGTCCAGCAGCCATGGTGTACAGACCTCTTCACCCTTGGTCTTGGTCTTCAATATCATCAATTGTTCTTCATCATGGATGATGACACAGTCCATATGATAGCTGCGATCATTCATCACCAGAACCAAAACCTGTTCAGACTGTATCATGTTTTACACAGAAGGAGAAGAAGGAGATGTCCAAGAGCTGTCTGGGTCCGAGGATGAATTGTGAGAAGAATGGACTTTGGACTTTATGACCAGTTGATGGTAGAGCTGAGGAATGAAGACCCTCGTGCATTCCATCACTTCATGAGGATGCCACCAGCCATGTTTGACAAACTTGTAGAGCATCTGAGACCCAGGTTGACCAAGCCTAGCACCAATTTCCATCCCAACCTGGACCCTGGACTGAAGGTGGCACTGACTCTGTAGCACATGGCCTCTGGAACCACATACAGAAACATGCAGTATGCATGGAGGGTGCCACACAACAACATCAGCAAAGTGGTCAGAGAAGTGGTACAGGCCATCATTGAAGAATACGTGGAGAAGCTCCTCAGGGGCCCCACCACTGAACAAGGCTGGAGAAAACTTGCAGAAGAGTGGTATCAGAGGTGGAACTTTCCCCACACTGTTGGAGCCATAGATGGGAAGCACGTAGCCTGCAAAGCTCCAGCCAACTCAGGTTCCAATTATTACAATTACAAGGGCTTCTTCAGTATGATCCTTTTTGCCATGGTTGATACTGACTACAAGTTCATCTACATCGATGCTTCAGGCAACAGGTCAGCTTCAGATGGCCAGGTATACAACGCAAGTGACATCAAGGATGGGCTGGAATGCAACCTCATCATGGGTTTTCCAGATCCAGACCCCCTACCCAATGACACACAAGATGTGCCCTACTTCATCGTTGGTGATGACCCGTTCTCCCTCAGAACCTACCTCATGAAGCCCTACACTTCAAGATACCTCACCTGTGAAGAGAGGATCTTCAACTACAGGCTGTCCAGGGCAAGACGGGTGGTGGAGAACATCTTTGGCATCCTGGCCAACAGGTTCCACATACTTCTCACCACCATGCAGCATCACCCAGAGACTGTGAGGAGCATTGTGGAAGCTTGCTGCATCCTGCACAATCTCATGCGCACCCACTACCCAGTGTTGCAGAACAGACTTGTTGACCATCAACAAGGGAAAGGGGACATGAAGCCTGGTGAATGGAGGCAAAGACATTACCTGATAGACACTGTGGATGTACAAGGCCCCAACAGAGCTTCACGTGAAGGGAAGAAGCAGCGCAACCTACTGAGACACTGGTGCAACTCCCCAGCTGGAGAAGTGGAGTGGCAAGACAGGATGATAGATGATTAATGGATGCATCCTTGAGGCTGTCGCATAACACTGATGAGATTGTGCCATGTATGTTGAGTAGTCCTACAATGAATAGGGCATTAATAAAGAGCTTTGTTCATTTTAAAATGTGTTGATCAATGAATAAATTGTTATTGATAATAAAGGTCCATATGTGTGGCAGCTGGGATGGTGGACCATACAGTCCACTATGCTTGCACGGGAGGTTTATCTATCCCACAGCTATCCTTATCTATCCCTCAAGCATGCAAAGGCTTAACCATTTTTTCAAAGTTTTCACCAACACTTTATTCAGTTAAAAAAATGAACCAAGTAAACGATGTGTCTTAAGCAAAGATAACCTTTATTAACTTTCTTAGGTAAACTTTATGACTTTATTAAATAAGCAAAATGAACCAAGTAAAGTGTCTTAAGCAAAGATAAACTTAACAAGTAAACAACTCAGTCTCTGACACTATTCTCAGTCACTCTGAGTCATGTCCCTGGTCTCAGCTGTTAAGCGGGCAGGGACTGTGGAGGTGGCTTTGGCTTCAGTGCTGGTCTGAGGCACCATTAGAGTGCTTGGCCCCAAGGGTACAACAGGTGGTGGTGTGTTCAGGAAGCTATCCGAGAGCTGACTCAGTCCCGTGAGGTTGAGAAGCCCTTCATCAAGGACTTGAGATGTCAGGTCCAATACTGATGACAGATTGTCCGTTGATGGGCTTGGCTGTGGGGTGGAGGAAGGAGAAGTGTAGTGGGACTGTCTAGTCTGCAGTTGGGTGAGGACTGGTGTCTGTGGCGTCTGATGAACCTGGGCCTGGACTGAGAAGTTCTGCTTCTACTGTGGGAAGTCCTGGTAGTCATAGCCTTGGAAGGTGAGGGGCTGTTGAAAACTGTGGAAGGGCTGTGACATCACCTGGGGTGGAGGAGCAGACCTGGACTGGGTCGTAGCAGCTTCAGCTGGGCCTTGAGGGTTATGCAGAAGTGCTGTGATCTTCTGCTTCATCACCTGGTACTGGGCCTTGGGCAGGTCCCTCAGGGTTTGGCTCACGTAGGTGATGAAGGTGTTCCGCCCCGAGGATGCTCTGTCCAAGTGGACCAGCTGAGAGAGAAGTTCTGTGCTGGTCTTCATTGTGTCCCTGATCTCCAACAGCACACTGTGGTCTTGGCCCTCCAGTCTGCCTCTCTGCCTGCATCCTCTGTAGCTGGAGGTGGGGGTGGGGGCGGGTTGGCCTCTGGTGGCTGCTGCTTCTTCCTCCATTTGTGACAGCAGGGCGTCATCCTCCATGGGATCCTCCAAATCTGCCGGTAATGGGGAGTGCAGCTGTCGGGGGGTTCTCTGCTGTGGGACCCTCTGAAGACACCTGCCTGGACAGGGTAGCTGGCTCCTGGCTGGAAGAGGACTGGATGTCTGTGGGCTGTCTGAGGGAGAGGGGTCTCAGAGGGGCTGCTCCTCAGTGGTGGATCTCACCCTCCAGGAAACTGCACTAGGCCATGACGTACATCTCCCAGTCAGTGAGCTTGACAGTGGCCTGCCCAGATTTCTTGAGCTGTAGCTTGCCATACCAGGTGTGCATGTGCTTCCACCATCCAAGGAGTACGATTGCAGTGTACCCCAGGCTCTCTGCCTTGTCTCTCCAAGCTCCTTGCTTCTTCTTGGTGTCCCAATACAGTCTGTGGCCCTTTCTCCAGAGGTACTCGTTCTCCCTCAGCCATTCCAGCACCTCATCCTCATGCTCCTTGGAAACGGTGTACTGTTTCCTCTCTCCCTTCTCCTTCCCTTGCCTCTTCCTCCCTCTGGCAGGGGCTTGAGCAGGGCCTTCAGGGGCTTGAGCAGCAGGGCCTTCAGGGGCTTGAGCAGCAGGGCCTTCAGCAGCAGGGCTTTGAGGGGCTTGAGGTCCTTGGGGCTGGTCCACCACAGCAGCAGCAGCAGCAGCTTCAGAGTCAGTGCCAGGGGGTGGGATGCTGGTTCTGGTCTTCTTCACCTTGCCAGGGCTTGAACAAGTAGGCACGGACTTCCTCTTCATGCCTGACTGACGAAACATGGTGTTCCTGCAAGATGTATGTGGCAGCACATCTTTCCCCTGTATGATAACTGCTTGCGTGCTGCATCCTTTTATATCCGCAGAGCTGATGCAAATCATACTCTCCGCATGCGCAGCGAACGTTTGCATCCGATATACATCCGCGCGGCATCCCCTTTGTTTCCTATAGGCATCCATGATGCATCCGCTCCATCCGCTATGCATCCGCCCCTTCCGCTATGCGTCCGCTTCGAAATTCTCCCCTGGAACTCCTTTGGAGGTGTCATCCGCTTCCATCCACTGTCATCCACTAGGCTTCCTATGAACATCCGTTTAACATCCCCGCTACATACTACCCACGTCCGTTCTTTTCCATTCTGTTTATGCAAATTTTTGCCACTTTTTGGATCAAATGACAACAGATGGAGCCACCCCTGAAATTTTGCTCATCCGCTGTGTCCTTTATACATACGTTTTGCGTCCATTGGCCAGTGGAACCGGGCCTTAAACAGCTCTAAACATTGGCACTATCAACAAGTGGGAACACAGAAATATCATGCCACTGTTTATCACATGCTCCATGATCATTCAGAAACACAAAGAAACTTTTTCTGTAGTAGGTTTTCTGAAAAATACTTAAGTGGTTTTGGAGAACACAGTGTTCTTCAAACAAATATTTGGAGATTGAAAAAGTACAAAATAATTGTGTATTACTTGGATGAATCACTGGCTAAGTTAGTGCGTTATGTAAGGTAATTTTTCCCTCGAGTCTGAGGTAACACATTGTGATAACCCAAGCCATTGCAGCTAAGAAATCATGGTTTATTGTTTACTATATTGTCCGCTCAATTAAATTGCAGTAGTTCGTTAATCATAATTAACTAATCATGGTTTAGCATAATGCATGAATCCAGAAATAAATGGGAGTCATGGGAGTCTCAGTGCAATGCTACTAAACCAATCCCTTAAGGCCATGTCACACTGGCCAACGGATGCAAAAAGGACACAGTGGACGAGCAAAATGTTCCATCCGTTCTTATCCGCTCTCAAAAGGGGCAAAAATTTGCATAACCGGAGCGGATAACACGGACGTGGGGAGGACGCAGGGCGGATGCAAAGCGGATGTGGAACGGAAGCCCAGCAGATGGAAGCAGATGAGAGCAGATGGCGCATCCGCTAGGCTTCCGGGGGGCCTCAGCAAAGCGGACGCGGAACAGAAAGAGCGGATGCAGAGCGGACGCCGAGCAGATGAAGCGTATGCAGAGCAGAAGCCTAACGGATGCACAGTGGAAGTGGAACGGATGCCGAGCGTTAATTGCACATGTGGGGGGGATGCATTGCATAAGCCCCCCAGATATAAAGGGAAGCAGCTCGCACATGGCCAGCATTCCGAGGAAAGACCTGCTGCTGGACACTTCGAGTTCCTTGCCTGCCCTGCCTGCATGCCTGCCTGCCAGCCTTGCTGCCAGCCTGCCTTCCAGCCAGCCTTGGTGCCTGCCTGCCTGCCTGCCTTCCTGCCAGGCTTCCTGCCAGGCTTCCTGCCAGCCTACCTGCCAGCCTTCCTGCCAGCCTTCCTGCCAGGCTTCCTGCCAGCCAACCTGCCAGGCTTCCTGCCAGCCTTGGTGCCTGCCTACCAGCCTTCGTGCCTGGCTTCCTGCCAGCCTCCCTGCCAGCCAGCAACCCCACAACCATGGGGAGGAAGCGAAAGCCTCAGCAGCCTGCCGCCATCCCTGGCAAGAGGGACAGGGCCAACCACCCGCCCCCTGCCCCTGACTCTGCTTCTGCTGGGGCTTCTGCTGAAGGTGCTCCTGGCGGTGGTGCTTCTGCTGGTGCTTACTCTGTTGAAGCTGCTCCTGGTCCTGCTCGTCCTGCTTGTGCTCCTGGACTTGCTCGTCCTGCTCGTGCTCCTGGTCTTGCTCATCCTGCTCGTCCTGCTCATGTTCCTGGTCCTGCTCGTGCTCCTGGACTTGCTGGCCCTGCTGGTGCTTACTTTACTGCTGCTGATCCTGGTCCTGCTGGTCCTGCTGCTGCTGATCCTGCTGGTGCTGTCGCTGCTGCTGCTGCTGCTGATGATGATCCTGCTGGTGAGGATGATGATGATGATGATGATCCTGCTGGTGCTGCTGCTGCTGCTGGTGTGGAGGAGCAGCCCCTACTACCTGGGAGCCCCTCTGATGAGGGCCCATCTGGTCCTGCCAAAGGGAGGAAGAGGCGTATGCTGCAATGGGAGAGGAGGCAATACTATATTGAGGAGGCGCACGAGGATGAGGTGCTGGAGTGGCTGAGAGAGAACAACTATCTGTGGCGGAAGGGACACCGGCTGTACTGGGGCACCAAGCGGAAGCAGGCTGCTTGGAGAGAGAGGGCGGAGAGTATGGGTTACACTTCGGAGGTGCTCCTCGGCTGGTGGAAGCACATGCACACCTGGTACGGGAAGCTGCACCTGAAGAAATCTTGCCACGCCACTGTGAAGCTGATGTACAGAGAGACCTTCGTCATGGCCAGGTGCAGCTTCCTGGAGGGTGAGGTCTGCCACCGAGGTGCACCAGCAGCCCCTCTCATGACCCTCTCTCTCCGGCAGCCTGCTGAGAGCCAGTCCTCTTCCATCCGAGAGTCAGTCCCTGTCTCCAGGCAGGTTTCTGTGGAGCGTGCCATGGCGGAGAACCCGCGGACAGGTGTGGTAAGTGTGGTGGAGTGCGTGGAGGACTTCTTGGTGCGGTGGAAGAAAGGAGACATTGAGTCCACCACAGTCCTAGCCGCATCCACACACCCCAGCTCTGCCTCCGCAGAAAGGCAGAGAGCCGGACAGCAGGAGGGGCAGAGCCACACTGTCCTGCTGGAGATCAGGGACACCATCCGCACCAGCATAGATCTCCTCTCTCAGCTGGTCCATACCGACTCCTCCTCCTCCAACCGCAAGCCCTTCCTCACCTATGTCAACCAGACCCTCAAGGAAATGGCGGATCCACAGTATCAGCTGGTGAAGGACCGGATGACCGAGCTGCTTCACAACCCTCCAGACCCAGAGGAACCTGATCCCACCCAGTCCAGGTCTGCTCCTCCACCCCAGGTGATGTCCCTCCCATTCCAAGGCTTCCCACAGGCCCTCAACTACCAGGGCTATGGCTACCAGGAGGTTCAGCAGCACAGGCAGCAGCCCTTCCCAGTCCAGGCACAGAGTCATCGGGCAACACCGTTGCCACCGGTTCCACTGATGCCACCGATGCCACCCACAACAATGATGCCACCGACGACAGCGATGCTACCCACACCAATGATGCCACCCATGATAGTCCTCACCCAGCTGCAGAGCAGACAGCCTGCTACTACACTGCTACTTCCTCCACCCCACAGTCTCAGTAGGTTGCGCTGCTTCTTCCCTTCACGTGAAGCTCTGTTGGGGCCTTGCACATCCTAAGTGTCTGTCAGGTTTCGCCCTTGCCTCCATTCCCCAGGCTCCATGTCCCCATTGCCTTGTTGACACAAGCCTGTTCTGCAAGACTGGGTAGTGGGTGCACATGAGATTGTGCAGGATGCAGCAAGCTTCCACGATCCTCCTCACGGTCTCTGGGCGATGCTGCATGGTGGTGAGAAGTACCTGGAACCTGTTGGCCAGGATGCCAAAGGCGTTCTCCACCACCCGCCTTGCCCTGGACAGCCTGTAGTTGAAGATCCTCTCTTCACGGGTGAGGCATCTGGAGGTGTAGGGCTTCATGAGGTAGGTTCTGAGGGAGAACGGGTCATCCCCCCATGATGAAGTAGGGCACATCTTGCGTGTCGTTGGGCAGGGGGTCTGGATCTGGGAAGCCCACGATGAGGTTGCCTTCCAGCCCCTCCTTGAGGTGACTGGCGTTGTATACCTGGCCATCTGAAGATGAGCCGTAGCCTGAAGCATCGATGTACATGAACTTGTAGTCAGCATCGACCATGGCAAAGAGGACGATGCTGAAGAAGCCTTTGTAGTTGAAATAAGTGGACCCCGACTTGGCTGGAGCTTTGCAGGCCACGTGCTTCCCATGTATGGCTCCAACGGTGTGGGGGAAGTTCCACTTTTGATACCACTGCTCTGCAACTTTCTTCCATCCTTCTTCAGTGGAGGGGCACTGGAGGAGCTCCTCCTTGTATTCTTCGATGATGGCCTGCACCACTTCTCTGACCACAATGCTGATGGTGTTGTGTGGCACCCTCCAGCCATACTGCATGCCTTTGTAGGTGGTCCCTGAGGCCAGGTGGCGCAGAGTGAGTGCCACCTTGAGCCCAGGTTCCAGGCTGGGCCGGAAGTTGGTGTTTGCCTTGGTCAACCTGGGTGTCAGCCGCTGCACAACTTCGTCAAACATGGCTGGAGGCATCCTCATGAAGTTCTGGAATGCACGAGTGTCTTCATTCCTGAGCTTCACCATCAGCTTGTTGTACAGTCCCTACTCTGCTCCTCTCCTGATCCATTTTCGGACCCAGACACTTCTTGGCTGCCTCTTTTTCTTCCCGTAGTAGAGTTCACAGAGCCTGTAGATGGCTTTGCACTGTTGCAGAAGGATGGCGGCTGCCAAAAGGACTGTGTTACGATCCACGGTGGACATGACTGGATGCTGTGGAAGAGGAAGAGTCAGATGAAGGCTGCAGAGGCCTGCACAGGCGGGCTGCTGGTCTGAAAGTGAGATGCAGGTGAGTTGCTCCCCCTTTTTATAGGCAGTATAGGTGTCCCTTTGCATCCTCTAGGCATCCTCTAGACATCCTTAATATCCAAGATAGGTCCCCTCTGCGAACGTTTTTTCCGTTTAAAACGCTTTGTTTCCGTGCTGCATCCATTCTGCATCCGTTCTGCATCCGTTCCACATCCATTCCGCTTCCTCCCTGCGTCCGAGGGGATGCGAGTTGCGCAGATGCACAGCGGATGCCTAGCAGATATAGCGGATGCATAACAGATGCGTAACGGATGCGTAGCGGATGCGTAGCGAATGCAGAACGGACGAACTGGATACATTTTCCGCGCAAAAGTTTTGGGCAACCCAAAACTTTTGGAGTGGATGAAACGTCAATAAACGGATGCTGGACGGATAGAGAGGAGGCAAAACGGAGGCAGTGAGGCGTTTTCGAACGGATGGCAAGCTTTTTTGTCTGTTTTACATCCTCTTTGCATCCATTGGTTCAGTGTGACATGGGCTTTAGACAGCACTACACACTTACATACAGAATCTAGTGCTGCATGTATTCAAATACATTGTATAGAGATGTTATGTTGTCTGTAAGAGCCTTTGGCAAAAACAGTCTATATTAATAAGGCATTGTTAGCATATTAAGAAATGATACAATTAACATAGTCAAACATTATTTGGTGTGTGATTTGAAAATCTACAAGAATCTTCAATTGTCCAGAATTTAGGACACCCATGAAAAATTGTTTACAAAGTGCACTTCCAACTGGTTTTACAAAGTAAGGGACACTGGAAAAACAATGCTAAACAGAGATAGCAAGTGACGTGGCTATGGATAGATTTTAAAAATGAAAAACTTGGATCTGTTTAGTCTATTCAGAAGCAGATATTTTTAGATTTGATTATTTTTAGATTTCCTGCAAATATAATCCTTATAGTAAAGTAACATCAGCTCAGATCGAGAACCCTGGTGTTTTTCACAAGGCAATGTTTCTATGAATTATTTTAAATAATTTGAGCTCCTGGTTCCCAAAATTGTTCGAATGACATACTGACTATGATTAATTATTAGCCTTTTGGACCCTGCACAAATTAGACAATACCAACAAACACATCCTCACCTTTTTTGCATACATTTAATGTCTACATCTAGAAGGTATGTTAGAAAAGATATTGGTAGACTTTGTTCAATATAAACCTATGACAACCTTTGAAATTTCAAATAAAGTTGCCTTGTATACTTTTTTTTCAGTAAGCCGGTTGTGCTTTATCTTAGAATTATCTTTCCTTGATCAGATGTTGAAAAAGTGATTCGACTTCAATACTTTCTAAGTAGATTTCCTAAACACTGTGCCATTTTCAGGTGGTGGACATCATGCGGGTCAACGTAGACAAAGTACTAGAAAGAGATCAGAAGCTTTCAGAACTTGACAACCGAGCAGATGCTTTGCAAGCAGGGGCCTCACAATTTGAAACCAGTGCAGCTAAGCTGAAGAGGAAATACTGGTGGAAAAACTGTAAGGTATACTTGTCTACTATATGATACAATGTGATCTTAGTCCAAGAGAAATAAGGACAAACATCAGCCTAAATTCACTGTTAGTCAATTAAAATGAAAATGTATATACTCCTGATCAAGAATTTTGGAGTTTGGTAAAAATGTAAGAGTTGAGGTTACAATATTATATATTTATAAATTTATTATATAATATATAATAAAGAACAGTTTATTGAAAATATTGTAATTATACTTTATGCATAAAATAGATTATTTCTTACAAAATAACTGATGGCAGATATAGGAAAAGTTAGCAAAGAAATTCTACATTTTTACCTCCTTTCCTTGTTTAGCAAAATTTACTTTACATATCTGCATGTCATATGCCTCCTATTGATTAGATGGATATTCTAATCACTTCCAGTTACTGATTCTTTTTTCACTATATTTTTTTCTCTTCAGTATTAAAATATACATCAGGCTATGTCTAATCTCTAAATAGACTATTGTATATAGTTTAGGATTATCTATCATAATGTTATATTCTGAACAAACATTATGTTTCTTTTTCTTTCATACAAGGACTTGCTTCCAGGTTGTACAAAAATAATTTTCTAACATTATTGTTTTTCCTCTATACACATTCTTTCTACTATGAAAACCCACCTGAGAATAGCAGCACCTAGAGCTGTGTGAACAGTGCTGCAGTGCTTCAATTCCAGTAAATACAGCAAAGTGGTACCATGATACAGTAAATAAGGTGTTCCACTTCCCATTGAATTGAAGAGCAACATCATTTTCTTTTTCAGAGCTATACAAAGAAACTTTAGAACTCCTTTGTACTGTACGCTATAGATGCAGCAGATTTGGCTTCTGTTATCCAACCATCCTATCTCATTCATTGAAGTTTGAGGGGGCATCATTTTTTCATTGTTAATTCAGACTTATTTTCCTACTGTTTTTCTTTTCTTGCGATGTCAACAATGGGTTCTGTATTTTTCCACAGCTGTCTGCCTTCAATGAATTTTTCAATTACCTCTCCAAAGTAATTCAAAAACACTTTAATACAATTTGACACCTTGAATCCATCTGAAGATTCAGCTTGAAAATTCACCCCAAGGAGCTGATTTAATCAATCTTTTTTAAAGATTAAATTGCACCTTCTAAATATTGTAGTCATAATATATACAGGGCACACCTGTAGTGTTTCCATTCAAATAAAAGCTAAGTTACCTTTTAATATCAAGTTTGAGGTTAATTGTTTTGTTTTTTTCACTTTCTAGATGATCATTATCCTGGGTGTATTATGTGCAATCATTCTTATCATAATTATAAGTGAGTAACACAAATGTTCATTTTGAATGACTTCATTTCATGTTCATTTTGACTGACCATTATAATGATCAGTCAACACTTCTGAATAAATGACTGATCAGAGCATTTACAAATTTTCTTGGCATTGTCTCCTTCCCCACTTCTATAAAGCAGAATTACAAAAGATTGTTATCTAACAAGCAAAATCAATAGGGAAGCCAGATTTACTTAACAACAGTGTTGCTAACAACAATTGCAATGATCACTATGGCAATTGTTAAGTTAGTAACACTGTTTGATCAACTATGGCAATTAACTATGGCAAGATGATTGAAAAATGGAAAAACTCACTTAACTATCTCGCTTAGCAACCAAAAATTTGGATTCTATAGTTATAATTTGAACACCACCTGTACTGATATGCTATGCTGAGCACTCTTTATACTTATTATTTTAATTAAAGGAAATGGCAATGGTTGTATCAATATGACTTTTTTTTCCTTATGATCAGCATTTCAGCAGAGTGGATTAATTAACCTGATTTCCTCTGAACATATTTTTTAATGACCGGTTTTCTTTTTCTTTTGCATTGTGAAAATCAAATCATTTAATATGAAAACATGGCAGCTTTGAAGCAAGTTACTCCCATTCCTCATTTGGTTGAATGTTGGTAATACGGAATAGGTGGAGACTGAATGACCTGCATTTTTTGCACTATAAGACACACCGGACCATAAGTCACACATTAGCTTTAGAGGAGGAAAACAAGAAAAAAAAAATCTGCCTTTGCCTCCCAGCATCCATCCGGTATTCATCTGGCTAGCATCCTTGTAGCAAGCAACAGCCTGGTCAGCTTCAGCACGTAATCGCAGCCCCAGCAGGTGGCTCGTCAGGTCTCCATTCTGTTGCGCCCACCACCAGTCAACTGTGAGCTGCCACTACCGGGGAAGCTGACCTGCTGCTGCCACCGGGGAATGCTGGAGCCTTTGCTGCTGAGCAGCTGATTGGCGGTTGGATCAGCCTTCTGGAATACTGCTGATCAGCTCTTCTAGGCGGCAGAATTGCCGCTTATTGCCACCCATCACCACCACCACTGATCGCTGTTGCCGATTGGCAGCGATTGGTGACAGTGGAAAACAGCAGCAGCAAACAGCAACAATTGGTGATGGCGAGTGGCAGTGATCCCCGCTGCCTAGAACAGCTGATTTGCGGTATTCCGGGAGGCCGATCCAAACACTGATCAGCTGCTCGTAGCAAAGTCTCCAGCGTTCCCCGGTGGCAGCGAACAGCAGTTACAGGCATCAGCAGCAAACAGTGCTTCACCAAACCCCCTCCCCCAATATTCACTCTATAAGAAGCACAGACATTTCCATTTGGGGGGGATACGTCTTATAGTACGAAAAATATGGTAATTTCTTGTTTTAAAAAGAGCCTAAATTGTTAGCTCTCTCCAGTTCAAAGCACATCAATTAGTGAAGTCCAAACAAGTCTCAGAAAGAAAGAAGAAGAAAAAAGCTTACATTGATGGTCTGAAGTTTATTCATTTGTTTAGTTTTTAAAGTAGTGACTGGAATATAAATCTCCAGGATTTATTGTAGAAATAGAATTTGCTAAGTCTATAGATGAAAATAAGGCACCATTTTGGTGGCATGAATCATGAAGCAGAGGTGAGTCATGGTCTCAATTTTAGTAAATTTTTTGGGATTTTATTGAACGAAAGTTTCCAATTTAAGACATTTGTTTTAAATCTGGAGAATGGAAATGACTATTTTATTTCTATATGTTATCCATTGTTGATAAAAAAAATATGTTGTTGTGCATCTGTCTGCTCAGCAGACAAATCTCATTTCTCAAACTAGGAGAACATATTGGAGATTAACAATATTTTCATTCTTTTTCCCCACAGTTTATTTCTGCACCTGAAATACAAAGTTCAAATGGCTTGATGTGGCAACGTTCAACTTTACTGTTAATTCCATAAATGAAATTGAAATTTAATATTTACGTCTTGGGGCTGGTTGCTTGCAACAATAAGGTATAAGGTTTGCTTCGGGTTCAGTTTTCAGGGATTTGTTTTGATTTTGTTGGGGATGTGTGCTGTTCCTAGAAAAATAGCATGCCAGTTAAACTACTGCCAACTAATTTCATACATTAATTTCTTGCTGTGTCTTAAATTATGAGAATGCTGTTCTTTAAAAATGCTCATTCTTGAAAGCTATTTCATGTGAATGACAAAAAAATCACTAGATAAAAATAAAAGGAATGATGCAAATGGGCTTTGATTGAAAGGATATTAAATAATGGCAAGTTGTTTATAAAATTAGGCACCTTTTATACCATAAAAACCACCTCAGGTTCATAAGAATTGATCTTTATAACAGCAGTTTAAAACAGATTCATAGCAATATCTAGGGCTATGATAATCCTATGATATGACTCAAACATAATTAAGAGGACAAAGCTTGTACCTTTCCCATTCCCCAAGTTGAATACAAGTAATACCATAAAAACTTACAAGAGATTTTTAAGGCAAGGGTTCACAATGTCTTGTAATATTCCAAGATATGGGTAGCTTGGGCAACAAAGTTAAATCCAATAAAATCTGGGGCAGACATCATTGTTAACTTTTGAAGCAGTTTGTGAGTTCATGACTGGATTCCTAAGGTCTCTCAAAAGTAGTTATATCAAGCAAATACTTGATTTATCCTTGTCCACAACTTCCATTAGACTTGTGTTCAGCATGTGATATTTTGTTGAAATGATAAAGGGATCAATATGTATATACATGCTGATATTTAAAGACATATTTAATTATAAAAATAGTGTGAGAAACTGTAATTAATTCAGGCTGATGAGAACCTGTTTTTCAATTGTGCTTCATGTTTTCATATTGTAAATTATAGAAAACTCCAGATACCCTCAACCTTAATGAAACAGAAATGTATGGTACTAACTGTTGCTCCTGTTTTCGGTCTGTTGAACTGAAATATCTGTATTTACAATGCTGTATAGCTAGGTATAGGATAAAGTGGTGCAGGACAAGAAAATTTGGTATGTTTAATATTCTTTTTTCCTCCCTTATTCTAGAAAATCATTTTGGCCTAGATATGCTTTGTCAATCATAATAGAAAGCTGTATTTTTCAAAGAGCTGCTGAACTGCCACTCTCAGCATTTCATATCACTGCTTAGACAGGTAATTATGGTTGACCATCTAGAAGCCACAAATTTCCAACTGCTCTACTTGTCTTACACCAGAGTTGAAAAAAGCAGTGTCTGGTGAAATGGGCTGCATGGTTTAGGACTGTATGCTTCCAGACTGATCTTATGGATAAAGTACTACACAATCTTGCATGGCATAGCTTCAAATTAAATCCTAAACTTCTGCTTATACCAAAGTATCTAAAATAACGGGGACAGCAATATTATCATCTTGATGAGGATTCTTGTAAAAGCTGTATTTTATCATTTTTTTGCAAATTATATCAGGCCTAAGTATTATCATAGCTAGTTTGGTCTCGAGACTTGTTGCAATCCTGAATTTGTGAAACTTGATTCCAGAAGTTCACTCATTGTGGAGCCAATTAAATTTGTTATTTTTTTCATTAAAATGCCTTAGCATAATACTGTAGTACATTTGCACTTGTCATATTCACTAGTTGTTATTCTGAATCTGTAAACAACTGCACCACAAATAACTTTGCATTCACATTTGCAGAAAAGTGCTATATTCAACTCTGCATTGCATAGATGTTGCATTGGATTCCTTTCACTTAGGAGTTCACCTAAGTGAATTCACCTAAGTGAATCATTCACCTAAGTGAATCACTTAGGAATTGAAACATGCAGTTCAACCTGGGATTTTAACATGAATCTGTTTTAGACCACTGGTGTCAAACTCCCACCATACATTGCTATCATGTGACATATCACAATGTTTTTCCCTTCGCAGACCTGGGGTAGGCGTGGCCTGCGTTTGACACATCCGGCCCTCTGGCCACCAGTTTGACACTCCTGTTTTAGATGCCTCAGGTGTAGGACTGTAGGAGTTCTCTACTTCAGGACAAATCTCTGAGATGGATTCTTCAAATGATGAGGAAATACAGAGATTGAGCCCATACCCCACCTCACCCTATGCTGTGCCAGTTTAGAAGAGATAGGTGAAACTTTAAATGATCCCTTCCTTCCACTGATGGTGCAGAAGGATCTCACTCTTTGATACTTTAGTTCTCCAGACTTTTATAGCCCTACGTCAAGCAATCAAGTTTATTGAGGTTGTGTGCGATATATGCTATCCCGCATCAGATGGGCATCTCATGATAGGGAGCGAAGGAGAAAGAAACGACAGGAGACGAAGTTCCTCGGGATGAGTGCACCCAGAATGTCTGGGTACACGCTCTTTTATTATGCTCCTTCAAAAGTGGGGGGGTCACTATCATTGTTTATTCAGAGCCTAGGTCAAGCCCAGGTCAGACAGGATATGCAAGACTTAGATAAGGCAAAATACCAAGTCAGACAAGATGGCACGATCTACAATTTGATCAAGACATTCTTTACAAAGCTGCATGCCAGTCGATGTAATCACAAAGTGAATGCTTGACTCCTTGTCTCTGTACGTGCCCTGTAAAAGGTCACTGAGGAGACAGAAGTTCAATGATTACACGTGAATGATACAATGTTGCAAATGCCTGAATGATACATAGTTGTATTGATACACAGTTGCAAACACATAAATGATACATAGTTACAACATCTCCTCTGTTTTTATTTTTTATGACGAATCTTCTTCCTTGTCCAAGAAGACAGAACCTTTTTTCTAAAATGTTCACCATCCCAGTCATCTAGGCAGGAGTGCGATCCGTCAGCGTCAGGGTTGTCCAAGGAGCGGTAACTCAGCAATGACATTTTTTCATCCGGTGTTAAGGACTTAACATGAGCTTGCAATAACACATTAACATTAGCAGTTATGGAGGATAATTGATTTTTCAAAAATTGCAATATTCTATTAAAACAACAAGGTCTTATAATACATATCAATATAATGATTATTAATGGTCCTGCCAATGCAGTTATAAGGTTTGTAAGCCATGGTGAAATAGAAAACAAGCCTTGATACCAATTATACATGTTTAACCTTTCGTTTTCTCTGTCTTTTAAGTGTTTTTCTAATTCCTTCATAGAATCCAACACGATCCCTCTGTTATCAGCATAAAAGCAACATTCTTCTTTTAGCGCAGCACACAATCCCCCTTGTTTTAAAAATAACAGATCTAAACCTCTGCGATTCTGCAAGACCACTTCTGAGAGGGAAGTCAAGGAGTTTTGCAAAGCTGTAATTGACTTCTCAATTCGTAACAAATCATCATCAATGACTGAACCTAGAGCTGTAATTTTTTGTTCAGAGACAGCTAGTCCTGCAATGCCCGTGGCTGCGCCCGTGGTGCCCAGAGCAAGCAGTAAACCTAGAGTGAGAGTACTAATAATTTCCCGCTTTGCTCTGAGGGGGTATTCCATGGGTGCCTGTAGGGATATAAAATCATCAGAGTTATACACGTTAATTTTTGGTACAAGCCATACTTGAATGCAAAATGATTTGGATTTAATAAGTTCATCCCCGTAGACACATGCTGTGAGACCGGTGGAACAAGCCCAGACAGAGTTATTGCCAGGGATAAAATACATTCCTTTCAGGCGTGATGTTAAATTTCCTCCTGAAGTGGTGTAGACTGCAGAGTATCCTCCGATGGTGTGGAAGCGGCCAAGGCGGTTCTTAGGAAGATATACATTACAATGATAGCCATTAGAAACATTATGACAATATTGTGAGTAATTGGATGGAATATTTCCTAAGCAACAACCAACCCCAGTGATGGAAGAAACAGTAATAGTGGAGTTCCTCCAACGGCAACGTTCGTCTGATGTGGAATTAGCAATGGATTCTTGGGAAGCGATGGCTTCGTAAAAAGGTGGAGAGGCAGAAATATAAAGCCAACATGTGGAGGCAATTGATGAGTTTGAAGAGTTCAGCAAGGCATAGGAAGCTTTGATCATTGGAATCAATGGGTTAACTTCCTGTGTTATGGGTTGCAAGAATGGGGATTTAATAACCTTTTCATGTGGTCCCACCGGGTTAGAGCGAGGGAGTTCAATGTGACGTTGAATGTAAAAAATATTTCCATAATGCTTTTCTGGCCAGACTCCTTTTAGGCGGGCACCCCATTTCAAGCCAGTGTCCCATAGAGTACTTTTCTTGCCTTGGTCCGTGAACCTTATGGTTACCGGGTTGCATTTGGGCAATTTTTTATCACTGCATGGAATGTCCCATGTGGTGCGAGTGACAGTAATGAGATCACCCTTAGTGCCTGGATCCCAATAAATATGTCCAGTTGAAACACATGACCAGGCTTTGCAAAAGTAATCCGATGACCCCCCGCAGTCGAGAAGTCGTTGGGCAGGGGTCTGAGTGTTGGAAACGGGCTGTCCGGGGCATACATAAAACCTATATTTATTTACCACTCTATGACTAGGCTCAGTTGGGTGAGAAGGCGAGTTGTAGGCGGTGGAACCTACAAGCATTTCTGCCAAATCAAATTGAAGTGGTGGGTAGAAGTCTTCTATGCGAGAAGAATTGGTTGTAGAGCTTAAATGAATGCCTTGAAAGTCTTTTATAGTCCAAGTAATATTATATTTTCTATGAGGCTTCTGAGGATCCTCATGGACAGTTCTTTTGAAGCGTCGTTTGTTGGCAGGATCAGAGTTCGGGTATATAAAAGCATCACAAGTAGGAGAGAGGACTATGGACAAGTTAGTTGTAGAACATTTACGAGATAAGAAGGGAATGCAATTAGTAGAAAAAGGATAATAATTACAATAATGACAATGAAGATTAATTTGGTCATTCATCAAGGATGTTAGTTGGGTTGGAGGAATCCATAATACAAGAGAAGGACATTTAGGTCCCCCTATATCTAGCTTGAATAGAGGAAAAGATTTTAAGGTTCTTTTCCATAGGAAGAGTAAAGAAGGAACAAAAGAGCGAGTGATAGAGTGTTCTGTAAACAAAACAGAAGTGACAGAGTGAAAGCTATGGGTAGCATTTTCATGACGTACCCACATGGAACCAGTATAATACAAAGAGAAAGTCAGCGACACCAGGAAGATAAGTAACAGTTTCATTAGCAACAAGATCGTAAGGGAAAGAAGAAAAAGTTGCAATTTTCAGCAGCCTTTGTTGTGGGGCTGGCTGCCTGCCCCGTTTCTAATTCTGACTCCCAGACCAAAAATTGTCCTCATCCATTTCTAAAAGGCTTGTTGAATGGCTTTTATAACACCACCACCCCCTTCGGGGTGGTGGTGGAGGACACGAGAGCTCTCCTTTTAAAGAAGTGGATTGGATGGAGGGAGGCTCTCGTAATGACTTACGATCATTGGGAGCGGAGGGTTGAAGGACAGGAAAGTTATCATAACTTGGTGGAGGAGATTCTAATACACTTTCTGCTTCTACTTTATAATGGACTTTTAAAGCCTCCATAATTTTCCTCCAAGTGACCAAAATGCCAATAGGTGCACAAGGAGGATTATGGAGATAGTCACCAATTTTTTCCCAAATGGAGATTTTTAAGGACCCTTTCTCTGGATAAGTGGGACAATGTTGCCACACATAAGCCAATAATGTAGCAATAGGTTTAATTTTTACAGGCAAGCCCTTTAAATTAGCAGAATATTTAGAAGAAGAAGCGACTAACTCCCTCAATTCCTTCAGATGCTCTGTCTGTTGTTGAGAAAAGTTTCCGCCCATACTTACGAAAGTCGAGACCGTGTTTCAGATCTGATGATGTGCAATTCGCTTCAGGCCTGGCGAAGCACAGCTCCCATCGAGCGAGTAAGATATGAGCGCGTCGCGGCGTATCCCCCTTAGGGAATCACGTCGGGGTCACCAGAATGCGGTATCTGCTATCCCGCATCAGATGGGCGTCTCATGATAGGGAGCGAAGGAGAAAGAAACGACAGGAGACGAAGTTCCTCGGGATGAGTGCGCCCAGAATGTCTGGGTACACGCTCTTTTATTATGCTCCTTCAAAAGGGGGGGGGTCACTATCATTGTTTATTCAGAGCCTAGGTCAAGCCCAGGTCAGACAGGATATGCAAGGCTTAGATAAGGCAAAATACCAAGTCAGACAGGATGGCACGATCTACAATTTGATCAAGACATTCCTTACAAAGCTGCATGCCAGTCGATGTAATCACAAAGTGAATGCTTGACTCCTTGTCTCTGTACGTGCCCTGTAAAAGGTCACTGAGGAGACAGAAGTTCAATGATTACACGTGAATGATACAATGTTGCAAATGCCTGAATGATACATAGTTGTATTGATACACAGTTGCAAACACATAAATGATACATAGTTACAACAGTTGTGCAACAAGGAATGGGTAGGAATGAAGGAACTAAACAAAATCATATAAGCTGTAGCTCTGTTTCAGTTACAATTTTTTCTCTCATTTTTTTCAAACTAGGAGTTTTCAACCTGTTTCTAATTCTTAAAAATAGTTCACAACATTTACCACTGCATACATGAACATTAATTCAATGGGTAGGGTCCAGACTTAGTTAAAATAGACCCTTTATAAATAAGAAGCTTACATTAGGCATGCCTTAGGTTCTATTGCTTTTAGTGGATTTACTCTAAGATTCAAGTAATGTACAGAAATATACATGGTGAGATGGGCAGCAAACTAATATAACAACAACAACAATATAAAACAATCTGCTTAAGGCAATATCAGAACTTGATAGTGCCTGTTCTATTTTACATGTATTTTTTTCACCAGAATATTTTTCTCCTGCCATCCATTACAGAAGCTCCAAATTATCAAGCATTCATTTTTTTTCTTTGTTAAGAAAAAAAAAGTCCACAACTTTGAACATAAAAGTTACCGAACTCTCTCTGCAGTTGCAGCTTCCAACTGATATGGCATTTGAAAAGCCTCATCTGTGAATGAAAAAGCAAAACGAGAAAACGATGGCAGTCCAATTACATGTTGCTTTGTGAGTGTTAAACCTAGTTATGAGGCAGTGAGTCACCAAGGCAGTAACTTCATTCTGTCATGGATTTGAACATTTAGTTTAGAAGGAAAAAATTACCATGCCTTAATTGAAAGAAGCCTTATCATTAACAACTACATTTAGGTACACTGGTGGTTCAACAATGGATGAGAATCACAAAAGCTTAAGTCCTCTAGAACTCTTCCATCAGCTAAAAGGATGGAGAAGCAAGTAAGAAAGGCTCAGAATTAGGCAGTTATGGCTGAAATATCTGCTCCATTTTTATTTATTTTCTTGCTTCCTTCCCTTCGTGTTTTTTCTTAGCAACTTCCTGATGAAGTTTTGGAAAATTGAGTTTTAAACCATTTTTTACTTTACTTTATTTGTTTGAAAAGTTAAATCAAAAAAAAAAAAAAAAAAAGAACTGAAAGCATCCTTCCCTACTTGCATTATCCTAGATTATGGAGAATATGGACATACTATATTACTCTTTTTATTACTTTATTCTACATTATTTAATTAAATCAAGAAACAAATCGTCACAATACTAAAGACTCCTATAATAGGATTATGATGTTTTATATGCTTTCACACTTCGAAAAAGAGCCACTTTCCTTTGACCTCTGGTGATCAGACATTCCAGCAAAGCTAATATCAATATGAGAATATTCATCATCATGACCAAGTCTATTGTATGGTCTCGTATGGTCAGTTTCCCAGTTGAAACGATGTTTAAGTTTGTACATTGTTGTGAAATTTGCTAGTTTGTGTTCATAGGTGTGTTTTGCCAGTCTTATGTATGCCTATTTGTCATATGTAGTGGTTGTTACAGTCATCACACTGTACATTGTAGATCACTTCTGTTTTTCCTTCTGGGGCTGCTTGGTCTTTTGGTTTAGTTAAGGTGTTTTGAAGGGGTTTAGTTGGCTTGTAGGGTATGTTGATTCCATGAGATCACTACTTACTGACTCAGACGATATTACATTTTTATTACTTCTCACATCCATTCCCTCATATTTGTTGCTTATGCTAGCTGTTAAAGTGTAGTACACACAAGTTTTAAAAAACTGTATTTTACAGTAGTAAAGGATGATATAATTAATAGAACTGCAGAAGAAGCACCATTAATTCTTTTTCTTTTAATCCAAAAACTTTAAAAAGAATTGGGAGTCCTTCAGACTTCAGGATTTTTTCCTTTAAAGGGTCTCTGTTGATTACTTCTATAAATTATCTAGTTGGGAAGTGACCTACAAGACATGTAAATATTTGTACATATTTGCAATTTCATGTCACCAACTTCCTTTAATTTAATTAGTGAAGGAAGTATTTAGATAATTAAACATTGCATTTCCTGTAGCCATCCAGATTGTACTCCTGGTATTATTCATGTTTGTTATTATTTCTAAAAGAAAATGAATTTCTGGATAAAGCTGACATGGTAATAGCAACAAAAATACAAAACAAAATTGCATGGCATGGAGAGTCATCACATTACAACTTTTACATAACCATGGTGCCAGCAAGTCCAGAAACTACACCCAAGTATCCTAGATTACAAGATTACTCCTAAAGACTTACATGGTAGAAAAGAGAAAGGTAAACACATCATTAATTTGTTTTTTTTAATGAGAGTAGAATTAAAAAAGAGCTCCACAAAAATATTTACTGAAGCTGTTAAAACACTGGTTTTGTTACTGATCTGTACTGAACTTTTTAGGAATATTCCGTGTTCTTAGAAGTATGGCACTATTTAACATTATGCAAAAAACCTATCCATTTTAGAAAAAGAATATCTGTAGAAATATTTTACAAATACATATTCCTAAATAACTTTTTTTGAATATTTTTCTTTCTTTCAAAACAAGTATTTCGTTCTGATTTGCTGAGAATTCCATCTATAATTGGAAGCAAAAATGTAAAAGAAACAAAAGAACCAATAGGATCCAATCTCAAGATATAGAGTTCCTTATATTTTGTAGTTTGCACTAACATTGTAACATCAAAGATGTTGTACACCAGTTTGCAATAAGGTATGGAAACAATTCTCTTTTCTCCTTTTTGTGTCTTGACATAAAATACAAAAAAAGGAGCGTTGGAATTACTACAGACTCAAAAGGGTTTATCAGAAAAAATAAGTTATCTCTCATTTTGGTCTCTCTTAGATCTGTTCTAGGCAATGTGATGTCATATTTGTGTGCACAGCCACCCATCAAAGCAAGGAAAATAGTATGAGTATTTCAACCTCTCACAAGAGTCTCGAGCAAATAGGACTGACTTCACTAGTAAGAATTTGCTGAATTCATATATATGAAAAGGTTTCAGGCAATTTCAAATCAAAACAAACAATGGATTTTTAATACATTACAATTTTAATTGTTAAAATACCTGTGGTTTTTCTCATATAACTGGATGATATAACTAGACAACTGTAATATATCCACACAGCCAACCTGTGTCTCCTTCCCCCTCATGCCTCACCTCAGTTTAAATCCTTTAATTAATGCCTCTAAAGTGAACTTCAGCTGATGAAAGCTTACACTTTTGAATAAAATTTGTTGGTCGTAAAAGTTGCTACCAGCCCTTAATGTTTCTACTTCTTTAAAAAAAAAAACCATATACTGAACCAACACCAAATACTGGCAGCTGCTGGCAACACCACAAAACTGTCCCGCAACATCTCATTCTACTTTTTACAATTTTCCTCCAATTTAGCATCAGGCACATCAAATATAGCAAATTAACTGAATTTTTCTGATCTCAAAAAGCCAATCAAGGTTGGAGCAGGTTAACATTCGGACAGAAGACCACTCAACACCCCGGAGATGTAGACTACATGGGTAATTCATCAACCCCCGACTATTTTCCACATTGTTAAATTCATTGTTAAATTCATTGTTAAATATCAAGTTGCCATGAAGTGACCAAACGCACAGGACTGTAGTCTGGCTGGATTTCTGCTTCCATCAGAAAAAGCGGCAGTCATCTGGGAGGACTTCCCTAACAATTACGCAATCTCCCTACTTTACACCTACTTTACACTTTACTTTTGTTTTTAAAACAAAAGACCGAACATTTATCCTTCCGTTGGGTGACAACAGAGAAGGAAAATCAATCCTTCCCCTCACGAACGCGCTACCAGAACCTATTTCATGAACCTCATACCCGGGTTTAGCTTATCGCGGTTATGAGAACTGAGTAAACACAGATGAGGCGTGTCGTATGAAACCCGCCCATTTCAGTCACCGTTAGCCCCCAGACCATGCGTTCCGATAACGCCTCGGTCCCCAAACTTGGCAACTTTAAGATTTGAGGACTTCAGTTCCCAGAATTCTCCACCCAGCTCTGCTGGCTGAAGAATTCTGGGATTTGAAGTCCACAAGTCTTAAAGTTGCCAAGTTTGAAGACCTATCCCATTCCCAACACAGCCAAAGCATGACGCCGATAATTTCGCACGTTCTCCGCCACACCCTTCGGGTGCATCTTTCCCTCAATGAGAGAAGATTGGAACTGAGAAGCGAAGGAAACGCCATCTGCCAAAACGCGCCAGCTAAAAGGTTCCGCGAGTTTTATTGCCCGAAAGAAACATGGAGTCACACGTGAAGATTACACAACGGGACTGACGCCCGGCGCGGCTAATAAGCAGCCACCTCAGAGGTGCGCCCGCCCACTCTTTGGACAGAGGAACCATTCCTTCAGCCAATCGCTGCCTGCGAGAGCTGCTTTTTTTTCAGGCCGGATCACGTTTCTGAAGGTATGACAGTCGAGCTCAGCGGTGCTTGAAGGAGGGCGGGCGGAAGGCGGTCGCCGGAAGGGGGCGCTCGTAAAGGCAGGGCCAGTCGGCGAGGGGCGAGGCAGAATACGCCGGACGGTCCGTTCCTCTCCGCCTTTTCTTCTTCTCCCTCCTTGGGCCTCTCCGCTGAGAGAAGACTCGGAAACCGGCAGTTTTAAGTTTGTCTCCGCTGCCTGGCCGGTGGGTCGACTGACCGTCCTTTCGCTGCCACTGCCAGCGCCGATATTGGAAGTAGGTGAGGGGATGAGCCGGGAGCAGGGAAAGAAGTGGGACCGCCCCGGCCGGACCTCCCGCCCGCCGCGAAAATCGAGAGACGGGGGGCCGTAGGGGAAGTGTAAACGGCTGCACGGGGGAGGCTCAAGATCTTTGGGAGGGGGCCGACAGTGCTGGGAGGATGCCCGGTTTGACTGGACGGTCGGCGGCGGTGGTGGCGCTTTATTCTCAGTATCCTGGCACGAGTCACAGAAAATGAAGGGAAATAAAGTTGCATTTTGTTGAAAAACTTGAGCATGAAACAAAGCGGGGTGAAAAGCAAGAAAAAGGTTAGGATGGTGGAGATCGGAGCACTCAAACTTTGATAGGAAGAGTATGTGGTTTTTATGTCATCGAGAGTTGCCAATCTAGATGTAATCTCGATTTATGTAATCTAGAGATTTTTGTAATCTAGAGATGCTTCCCTCTGTTGGAATATCTGATGTGGTTTTTGTTGTTTTGTGGGGTGTAAGGATTGCAATATTAGATATGTGTTTAACTGGGGGATATGTGCCATTGAATTTCATGGAATTTTCTAGGCATGTACAAGATTGTGTCTGTCATTTGAAGCAACCAACTGGATTCTGCTCAGGTAACTAACGACTGGGTCACTGACCTAATTTATGTGTGATGTTTAAATTAAATTGGCAGATGCTGTGGTGTCTGAACACTACACTTTGGTGTAGGTCAGTGGTAGTCAGCCTGGCCCCTACCGCCCACTAGTGGGTGTTCCAGCTTTCATGGTGGGCGGTAGGGGTTTTGTCCCCTACTTTATAAATCACCATGACTGCGGAACCGGTGGGCGGTTAGAGAAAATGTTACTACGAACAGAGATACAAAAGTGGGCAGTAGGTATAAAAAGGTTGACTACCCCTGGTGTAGGTGAACTGGTAAATAGATTTTGGAGAACTCGTTAGCCAGGTGCTATTGGAGCATTAAAGGCTAGGAGAGAAAACATTAGTAGGTCAGTGGAAGAGAATGAGGATAGAATAGTTGTTTGGATAACTACACTTACATTTTCAATCATGAATGTCTTTTAAAACAAATTACTACAGCTTTTCCTGGATTCCTTTCATGTTTATTTTGTAGTTGTATTGTGAAATGCTTTTTAATGAGTGAATGGTGATTTATTATTTATTTTCCTTTGGGAGATAACTCTCCAGATTTTCCCCCAAAAGCAACCCTGCAGAGACATCCGGACTCCTTAAGCTTCACCTATGGGGCTATATTGCAGGGTGGTACTCCCCCAATATACATCTCTGCAAATCTATGACACAGTTTGGGCAGAGAGAGAGAGAGAGTAGGTGACAGGGAAAGTGTGTGTGTGTGTTGTCTATGTGTGCATGACTGGCTCAAAACTCCCAAAGAGCTTCAATGGTTAGCATAGTCTAATAATTCTACCACGCCCAGGCTAATGTAGCTGAAATTAAAATTATGCAAGCAATTCTTGATGTTAAGTGACTTTGATTATAAATTGAACATGAAATTAAGAAGTCTCACATTGTTTTATGTTTAGAATATAAGAGCTTAGAATATAAGGTTCCAATTTTTATTTACATATCTCTTATTTTTAAGATTTTTATACTTTCAGAAGAACCAGTTATTACTGGAACATTTTTACTGGATTGTTATGTTTTATGATGCTGCAGCATAAATGTGTGACCAATAAATGAGTAAAATATTAAGTCTTTAACCATCATATTATCTTTTCAACCAAAGGGCTGGAAGCAGAATGCTTACTTGGAAAATTGAAAAAGGAGAAAAAGTTAAACCACTGTATCCAGCAACATGGCATAAGTCCAATTCACTTGGCTTACAACTAGTATTTTTTCCGCTAAGAAAAAACAAAGGAATGGCTGCTTCTTTTGGTCTTTAATTTGCACTTCTTAGAAAACCAGTAAGGCTCTCATTAGCTATAAAGAGGAGTCTGGTATTTTGCAGCTCACTGATAGACATTTGTGAGCAGAAAAATCCTTGCATTTGTTTATCTATACACACACAAATACATTTGTTGTGCATCGCCCAGAGTCACCTTTAGTGAGATAGGCAGCTATATGGAATTGATAAATATAGATACAGGACTCTGTCACTTTATTCTTCTATATATTGGTTATAATAAATGAAGATCTTATCAACACAATGATGCAGTTCATTTTAGTCCACATGGTAGAGGCTTGTGGGTGGAGGTAAGGGTTCTAACTTGCTAAAACATTAGCTTCAAAACAAGTGTGGAGAACCAGGTTATTGAACTGATATATATTTGTACATACTAGAAGCTAACAAACTCTGTACCGCTCATTTCTAATATTCACTAATGTTAGAAATGAGATTCTAATATTGAGCCCTGCTCTACAGGGAGTTCCTCTTGAAGAGTATTTGGAAGCTGTAACTAGTGCATGAAGAGTACTCAGAAGCTACAACTGATGTAGAATGTGGTGGCACAGGCAGTTCTTTTGGTCCCTAGGGTGGCCGATGTTACATCACTGTTTTGCGAGCTGCATTAGCAATTCAGGGTGTTCATTATCACTTTTAAAGTCCTTTGTGGCATGGGTCCAGGTTATCTGAAGAATCGTCTCACCAATGGGCTTGACCCATCCAATCCATACCAGTAAAAGGGGTATGCTGCAGACCCCATTAGTCAAGGAATTTCAGCTAGTGGGGAACATCATATCCCCACAGGTGAGATCCACATTTCCTTACTGACCTTCCATAAGGTCCTGAAAACATGGCTCTGCCAGTTCGTCTGGGGCCCCAAAAGGCTGCATCATTCTGGAGGTAGCTATTAGGTTAAGGAAAGACCCCATTTCCCCATGTACTTTGTGCTACTCTCTTTCCCATCTTTTAATTGTACTTAATATTACTTGTTTTATTAATGTCTATCAATTTTAATGTTTGTAAGCATCTCAGAGTTGCTAAAGGGGTGACACTTAAATAAATAAACTTGAGTTACAGTGGGGACTCTTTCCATCCCAGACAGTTGAAAGGGCCACTCCTTATTTTTCATGTATTTCCAGCAAGGAAGACATCTTTTCCTGACACTTTTCTCATCCAACAATTGCAAACTGCTGTATATCATTAGCAAAAAGAATAACAATTAAATTTCTTGCTATTACAGAAATAGTTGATAGGAAAGCATTAAGTAGAAACTATTAAACATGCTATGGCAATGAACTGTGGCTTGTTCTTTAATATGCATGTGTGAATTGTAGTAAACTCATACAAATACCTTTGCCTTTCTTTCATTTTCTGTAGTGAAACACTCTCACAGAGATTCTGCAGTAAATGTGAGCAATAAAATATGACTTTTTTCTTAACCCAATGTAGAAAGGATTGTGATTTATTTGGATCACAGTTAACTCATAATAAGACTATAGAGAACAAAAACAAACTGTTTTGTTTTGGTATTTTTTCTTTCCTTAGATTTCTAAAATAATATTTGAATTGAAGTTTGAACACTGGAAAACTCTTGTGGATATGGAATGGAAAACATTAACTGATTACCAACAACTGATTACCCTAAGGCCAAATATTCTTTGAATTTTGCTCTAAGAAACCTTTTGGAATCTTTGACATTTATATGGCACTTATTGGCATTAAAATTGCTTAGAACGGCCAACTATTTGAAAACAGCAAGTGATAAAATCATAGAAACCATGGATATTCAAATGGAGAATGAACAAAATCTGGATATTCTTCAGGAAGATATTGAGATGAATGGGGAAATGAGTACAAATGATGTCAGTGAAAATTATTTCAGCTGGCATGATTCCCACAACAATGAGGGTGAAGAAAATGATAAAAAAAGAGCTATGATTATGGAATCTTTTGATTACTATAAAAGGTATTATTCTGATCCCAAACAGTTGTCCTGATGCTGGGAATATGTGTAGCAATGATTATATGTAATTTGTGTTTGTATAATTGTGGATGTTTCATATCTAAAATGCTCATATTGAGACAGATGCAGGACATATTTATTTAAATCCTAAAATATTGCATTTCATCATATTAACTGAGATTGTGATGATGGGTGGATTTTATTTTTGTGGTTTTCATGCCAGTGCATAAGTATCTGCTGATTTCACAACAATGGCAGAAGAAAGGATGTAGAATAGCACAATCTCTCCAGCCTCTTCCTATTCTCATCAAAACTAACATTTAAAAAAAATGTCTGACCTTAAAATGAACAAAGATTAAGAATGGTGCCAATTTAAATTTTAATTGTGATTAGAGATGAGAAGAATTTGCTTTAAAGAGCATGCCAATTTTTATCATAATCCTTTAGCTGTTATTATGTACTGCTTTTTATATTAAAAAAAGAATTGATGTACTGGAAAATCAGGACTCACTATTGTTCAATGACAATTCAACTTTCTAACGTAATGAGTACATTATTCTTGCAGCAAGAAAGTAATTAGTCTAATCATAAAAACTTAGAACATTTTTTAATCTTGTTGGAAGAATTATGAAGAATTAGTGTATTAAAAACTTTTTTTAACTTCATTAAAAAAATGAAGAATTAATGTATTTCACATTTTTGACAATGTCATTACTGAAGAACTATATATTGTAAAAATAAAATACACTTAAGCAGTCTGGAAAAAAGTATGCTTATATCACCTTGCATTGTTTTATAAATACTTCAATAAATCTTAAATATTGGGTTTTACCACAAAATTACTTGAATTATTTTCATTTACAATGTCTAGAAGTGACCAGTCTTCTAAATCTAAAACTCGGAGGGAGCTGATAAAAACTTTGCAAGATTTAAAGGGATATCTTCCTCCTCCTAAAAAGATCAAAGGCAAATCAAGTATCCTGGCAACTTTGAAACATGCAGTTAGGAGCATTAAGCAAATTAAAGGTAATTATATTAACCATTCATATTCCTATTTAGGAAATTAAAGCAATATCCAGAAACTACAACAGGAAGCAAGCCTATGATAAAAGAGAGACTGTGAACTTACAGTAATGCTTTTTTTTATTATGATCTTGATATGATTTGCTATAACTTGCTTTTTAAAACCTAAACATCAGTTCATATCAATAAGCACTATAGAATAAAATAAAATTATATGATAAGAGTTCATATTAACCTATTATCCCTCACTGCCTATCTCACACGTATATGTATAATATAGACACATACATACTGACAGACCTGTCATATGAAAGTAGTGACAAGATTTTGAATGTTTCACAGTACTGTTTGATTCATAGAATAAGATAGGATTTATATAAGATTGATATGGATTCTATTTAAGTGAATTTAATTTCAGGATCGATTTATATTAATTAGATTGATATATTCCTGAGCTGTTTTTTCCAACTTAAATAGTTTCCTGAACTTAATATATGAAAGTTTCATGAAATGCCTCCAAATGATGATAGATCACCAACAGATGGCAGTAATGGCTTTTGAGAATCTCTGTATTCTTCAGTTTCTGTTCTTTCACTTTAGTGAAAGAAGGAGTTGCTATAAAAAAAAAAGATTGAGCTGCTTATTCATAAAATGGAAGCAACATGGCATTATTAAATTTCAGACTGCTGAAGGCATCACTTGAGTTGAAATCATCACCAAATCCAGGTTGTTTTAAAGGGATGACAATTAAGATAAATACTATGTGTTTCTGGGTGAAAAATACAGAGATGTAGAATTAGGAAGAACTGAATTGTATGATCAGTGTAGAGAATCTATGACTAATAAGCAATCAATAAGTTTCTCATGGGGAAGATTGATGAATTGGTTAAGGACAGCCTAAACAAAAGATTGTGTACCCTTATGAAAAGAGTATTTAAAAAGCTGCTTGAATTGTACACATTTTTTTCTGTAGCCAATGAAGAATATTATCTGACAATGATTAATGAAAGCTGTGGTCTTGATATATTATCCTATTCCATGGAAGATGTTAAAAACATTACTGCAGAGTACACCATGAAAAATGCAGTAAGTATTCCCACCACAACAAATGTGCAAATTATCTTCTTCAACTCAAATATGGAATCTTAGCAGTTCTTTTTAATAGTTAAAAGCATTTATAGTATTTAAATTATTTCTATGTCTAGAACCAAATAACCCACATAAAGGAAAGCCATTGGGATTTTGGACAATCCAGGGAGATGCTGATTCCCACTAATAGTGAACCTTATGTTCTCTGAGTCAATCTAATGTTTGTTACTTTATTAATACATTTGCATAAAATTATAGTGGGGGACAATCCATGTATGCTGATTCAGGGGGAAGGGGGAGAAGACAGAGAAGGATGAATAAAATGGTAAGTGAAACGAATAAGCCATTCAGGAGTATTGGTTCCCATGATACCATGAAGATTTTATATATAACAAAAATATAAACACATATATATGTTTGCACATGCACGCCATTATATAAAAGATAGTTGCCTGAATTTGCATGTAGTTTACAGCTCTTTAGATCTTTTTGCTCTTCTTACTCAGCTTGATTCTGGAATTTTTTTCAAAATTTTACGTGTTTGCAAAAAAAAAAAAGCATGCCATAATTTGATTTAACATGATTTATTGGATAAAATGCAATCATCTTGATTTTCCCAATATAAACATGATATATGTTCCTAAAAAGGATCTTAATTTAATTCAGATATCTGGACTATCCAAATTTAATTCAGAATCCATATAGACCTGAAGTATACTGTTAATAGCTAGAAGTAAACCATAATAATCATTCATTTATTAATTCATTTATTAAACTCATTCTCTTGTTACCCAAATAATATGTTAATTTTGCCGTATCTCATTAGTTTAGCATATTTGTAGCTCACAGCATTTGTGTTTATTTTCCTTTTGCTAGCCTAAATGTGTTTCATTGAATATGTATCATGTTTTAGGATATGTTTGCTGTAGCTGTTTCTTTGGCTACTGGGAAAATTTTGTACATCTCTGATCAGGCTGCCTGTATCCTCCATTGTAAGAAAGATTTATTTAAAAATGCCAAATTTGTGGAGTTTCTGGCACCTCAGGATGTCAGTGTGTTCTATAGCTCAACTATACCATATAGATTGACATCTTGGAGTATTTGCAATGCAGCTGGTAAGTCAGTTAAATTCTTCAATTGTGCCTATGTTAATGTTTTACCCATACTTACTTGAGAAGTTTATATTTCTTTAAAGATCAGATAATTATAATTGTGTTTGCTCATGAAAAATCTAGAACCATAATTGTGTAGTTCTTTTTACTAATTCTAGCTCTTTTGAACTTTTCTGATTTTTTTTTCTCCTTATGAAACCACTTTTCTGGGAAAGCTCTGATCACTGTTTCATTACTATATTTTTAATGGTGTCAGCTGGTGACAGCACCTGTCAAAGTGTAGTAGACAAGAAAGTTGGGCGATGGCTGTGAAATCACAGGCATATCAGGACTATAGTCTAGATTAGGAGATGAAAAATATCCCAGAAGAAGGTAGTGCCAAATGAGTTCCACAGAAACAAATAATCTATATGCTTTTGTCCATAAATTTATTCTTTAGTCTTTTAATTCTGGGGTCCCCAATCCCTGGGCTGCAGCCTGGTGCCACACAAGCGGGTACTGGGCCACACACAGCAGGAACCAGACTGCATAAACTGCAGATGAGCAGGCAAGCACACGAATCGCCATTTGTGCAAGCAGGGCATGTGATCCCACTGCTTGCACAAAACCATTCCTCAGACTGTTACCACCAGTCAGATTAAAGCAATTCTTCATATAACTCCCAAGTTGTTCTTGCACACTCCTGTCAGAGTTTATGAGGGAAACTTTTAAAATATTAAATTAGGAATTATTTGAAAATAGTAACCAATTTCAGTTTCCCAAGTGATATACAGATAGTCCTCAACTTATAACAGTTCATTTAATGGCTGTTCAAAATTACAACAGCACTGAAAAAAGTGATTTATGACTGTTTTTCACATTTACAATCAATCCCCATGGTCATGCCAACAAAATTTGGATGCTTGGCATCTGTTCATATTTATGACAGTTGCAGTGTCCCGGGGTCATGTCAGAGCCAGTTTCACTTTACAACCATGTTACTCACTTAACAACTATGGTGATTCACTTAATAACTGTGGGAAAACGATCAAAATAAGGCAAAATTCACTTAAATGATTCACATAGCAACAACAATTTTGGGATCCATTATGGTCACAAGTCATTGTGGTCAAATTTAAAAACTGATAATGATAAAACTATTCTATCTGCAAACATTTCTTCATTGAGGAAAGTTTTCATAATATTGGGGTTGCTATATGGAAACATTTTCTTGATTTCCTTTCGT
Organism: Laticauda colubrina; assembly: GCA_015471245.1. Taxonomy (NCBI): domain Eukaryota; kingdom Metazoa; phylum Chordata; class Lepidosauria; order Squamata; family Elapidae; genus Laticauda; species Laticauda colubrina. Next base: position 1,560,460 of record BLBF01000053.1, read on the forward strand.
TAAATGTGAATATAATATATCAGTTGTAATGTAAAACTGAAAATACTTTGTCTTGTACTATATATTCTTTTGCCATGCAAAAGCCACTCTAGAGAATCTTACCTTATTTAACAGTGAAATGCTGTATAGAGCAGTGGTCGCCAACCTGTGGGCTGGGGAACACTGATGGCCCACAAGAAAATTTTGGTGATCCACAGAGAAATGTCATCCCAAAGCAAATAATCCAGGCTGCGTAGGAACACAAGGCTGCTCCGCCCACATGGCCCATGGGAACACAAGGCTTGCGTCACTTGCATTCCGAACAACATGAGGTAGTGAGGGGAGGGGAGAAATGGCAGAGGGGGGGGGGGACTTGTCCCACTCGCCCCACGCACCTTGCCTGGCCACCTGGCTGCTTCTTTCAGCTTCTTCTGCTTTTGGCTGCACGCAAAGAAAGCAGCAAAACTCTTTCTTTCTCTTCCCCAAACTTTGCCAGAAAGGAGTCTTTGGAACCCTGCAAGGCATCCTGCTCCAAGAGGCTGCGCCAGCATGACAAGTCTCATAAAGACTCATTTCTGGTGGAGTTTGGGGGAGAGAAAGAAAGACTTCTGATGCTTCTGCTACTTTCCTTGCATGAAGCCAAAAGTCTTTCTCTCTCTCTCTCTCTCTCTCCCCCCCCCCCCCCCGAGAAGAAAGCTAGAGACGGTATCCTGCAATCTCAAATAATGATCGATTGGTAGGAAAATAGGGTGGGGAATTTTCCTGCAGACTTTTTTTGGGATATCCCCAGGGTCTCTGCTGCTTTCTGCAGAGACCCTGGGAAAATGTCAGCAAGCCACTGTCAGTCCAAATTTATATTAGTGGTCCGCAGGATTTAAAATTATGAGTTTGGTGGTCTCTGAGCTCCAAAAGGTTGGTGACCCCTGGTATAGAGTCTCTTTTGACAGATAAAAAATAATTATGTCATTGGTGGATTTTAAAATTTATAATGGGAGCCAAACATTTGCAAGTAATCTCTGTGATTGCTGTTAATCTGAAAAGGGGCTCATGTTTATTATAATTTCATTCTCAAATTTATTTGATTCTTTAGTAATTGAATTTATTTCATACTTCTGCTATCTTGTATGTTTGTATTTGCACTGTCAAGGCCATCTCCTTTGTTGAATACAGAACCCCTTGGGCCTAATTCATAGGTAGGAGACAGGCCATAGACATGCATACAAGGACTATCCAAATGATTTGGAGATGCACTTCACAAAGCAATTGTAGCTTCCAGTCTAATTTGTTATGTGAAATGGCAGGTGATACTTTGAAGGCTTAATCATTTCAATGATCTATTCACATTGTCTGTGTGTGCCTTGCTCTCAAAGCACAGCATGTTTGGATGGAAACATTTGGGTTCTTCCTGAAGAATGCCTCCAAAAGCTTTGCTATAAAAACATGTTTTTCATTCTGGTTGGTGCAAGCTTCTCCCAACCCTCATTTAGAATTGTTCTGCCAGCAATTCAGCATTGACATTCTGTTTTACCAGCATAACTAAATAGCTTCCTAATACCAAGGGGACACAGAGTGTTATATAGCTTATTAGCTATATATAAGCTATAAAAACTTATCAAATGTTTTAAATATTTTTATAGAATCTGCTACCCAAGAGTTCATGGAAGAAAAATCTTTCTTCTGCCGCTACAGGTAATAAAAACTATGATAATCAATAGTCAGTATTTTGTGGGGGACTTGGACTCAGGCACTCTTGTATTTTCTCATAGAAAAATTGCTACTTTTCCCTGTAGCAATCCTTGCCTTTGATCTTCATGATTACTATTGAGAAGACATAAATGAAACATTCTAGTAAAAAATATAAAATTTCCTAATTTGAATGGAAAAAGTGATACATTCATTTCTGAAAATCCCCAAAACTATACTATATTTAATAATCTATAACGATATTACAACTTAACTATTTTTTTTTCATTTTTTAGTGCAGGAAAAGTGAATGAGAATCACTACCATCCATTTCGTATGACACCATATCTTATTAAAATACAAGATATAGAAGATCAGCTTTGTTGTGTGTTGCTTGCAGAAAAGGTACACTCTGGTTATGAAGGTAATAATGCTGTATTTTTCTTTTCAAAGCAAAAAAGACCTAGTATTTTATAAAAACTGCTCGTCTTTTGAGGAAGCTACCATTGATAACATAGAGAGGTTCCAATGTGAAAAGCTATTATATTTTGTAAAAAAAGTTACTTAGAGGATAAGTAATGTCTGTTACTAATCATGTTTACATGGAAAATGCTAAATTATTAGCATTATTATGGTAATATAATGCCTATTTTTCCCATTCTTCCTGTTACAGTATATGTATATATATATTGGAAAATAGAGGTCATTGGTTTTGACTAGATATATAAGTATGCATAGAATTGGTGGCCTTATTTCCATATTTTATTTATTTGTTCTTTTATACTTTATATACAGCTTCTCTGTCCACATGACATCTAAGGAGCTTAAAATTTTATGTGTTTGTTTATGGTTAAATTATAATAAAAACAGGTATATCCTCTATTAAATTAACTCACTCTGAAAAGTTCTGGCTAAAGACAAAGGTCATTATTTTCCTAAAAGTGAATAGAAAGGAGCTGAGATTATTCCTGAGGTGAGTATGTGTCCTAGCTGGGGAACAACATAAGAAACATGTTTCATCTGTAGTAGACAATTTATTTGGTAATGATCTTTATGAATATAATTTCTGATTAAAATAGTTTTGACAGTGTTAAGAATGATTATTTCTGTATTTTTGTATGTGTTATGATCATTTGGTTGGTTGGTTGCTTTATTGTACACCTCCATGGTCAATAAATTTGTCCTATCAAGAGTAACACAGCCTTATCCAAAACAGGGCTTTTAGGTAGAATGGAGGAGAAGGAGGAGGCCTTTTTTCATCATCAAAAAGTCATCGCCATGACTTTTTTTTATATCTTGTTCCCATATCATTGCCATGCTGAAAGCTCCTAGCACGTGTGTTTTGTGGTAATCTTGACTAACAAAAGTATGAAAATATGCTTGCTGACTCTTCCCAAAATCCCATTTCCCTCCCCATGCCATAATGAAACCAGCACAGTCAAGATTAACAAACAAACTCATTCCCTCATTACCCTTATCTCAGAAGCTCTTTTGATCCTAGAGTAGACACTCAGTTCCATTCATCTCCTCACCCAACTGGAGACCTGTTGTTCTGCTATATTCTGCTTTCCTCAACCCTTGGCTCTTTTGTTTCCTATCTACCTTCTTTGTTGGTTTAAAGAGGGGAATATTCCTTGTAGTTCATGTACTACCAGTTGGGAAACGAAGATTTTGTTTATCCTTTCCTGTAATATTTTAAGAATTATTCAGTAAAAATAGGCTTGCCTAATCTCAATAAAATAGATTCAAGATGTAAGTGTTTGAGTTATATTTATTGTAATAGGATTTTAATGTCATAACTTCAAATAATTGTAGCTTGTCTTAAATACAAAAAGTTCACAGAATTAAAACAAACTGGTCACACTATTTGATGGGTCATCTGCTTTTAGTACCAGTTGCTGTGAAGAAGTTGAACACTCCTAAAATTATATGTTTCTTTCATGTACTCTGTTTACAAACATTTTTTATTTCTATTAAATGTTCTTCTTTTTTTTCTTTCAGCACCTAGAATTCCTCCTAATAAAAGAATCTTTACAACCATCCATACACCAAGTTGCTTATTCCAAGAAGTAGATGAAAGGTGAACTAAAACTACCATGCTTAATGTTTTAAAAATGTTTTGCTACCTTGCTTATAAAAATAATAAAGTGCACATGTTATAATAATTCATGGATTTATGTTGTTGGTTTTTATCAAATTATGAAGAAAAAAGTTCTGCATAAAATAACATAAAAAAATATAATTCATCCTTTTCAAAATGATTTTGTTCCTCTTTTCTCTCAGTTACTAATAGCAGAAATTCATCATTAAATCCTGAATGAAAACCTTGCATTATAAAAATTAAAGCAGCATTCCCCAATCTTTGTGTGGCTTAAGCCCGACAAGGGCGAGAGGGGAACAGGGCTACGTGAGCAGTGAGCTTGTGTGCAGCTCAATTTGAACAAGTTGAGCGTGCGTGTGTGCAGTGCACTGGCCTGCCACTCAGACAAGTCGAGCTGCACCTTTACGCACCAGTCCACTGTTTGTGTGGCCCAGTTGCAAATAGCCCATGGCCTAGTAGTGGGTCACAGTCCGGGGGTTGGGGACTCCTGGATTAAAGGACAGTATAGTTATTTCATATTGCTACCTGAGTTTTATAACCTTATATATCATATAGATAACTTTTATAAAGAGAGAAATATAATTATTTTTCCCATTGTTTTGTAAATTTAAATGTGACATAAATTCCAGGTATGCTGTACCTATTTCATTTTATTTCAGTTGAAATTAAATTGATATACTATACATGTAAAATGTGTTCTGTTCTATTTTAATTCAAATTCTTTTTTAAGAGCTGTTCCTCTGTTGGGATACTTACCTCAGGACTTAATTGGAACTCCTGTTTTACTATATCTTCATCCAAGTGACAGAGCATTAATGCTAACAATTCACAAAAAAAGTACGTTTTTCTATTTTTGCTTTTCATGAAGGGTGGGAAGTAAAAAATGAAAAAAGCAAATGCAATAAAGCATAAGGGATGTTCATGGAGTTTTAAAAAAATATTTAACAGATGGATCTCCTGATTAAATTTTGATTACTTACTCTCTCCACTCCACTCTCTTCTTCTGTCTTGTTTATTTGTAGATTCAAGTATCTGAGCAAAGGTACCATTTTTTCTGTTTTAATCATTATTGGTGACAGAGAATAGATGAAGCAATAATTAGATCCACTGATATAAAAATATAAAAATTTGACCATGACACCCAAAGAACATGATACCTAAACATTCAAAATTGAGATGTGTATGTGTGCTTATGACTGAAATATTATTCCATTAAGAATTGAGATTGTGTCTTCTGAGAGGAGTATCTGTCAATCAACTATGCTAGACCTTCAGAGAATCTGACAGCTTTAACACTATGAAGAACAATGCTTTGTAAAGCATCTTTATAAATACAAAGATGTATTTACAGATGTATTTACAATACAAAGATGTAAATACATATTTTCAAGTATTGAAGTATATATGCAAAATAGCATACATGTATATTAATATCTAATTGTCAATTCCTCAAAAGCCTCAGTCTAATCTGTTTCAGAGAAAATTTCAAATGTTTGACGAAAACATTATAAATGTTGTTAGCATATTGTAGAAAAATTTAATATAGCCTTCTGATTGCTCCAAGTCTATATTCAGTCTAAAATTTAGAATTTAAACATACTGTATAAATATTATCATTGCCCATTTTCAATATTGCAGAGACAAAATTTAATTTTACATTTTCATGTCAGCAGTTCTTTTCATCTTCCATTGAGCTAAAATCAAATTAGATAATTCATGCTGAGTCTCAAGTTCAAAAGCTTTTTTCATAAACTGTTAGTAACAAGCAAATAATTTCTCCTTTAATATTTACAAGTTAAGTAGTTTTATAGTGTGCTACTGATTTTCAAGAGATCACTTTCCTCTATTTCTTTATCATTAAAGCTTGCATGATTTTTTTTTTTTTACAGTACTTCAGTATGGCGGACAACCATTTGATTATTCACCAATCAGATTTTGTACTAGAAATGGTGAATATGTAACTCTGGATACAAGCTGGTCCAGTTTCATCAATCCTTGGACTCGAAAGATTACATTCATAATTGGAAGACACAAAGTTAGAACGTAAGAAATTAGTGTCAATAAAGCAAGAATTCATGAGATGAATTGTTTGCAAGAGGTCTCCTCACATTAAAATGTACCAAAATTTTAATAATACAATTAAAGAAATCCTCTGTGTAAAAGGATAATTCCCTCCTCTTTCTTCGTTCTGTAGAACAGATGTAGACTTCACAGTGACAGATTGGATATGATTGGCTCTTTACATATATAGCTTACCTAAATCTTAAAAGATAGTAACAATAAATAACAAAGGAAAACCCTACTATTTAAACCCTACTACTATTTTATCAAGGGATTATTTATTTTCATGTTGTGATGTGGTACCAATCAAAGATTAGGTCTCCTGGAGAACTTTTCTGTCAGGCTGGTACCAGGAAAGGTTCGTCCAAATTGGTAAGACAGTAAAAAAGTTATCCTTATCCCCTTTCCTTAAAACAAGGTCCAAATTAGTCTATTTTAGAAAAGCTGTTGTGAGTTGTATGATTGATATCTTACACAAAGTTTGCCCACATTTTCATCATACATGTCATTGCAGAGTATATCCAATATAGGTTATTCAGGTACTGCTTACACAGTATAGTATTCCTTCAAATCTAAAGAGGCTTTAATGATTTCCTTATGGGAATTGAATTATGTGACTGAACAAGCTCATTTGTTATACAATGCAGTCTAATCATTTCACACAAACCGTAGGTCACTTTTGAAATCATGGTTTGGATGTCATCTTGTACAAGGTTTCTCAGCTTTCTTTTTTCAGTGATATATATGATACATATGGTATATGGATAAATTTAGAATTTTAGATATTCTAGCTTATGTTCATTTCATAATCATGAATATCTTTTGGAAAATCAAAATGTCAAATTAAGATAATGGTACTGATTTGCATGGGTATTTTAGAAATGACTTCTTTAATAAATGGGGAGCTAACTACTACATTTAAATTTGTATGTGTTGAATACTAAATGTTTATAAGAAACTTACAATTGTCCCAAATCTTTCAAGTCTTGTCAACAGTTGCTTCAGATTACATAAATAAAGTCATGTTTGGAGAATATAAGCTTGAATATTTGATCAGTTTAAATGTTTATAGATGTAAGAGAAAAAATAGAGTATATGTAACTGAAATAAATAAACTTGTTATTATATATTATTCATGATTTTTAGGAGCCCTTTGAATGAAGATGTATTTGTACCTCAGCACATAGAAGAAAAAATGCAACATCCTAATATTGAAGAAATTACAGAGCAAATACATAAGATATTACTACAGGTATGATATTTATTTATTATACATTTATACACAGATACACATACAAACATGTGAGAAGCAGATAATCTTGGGTTATGATGGCAGTTTGATCAGAATTGCCATTGCTAAGCATGTAAGCACTTGTAAGGCATGAAGTCACATGACCCTGTCATGAGGTGATAATAGTCCTTATTGCCATCATAACTCCAAAGACTCATGTGGGCTTATGGAAGAAGCAGCAGGGAAGGTAGAGCCTGTAGACAAATAGGGTGCTGCTGCAAGTGGCATGAAGTATGGAGTGTGGGCAGGTAGAGGTGATCCCCAGGATCTCACACTCTGTAGTGGGGCTCCTCAAGAAAAAGTGATGGGAGTGATTTATTGATCTTCTCTGCTCATTTCCACATTGACTTTGCTTGTGGGAAGTTTGGAAGGAAGGTTGCAAATGGTGATTACATGACACAGCTCACTGCAACTTCATGATTACAAGCCAAGCATCTGACAACCCAGATTGAATTCATGACTGCAGGGATGCTGTGATAGACAAATCTTCGAGAACTGGTCATAAGTCCATTTTTAGGACCACTGTAACTTTGAACAGTTATTGAACGAATGGATGTAAGCTGAGGACTACCTATATAAACACAGACACAAAAACAAATATATGAACAGTGTAACTTCAAAATATTGAAAATTTTGCAAATGCAATTCTGCTTTTGGTGTTTTTAAATACCTGAACACACTTGTAAGTGCATAAGCTTCCTAACAGACAGGAAGCAGCAGGTGAAGCTAGGCGGAATCACATCCGATACCTGTACAATCAGCACAGGGGCCCCTCAAGGCTGTGTGCTATCTCTTCTCCCTTTATACCAATGACTGCATCTCAAACGATCCATCTGTTAAAATACTGAAGTTTGCTGATGACACAACAGTGATTGGTCTCATTCGAGACAACGATGAATCTGCATATAGACAGGAGATTATACAACTTGCCTTGTGGTGTAACCAGAACAATCTGGAACTGAGCACACTCAAAACTGTAGAAATGGTGGTAGACTTTAGAAGAAACCCTCCCATACTACTACCTCTTACAATACTAGACAACACAGTATCAACAGTAGAGACCTCCAAATTTCTAGGTTCTACTATAACATATGATCTAAAATGGACATCAAAAACATCATCAAAAAAGCATAACAAAGAATGTTCTTTCTACGCCAACTCAGAAAGCTCAACCTGCCCAAGGAGCTGCTGATACAATTCTACAGAGGAATTATTGAGTCTGTCATCTGCACCTCTATAACTGTCTGGTTTACATCTGCAACCCAACAGGACAGGCACAGACTTCAAAGGATAATTAGGACTGCAGAAAAAACAATTGCTACCCACCTGCCTTCAATCGAGGACCTGTATACAGACCCCTCACATCCCGGACATAAACTGTTTCAACTCCTTCCCTCAAAATGACACTATAGAGCACTGCACACCAGAACAACTAGACACAAGGACAGTTTTTTCCCAAACGCCTCACTCTGCTAAACAAATAATTCCCTCAACACTGTTCAACTATTTACAAAGTATACACTACTATCACTGTGAATCTTCCCATCACTCCTTATTACCCATCCCCTCCCACTTGTGATTGTAGGACTATAACTTTGTTACTTGTATCCTTACGATTTATATTGACTGTTTCCTAGTATGATTTGATTGTTGATTGTACCCTATGACTATCATTGTTGTACATTATGATTCTTGATTCTTCATGAATGTACCTTTTCTTTATGTATACTGAGAGTATTTTACACCAAGACAAATTCCTTGTGTGTCCAATCACATTTGGCCAATAAAGTATTCTATTCTATTCTATTCCTTATTGTGTGCTCAACGCACCTCACAGGTTTATTATTGTAAGAAAATGGGAGGGGGAAAGTATGCTGGCTATGTTCTCTATCTTGAGTTATTTATGAAAATAATAAAGGAGGGATGCAAATAAATAAGGTTTCTGACTAGAAATGTCCTTCATTATTACAATATATGTCTATATTTTTAGCCTATATATAATAGTGGCTCTAGTGGCTATGGAAGTTTGGGCAGCAGTGGATCACATGAGCACCTAATGAGTGTGGCTTCATCCAGTGACAGCAATGGGAACAATGAAGATACTCAGAAGATACAGAAAACGGTAAGTTTGGCATTGTATTCTATTAATATTTTCAATCTAATGAGAAAAAAAAAGTAATGGTGGTTTCTCTTATAAATGTGAGCCAATTAAACAATTTATAATTAATTACTCCAAATAAAATGCATCAAGTATGGTTTAAAGACTGTTTGTTTCCTCTTGATTCTAGAATTCTTCTCAAAATATTTGTAAAAATGGAAGTGTGGACAGAACTCATGCCTTCTTTGATTCTAGATTAAAGCTTGAAAATCAGAAGAAATATCACAGAGGTAATTTAAAGTTAATTTAAAGAAATTACTATCAGTTATTTTAGCTATATCTTAAATTATTTTTACTTTTGGTCAAATGCACTCAGTCCAACCCCCACTAACGATAATCATTTAGTATGGTATTTCCTATATCTTAGATAGCAATAGCATTTAGGCTTACATACTACCCCATAACACTTCACAGCGCTCTCTGGGAAGTTTACAATGTAGAAGCATCATTAGCATATTGTCCCCAACAATCTGGGTCCTTATTTTAACAATTTGGTAGAATGGAAGGTTGAGTCAACTTCGAGCCCTGTCAACATCAAACTCCAGGCTGTGGGCATCGGGTGCCTGTAATACTGTTACTTTAACCCCTGCGCCACCAGATCTTGAGTTGCCTATGTTCTTAGGCTTGATCTTATTTCCTGACTCTAGAGTTTGATTATGGAAGAAAAACCAAATAAACCTCTCTATTATTTTTATTTTGGCGTTACTCAGAGAAACCCACTGACTACCATGATCATACCAATAGTACCACTCAACTGTTTGAAAATGATGGCATTGGGACTGCTTGTCAAAGGAGTCTAGTTGCAAAAGAATCAACTTGGGGAGAACAAATGATATATTCATATCAACAGATCAACTGTTTAGATAATGTTATCAGGTAAACAATAATGTATTTCACTGCATTACTGATGTGTATATGTGTGCACTTTTTAAACTGACTGTTTTTAAAGTTTTAAAGTTGTTCTTTCTTGTAGATACTTGGAAAGTTGCTATGCAGTTGACACTATGCAGAAAATGATTCACCCTACACCATATACTGATGTAGCACTGAATACTGATATATATAGAGAGAAAATGAATGCTGATACAACAAAAGCATTCACAGGTATTGGAGACATTGTTTATGGATTTCAGAGAGAGATCTTATGCACATTTATCTTCAACTAATCTTACCCAAGTGTGTTTAGGATGCAGCTTCCATTTGGGCAACATTCAGTCTTATAACATGCTGGGCCATACAATGCAAGTAAAGCAGTCACTTTAAGAAACAGTCCAACTTTTTTTCTTTAGCCATGATAATATTTAGACTATGAGTTAACCAGCAAGAACCAGCAACAATGAAGCTTGTGATATATTCATGTTGCTGGTAATTGTCTGTTCTGTATTAAGTTTCTCAAAAACCAGAGAGTGTGGTAGAAAAAAAAGAATACAATTTTCAACAAACAAAATTTGAACATTTTGATTTAATGCTAGTCTTAGAAATATATTTACTATTTATACCAATATTATGTAGTTGTTTGTTAATTAAGCATTTAGTACAGTATGTTTATAAACAAATTGATTTACAGTTCATGGGCATTTAAATAATCTAAATATTGAAATTAAGAGGAAAATAATTCATGTTCTTGTGCTCATTCAGAAACATTTCTTAAAAAGGTAGGGAATATTTTCTTTCATAATAAAGTACTTGGAAATTAAATTGAAAAACAATACTAGTATTTTATGTACAAGTCAGCAGGAATGACAATTCAATGATTTAGTCTTGATGACATTAATGGAAACTTTTATCAATGAAAACATATTTACAAGCTCATGAAATGAAAATATGAACACACATAGTTTTAAAATTTTCTAGGAAGCTGGAAAACTACACTATAAAATCTTTCTGAATATGTATCATATTTTTGACTTCTCAAAAATTTGCTGCTTCTCAGTCTCAACCTGTCATGTTTTATTTGTTTGAAAAAATTGCATTTATTCTTTTTATTATTTTCTCTTTATGTACATGGTGTTTATGTTGTTACTGAAAAGAAAGGGGACAGTCAAAAACACACATAGGTCCTGCAGTGTTGGAAACATCTGACACATCCAATGCTTCAGCTCTTATGGATGCTCATTTAACTTCTTTGACTTTTCCTGGACAACCTGAAAGTGTAATATCTTTTGTCAGTCAATGCAGCTACAGCAGCACCATAGTTCATGTTGGAGATAAAAAAAACACAGACTGAATTAGGTATAGTACCACTTTTGTTATCAGGCAGAATATGACTATATTCTCTAGAATAAATGTAGGAAGTTTGTTTAGATATTTAATTGTAATAATTATAATGTGCTCTTTTTCCGATATAAACTTAGGCAGACTATTCTAGACATTTACATTTAACATGTTTACAAGCTTTTAATAACATTTAAAAATGCCTATATGTCTGTCTTCAATTTATTTTTAGAAATAATAGAAGACAATCTATCTGGGATAAAATCCACAGACAATCAAACTATTTTTCTACAATCTAACAGTTCAGAAGAGAACAAGGGAAAAGCTATATTTAAGAAATTGGGCCTTACAAAGGATAGCCTTGCAATACATACTCAAAAAGAAGAGTGGAGTTTTCTGAATAAGTGTAAAGAAATAAAAAGATTCCATATTTTTAAGTGTCCTTGCAATTGCTACTTTCAGAAAAAACCCAAAGGATACCCAGGGGAACATGGTATGTTTTTTTAATAATTACTGTTAATTTGTTTAAGACTTGTATCAGTACAAATGTAAATATGTGGTGTATTATATGCTCTTCCAAAGATCAGCACTGTATCTTAGATCTATGAGCCAGCATGCGAGTTAGAGAATTGAAGTCCACGCAACAAAGTTGCTAAGTTTGAAAAACTGTTAGCCAAAAGAATGAGATATTAAGTTCGCATTTTCAAAGATGTGTAACTTTCCACTTCCTCCAAATCTAAGAGTGTGATTTGTCACTTTGTATGCAAAAAGAATATGATTTTTTTTCCTACATTTATTTTATTCATGCAGATTACAGATTTAGAATAGCTTCTGAAAATGAAAGAATTAAAAAAGTGTCATAACAAGGTATTTAAATAGAACCAAATTTGTTAAAGCTTAAAATATTTCAGGACCTGGCAAAAAATAAAAACTACTGAATTTTTCACCACTGCAACTAGTAGAGAATTTTCAAGTGTCTTCTAAAACAAGGTTCCCAACTCTTGGGCCAGAAACTGGGCCGCACAAATTAGCAAAGCCTCATCTGCACATGTGCAGGATCAGGCAGCGCATGAAACGATGCCTCTCTGGTCCACAGAAAAAGCTCTCTTGATAGAACTGGTCCTGGCACTGAAAAGGTTGGGAGCTGCAGTTCTAGAAAGAGACAATTAAGTGTGGTCTAAAAATTAGGAGATAGTTCTAATCCTGCTTTAGGCATAAAAATACTGGATGGTGAATTACTCTCTCTCAGCCCAACTCCCTTCATAAGGTTCTTGTTGTGGGGAAAACAGGAGTATTGGCTCCTTTGAGTTGTATATGAAAAGAAGGGCCAGATAGAAATAATTTTAAAGAAGAATAGAGTCAAAAACAAATGTCCAGATACAATTAAATAACTTCTCTTTCTAGATATGTGTGGATTACACCATGGTTGTGGAATAAATTTATCTTGGAAAAAAATTGGGAGGATCAAGAAATCTAAACAAAAACGACACAAGCAACATGATTCTTCAGACAGTAAAACATCTGGTTCCCAACCCTTGCATAAATTTCTTCGGCTTATCCCAAATGGTGCAGATTGTTCTCCATCAAAAAATTCACAAGCAAGTCATCCAACTGTGCCAGTTTCAACAATTATGCCCACAGTTTTTCCATCTACAGGAATCATGCCATCAGGTCCTGAAGTTTCGCTATCTTATTTTAATGAAACACAGGATTTCAAAGAACATTGTCCTCTGCCATTAACTGAGCTTGTTCCTCCCTTAGTGACTCCAGTAGTAGCACTTGTTCTCCCTAACTCTATATGTCCTCAGACACACAATAGTATTCCTCAGACATCTTCTCTTGGGCCATCTGGTATTTCTGTTCATCCTTCTTTCTCTTCACAAACTTTGCTGACAACACCTCCTTCATTTGCTACCTCAAACAAGATCCCTCCTGAGGTACATTTTTCCACACAAGGATTTTGTTATAATTCTCTAGCATATAGTGAAAAGAATCCTGTTGTAGAATGCCAAAATAAGCTGTCCCATTCCTGTACAGCAGAGTCCTTGGGTCTACAAGATCAGTCCTCAACGTTGTTCCAGTCACGATGCAGTTCTCCTTTACAGTTGAATTTTCTGCAATTGGAAGAAATACCAAAAACGTTAACAAATGGAAGTGTTGCTATAGAGGAAAAATATGGGACTTTAACTGATGGAGAGATTACAAATAAACAATTAAGCAGCAATGATAAAAGAAAAGCATCTTGTGCTGTAAGCATTATTTACTTATATTTATCTATTTATTATGCATATGAAAAATTCTTTAAAAATTGTCATTACATTTATTTTATACAGATATTCCTTGACTTAAATCCACAATTGAGCCCAAAATTTTTGTTGCTAAGCAACACAATTAAGTGAATTTTGCTTCATTTTATGGTATTTCTTGCCACGGTTGTTACATCAATCACTGCAGTTGTTAAGTTTGTAACATGGTTGTTAAGTGAATCTGGTTTCCCCATTAACGTTGTTTTGTCAGAGGGTTACAAAAGCATGACCCAAGATCCTTCATAAATACATACCAGTTGCCAAGCATCCAAATTTTTATCATGTGATTGTGGGGATGCTGCAACAGTCATAAGTTTGGAAAATGGATATGTCACTTTTTTCAGGGCTATTTTAAATTCGAAAGATCACTTTCGAATTGTAAGGCAAGGACTACCTGTAGTCCATAGTATCTATAGTTTCAACTATAAAATATTTTCTTTAAGAACTAATTGTTTTAAAGGTATATAATCAAACCACAAATTGCAGTGTAAAAGCTCCTGTATTGCATTATTTTTTGTTAAAATTGGGAATCTTCATATTAGAAAATATGAACAGTTTTCAGTATGTTTACACAATAAACTCACTATTCTTATTTGTCTGTTGAACCCATATTGCTGACAAATTACACATTTCAGTGGACTTTATAGATCATGTAGCCCAAGTCTCTGTTTATTGCAGAAAATTTAGAACAATAGCACAGATTGTCCCAAAGGTGCTTTTCAAAAGGCAACTGGACTTTCTTAGGTTTTTTTTCCTAGAAAACATTCTTGAAACTTCTTCATTCTGAGAATCTCCATAGATAATAGCACAGGTTGTAGCATTGTCTCTCTTAAACTTCCAGAAAAAGGCAGCCCATGACTCCTGTACAGAATGTACATTATTATGATTTAAATTAAATTCCTAACTAAAGTATGCTTTTGTCCATAGTTGTAATAGTTGTCTTTTTTTAATAGCACAATATCTCTCTTCAACTAATATAGTTGCTTTGTGAACCTTACATAATAAGCTTAATCCCAATCCATTTACTGAAAATTAAAATTTCTTCCTTAAATATTTAAAGGGATACTGTTTTATTTTTGTTTGTTAAGGTTAACGCACCACTGGAACTTCAGAATAGTGATGCCTTTTCTTTATCTGTTGACCTACTTGATTTAGTTCAAGAAGACAGAAATTCAGTCACTGGATCTGTTTCATCAGCAAGTTTTGCTTTAGCAGCTACTGAGTCTTTAGATTCTGGATCAAGTGGATGTGATATAACAATCTGTGGGGCAGGTAATGTGGCATGTGCTGGTATTCTGGAGGCAGTTAAATGTGGAGAAGGAGGATCAGGCTTTATGAATGAAAGAGTTGTTTTTCCCTTCTCTAGGATGTAGTGAGACAAATAATGTCAGCAAGTATATTGGAAGTATTAACTGTTCAGAAAATAATCCTAAAACAAAATATTCACAAATGGAAGATGTACAGTGCATTAAAAGTGTTCTCCAGGATCCTATCTGGCTCTTGATGGCAAATGCAGATGATACTGTTATGATGACTTACCAGATTCCATCACGGTAATTTAGTGTTAACTTTGATTAAAGTTGCATAATACCTAAACTAATAACATTTCTGATTTCAACCATGTAAAAATGTATATTAACTTCAGTGGCATCTACAGGCTCTTGCTACTTTTGCCAGAATGACCCCCTTGTCTCTAATTGGCCCCCATAGCCACCACTGGTTTAATTCACTTAAACCAAGTTTTGCTTTTGTGGGCAGAGGAGCAATGCCATCTTTCACTGATTTATAGAATTATTGAGTTGGAAGAAGCCATTTAGACCACTAAGTCCAAATTAAGAATTTTTGATAGATAATTTTTTAGCTTCTCTTGGAATACATTCAGTGAGGGGGAGATCACTATTCCTTCAGGATTAATTCCAGTATCAAATTGTTTGCCTGTTAAGAATTATGTAGTAACATTCAGTCAGAATTTGCATTCCTGCAAATTAAAATTATCATACTGTGTTCTGCACTCTAGGATGATGGAGAACATGACTTGATCTTTGTAATATCTGTTTAAGAACTTTTATATATTTCTTTCTTCAATTAGCTTTTCCTTAATGCTAAAAATATAATACCCAGTTCTTCTAGATGGCTCTTTAGAATAATCTTCTTTGCGAATGTTCCTAAAATTATAGAAGGTACATGAGATATCATGAAAACCCAACTAATATATAATACAGAAGAAGTCTCATTTACCAGGACTGGAAAGTCTGCAGTATTTGTATGACTAACTTCACATAAAAATAGTTTTTAATACTATGTAGAATTAATATTATATGGAATACTGTATAGAATTAGAATTATAATAGCAACCTTAAATTGATGCACTTAAAATTACATTTTCCTTTTTTTTTTTTTTTTTGGCATCCCCACCATGATGTGACACATTCAGCTTATGATCAGCAATAATTGTAATATTTTTAATCACACATACGGTACTACCAAGCCAGGTATCTCTCTTGTTTGAACCTTTTTCTCCCAGGCAAATAACTTTGCATTTCTCTGTATCATATTTCATTCTGTTAGCTATTCTTTGAAATTCTACAGTATTATCCTATCCAATCTTATGTTATCTGAATATTTAAAAATATCAACTTCTCTATCCATCAGTATTTTGAATAGGTGCTCATAGTAAGAGAAATCAAATTGCCTCTTGTTCATTTGTACCAAAGCCATTAATTTTATATAAGCAATATCTCTTGTTCCGACTTTCTCCTGCACTAGTAATGTTAAGGGCTCAAGCAACAGAGATATGACATTTGACATTTTTTTTAATTTCCTTTGAAAAAAAGGACGTGCAGATCTACCTAATAATCTAAAAATAAGGTATAAGTGTTTGATCCACAGCCATAATGGCAGCATCCATGGAGACCTAATTGGATGGCTCTGGGAGTTTTATCAGTAATTATAAAGAAAAAACTTTTAGCCTACTTCTTTGCAATTTTTGCTTTTCTACCATTAGAAAAGCTTAATGCTTTTCTACCATTAGAATTACATGTGGAATTTACAGTTAGGCACAAGAGAGCTTTATATATTCATATTCTGCTCTGTTGCATATTATAAAGAAGCATATTAGAAGCAATTATTTCAGCCTATCGCTATCTTTTAAAAAAGAAAATTGATTTGGCAGTTATTGGGACTCTTTCAGCATATCCATATACAGCATGTTGGAAAGTTTGATATGAAATCTTACCATGCAACATGAATCATTCAGAGATCAAGAAAATAGAGAATTTCTTAACAATTGATTATATCCTGTGCACAGTTTCTATTTTGCCATCAGTACATCAGCAGAATATATAATTGCCATCTCTCCCAAATAGTGAACATTCACATGATTGTTGATAACAGATAATATAAGACTCAATTTTGGCTGTATACATCAAATAGTAGAATGTTTAGTCCAAAACTAAATTGTTTCTGTAATATTTTGCCTGTGATTATTTGTGATGTTTATACATTTTGGCTATTTCAAGGCTAAAATGAAACTGTTTATACTGTATTTGCTTATGTTAGAAAATTGGAAACTGTTTTGAACGATGACAAATTGAAACTGAAACAAATGCAGATGTTCCAGCCAATATTTATGGAGGACCAAAAAAGGGAGTTACTTGAAGTTCATCCATGGATTCATAAAGGTGAACTCCCTCAGGCTCTTGCAAATTCGGTATGTTTTAGAGAATTTTTTAAAATTTTAAGTGTAAAAAATATTTTATTTATGGCTGTTATAATAATAAAGATATGTAGGTCACACTAGCATTGAAACATTTGAGTATACCACATTTATTTCTGTGTAAATCTGTAAGACCACCCATTTAACCAATGAAATTCTCGGCATGGAACATCAGTAATAGTAATAAAAACATCAGTAATAGTAAAAAAATAAAAAAGCCAGGTTGTCATTAAAAACACAGAACACTTATATTGTTGGCATACATCCATACTAGTTCCCAAATTATCATCATGGTCCCAATGCCTGAGGGAAGAGCCAGTTCTTCACAGCCTTCCAAAAGTCTTATAAGGTTGGGGTTATCTATAACTCGGTTGGGGTTATCTATAACTATAAATCTATAACAATGCTGTTCCATGGGGCAGGTGCCATAAGATGAAATCCCACTTCCTGGGACTTAGTGGGTGACTCCTCCTTACTGAGGAAACCTGCCATTTGTCCTCTTTGTCTGATCATATCAACAGCCATAGACCCTTGGGGGAAGGTAATGCTCCATGTGATCTGACCAAATGCCATGTGGATGACCACTTCCTTGAACTGTATGTTGAACTGTTGGAAAGCAACGCAGCTCCCATCACAATGGTGTTATGTAGGCAAACGATGGTACACCTAAAACTGATTCTGCTGCCACATTCTTTACTAGCTGAAGTTTCAAATGCCCTTCAAGGGTACCTATGTATAGATTATGTTACAATAGTCCAACCAGAAGGAGACTAACAGTAGATTTTAATCTCATTGTATTCAATTCAGGTTACCCCAATCAATTGTTTTAATGCATACTCTCTTATGGGCACAACCAAATATTTCTAAGAAAAAATATTAAAGTGGAAGATTCCAGTTGATTAAGATTAAAGTTGATTAAAAGTTATTATTCCCTTTTTCTTTTGAAGCTTTGTGTTAATTGTGAAGAAAATAGCTGACCTTACATGCAAAATGAAGGAAAAATAGATGAAATGAAGCTTAATGAATGAGGTGGTGAGAATAGTTCGCTCATCCTGAACCAATTCAACAGTCACAATGTGTAATGAAAAATAATTTCAAAATCATCTGCTTTCAACTAAGGCAAATGCATCACTTGATCTTAAAGGTTAAGTTTGTTTCTTGTGAAATGAATCTCATAACAAACAGATGGATTTTTTGTTCTAAAAAAAGGTCATTTGTTAACAATCTCTTTATGGGGGCATGTCTTTCTATTACTGTGAGCAATTTCTGAAAATGATTGTTTGCATTTAATCTTTTCAATTTTAAATACTTACATTTAAAGTTATAGTGTATTAAAATTATGGAAAATGCTACTAAAACCTCACTGGTTTCTATAAAAAAATATAAAAATACCATGCCATCCTAACATTTCTTTCCTGTCTTTTTTTTCCTAAAATATCAACTATATATTTTCCACTTTAGAAATATTTCAAATGATTTTGAAATTCATAGTTAGTAGATCAAATATTTTGAAAGTATTTCAGTTATAAAATAAATCAACTGTTAACCATTAAATACATTTTGATTTACTGCTACATTTTAAATGCAATAACAGTAGCTTATTCTTCTGTAATCTCCACATCTGAAGGAGAAAATTTTTTTAGGTCAGAAAATAATACATGTTTGTAATAATGTGATTTTAATTGTTGCATTTTGTATTTGGTAAATATTATAATTTGTTCCATTGTCCTGGTCTTAGAATTCATTTGTCACTTTTGTTTTAGAAACATATTTCTCTATATAATTTTAAAAACATGGCAGTGCCTCAGAATGAATTTTTATGTCCTTTCTTTTAAGTCATGGGTCACTTAAAATCATATTCTATACTGAAATAATTGCCCAGCAAGGAGAATCTAATCTTAACATTGACAATAATTTCTGAAGTGTGATAACAGAATATGTATTTATTGTAAAGGAATGTCACACAGTAAATCCCATTATACTAATCATTGTTAATTGCCTTGTTTGCTTTGTCTGAGACTCAAGTAATTTTAATCAACTGGATTACATCCAGTATACTCTCTCTCCTGATTCTTTGGTCATAGAATGAACAGCAATATTATTTTTTTTGTAGTGTGAAGAATGTTAAATAACTGCTTCTGTCACTACGTTTAGTCCATCTAATTTTGAATTTTCTATTTCAAAATTTTAATCCAAAGATTCTGCAATAGCATGTTGTCCCAATATTATTCCTGAATAACACTGTTAGGAATATAAGTCACCAACAGGTATTTGGG
The DNA here is from genome assembly GCA_015471245.1 of Laticauda colubrina. NCBI lineage: Eukaryota > Metazoa > Chordata > Lepidosauria > Squamata > Elapidae > Laticauda > Laticauda colubrina. Next base: position 1,580,244 of record BLBF01000053.1, read on the forward strand.
TTAGAAATATATAAACCAGGAAATACATTTTAATGCTGTCTCTTTAAGGGAATGCAAGAGCATGCAATTGAGTGTGGTTTCTCAAATGGCCATAAGATGGAGCCAGAAACCTGGATTGTTTTAGTCTTAGTCTTAGTCTCGAAAGAGAATGTATTTTTGTTTCCTTCTGTTGGAAAGTATTGCAGTTGCTCCATTTCTTCTAATTGACTGATATTACTGGAATTGAATGTAAGTCTGATACTGAACTGTTTTTGACACTGGACTTTGTTATTGGATTATCCCTGGATTGAAAAACTGACTGATTAACCTGTGAATGACTTTTGGACTGCTTATTTTCAACTTTGCTTAAACTTTCTGGAAGTAAAAACCTACATTTACTGTACAGTGTATCTGTGTACTGTGTGTGTATTATTCAAACACTACTCTTTATACGTCTTCCTGTATGCACTCATTCCCCTAACGTGGAATTACCTCAAGAAACAAAGATGATTATTTCCAGAGTCAATTAAAGCCCATGTCACACAGCACCAACAGATGGAAAGAGGATGTAAAACATAGAGAAACACTTGCCATCCGTTGGTTAATGCGATTCATCCGTTCTGTACTCACTGTGTCCGTTTCTCATACTCTCTATCCGTCCAGCATCCGTCTACTGTGATTTTATCCGCTCAAAAAGTATTGAGCTACACAAAACTTTTTGAGCGGATAAAATATCCAACGCGTCCGTTATACATCCGCTACGCATACGGGGAACATCCGTTATACATCCGTCGTCATCCATTATGTGTCCGCTATATCTGCTAGGTATCCGCTGCGCATCCGCGCAACTCATATCCGCTCCAGCGGAAAACGGACACGGAGGAAGCGAAACGGACGCGGAACGGACATGCAGCGTAAGTAGCATGGACGTAGAAAGGATGAAAGCAGATGCAGCTCGCATATAAAGCATTAAAACGGAAAAAACATTCGTATAGGGGACGTATCTCGGATATTTAGAATGTCTGGAGGATACCTGGAGGATGCAAACGGACACCTAGAGGAAAACCTATATTCCCTATAAAAAGGGGGAAAAATCACCTGGATCTCACTTTCAGTCCAGCAGCCCTGCTGTGCAGACCTCTTCAGCCTTCATCTTGCTCTTGCTCTTCCACATCATCCATTGATCTCCATCATGGATCGTCACACACTCCTTTTGGTAGCCGCCATCGTTCTACAACAGTGCGAAGCCCTCTACAGGCTCTTTCACCTGTTCTACGGGAAGAAAAGGAGGCGTCCAAGAAGTGTCTGGGTCTGAAGATGGATCGCGAGAAGAGCCGAGTACGGACTGCATAACAAGCTAATGGTGGAGCTGAGGAACAAAGACCCTCGTGCATTCCAGAACTTCATGAGGATGCCGCCAGCCATGTTTGACAAAGTTGTGGACCAGCTGAGACCCAGGTTGACCAAGGCAAACACCAACTTCCGGCCCAGCCTGGACCTTGGGCTGAAGGTGGCACTGACTCTGCGCCACCTGGCCTCCGGGACCACGTACAGGAGCATGCAGTACGCCTGGTGGGTGCCACACAACACCATCAGCATTGTGGTCAGAGAAGTGGTGCAGGCCATCATCGAAGAATACCTGGAGGAGCTCCTCCAGTGTCCCTCCACTGAAGAAGGCTGGAGGAAAGTTGCAGAGCAGTGGTATCAGAAGTGGAACTTCCCCCACACCGTTGGAGCCATAGATGGGAAGCACGTGGCCTGCAAAGCTCCAGCCAACTCAGGGTCCACTTATCACAACTACAAGGGCTTCTTCAGCATCATCCTCTTCGCCATGGTCGATGCTGACTACAAGTTCATGTACATCAATGCTTCAGGCAACGGGTCAGCTTCAGATGCCCAGATATACAACACCAATCACTTCAAGGAGGGGCTGGAACGGAACCTCATCATGGGCTTCCCAGATCCAGACCCCCTGCCCAACGACACGCAAATGTGCCCTACTTCATCGTGGGGAATGACGCCTTCTCCCTCAGAACCTACTTCATGAAGCCCTACACTTCCAGATGCCTCACCCGTGAAGAGAGGATCTTCAACTCCAGGCTGTCCAGGGCAAGGCGGGTGGTGGAGAATGCCTTTGGCATCCTGGCCAACAGGTTCCAGGTACTTCTCACCACCATGCAGCATCGCCTAGAGACCGTGAGGAACATCGTGGAAGCTTGCTGCATCCTGCACAATCTCATGCGCACCCGCTACCCAGTGTTGCAGAACAGGCTCGTGGACCACCAACAAGACAATGGGGACATGGAGCCTGGTGAATGGAGGCAAGGGCGAAACCTGATAGATACTGTGGATGTGCAAGGCCCCAACAGAGCTTCACGTGAAGGGAAGAAGCAGCACAACCTCCTGAAACACTGGTGCAACTCCCCAGTTGGAGCACTGGAGTGGCAAGACAAGATGGTAGATGCTTAATGGATGCTTCCTTCAGCCTGTCTCATCACACTGATGAGATTGTGCCATGTATGTTGAATGGCCTTACAATGAATAGGGCATTAATAAAGAGCTTTGTTTATTTTAAAATGTGTTGATCAATGAATAAATTGTTATTGATAACAAAGGTCCATATGTGTGGCACCTGGGAGGGTGGACCATACAGTCCCACTATGCTTGCACTGGAGGTTTATCTATACCACAGCTATTACCCATCCCACAGGTATCCTAACCCATCCCACAGTTTCCACCAAGACTTTATTTGCTAAAAGAACTGAACCAAGTGTGTGAAGCAAAGATAAACTTTATTAATAACAAACTGTAAAAGGAAAATGACCCAAGTAAAGTGTCCCAAGCAAAGATAAAGTCAACAGGTAGCAACCCAGTCTCTGGCACTCTTCTCAGTCACTCTGAGGCGTGCCCATAATTTCAGTGGTGAAGGGTCCAGGTGCTGTGGAGGTGGCTGCTGCTGGAATGCTGGTCTGAGGCGCCATTGGGGTGCCTTGGTAGGTGAGGGCCTATGGAAAGCCTTGGAAGGGCTGTGACATCACCTGGGGTGGAGGAGCAGACCTGGACTGGGTCGGAGCAGGTTCAGCTGGGCCTGGAGGGTTGTGCAGAAGACCTGTGATCCTCTCCTTGATCACCTGGTACTGGGATTCGGACATGTCCATGAGGGTCTGGTTGACGTAGGTGAGGAAGGGCTTGCGGTTTGAGGATGGTATGTCAGTGTGTACCAGCTGAGAGAGGAGATCTACGCTGCTTTTGATGGTGTCCCTGATCTCCAGCAGGACAGTGTGGCTCTGCCCCTCCGATCTGCCTCTCTGCCTGCTTTCTGTGGAGGTGGAGCTGGGGGTGGGGGTGGGTTGGTCTCTGGTGTCAGCGCCCTCACCTTGCTCCAACTGTGTCAGGGGATCCTCCATGCGCTCCACCACGGGGAGTGCAACTGTCGGGGGGGTCTCCGTCCTGGGGCACTCCACAGATAACTGCCTGGACATAGGAGCTGACTCTTGCCCAGAAGAGGACTGGCTCTCTGTGGGCTGCCTGAGAGAGTGGGTTGACAGAGGGGCTGCTCCTTGGTGGCGGACCTCACCCTCCAAGAAGCTGCACTTGGCCATCACGTCGGTCTCCTGGTCGGTGAGCTTGACCGCGGCCTGGCCAGACTTCTTGAGGTGCAGCTTCCCGTACCAGGCGTGCATGTGCTTCCACCACCCGAGGAGCACCTCCGAAGTGTAGCCCAGGTTCTCCACCTTCTCTCTCCAAGCTGCCTGCTTCTGCTTGGTGTCTCGATAGAGCCTGTGTCCCTTCCGCCAGAGGTACTCATTCTCCCTCAGCCATTCAAGCACCTCATCCTCATGTTCCTCTTCGATGGAGTACTGCCTCCTCTCCCTATCGCGCGATTGCCTCTTCCTCCCTCTGGCAGGGCCTTCTGGGCCCTCATCAGAAGGGCTTTGAGGTTCTAGGGGCTGGTCCACCACACCACCACCAGCAGCAGCAGCAACAACAGCAGCAGCAAAAGCAGCACCAGCAGCACCAGCACTAGGAGCAGCACCAGCAGAGTAAGCACCAGCACCAGAAGCAGAGTCAGCGTCAGGGGGGGGGATGGTGGCCCTGTGTCTGGCAGCAAGTCTTTCCTCTGAATGGTGACCTGCTTGCGAGCTGCATCCTTTTATATCCGCGGTGCTGACGCAATGCATCCTCCCTGCATGCGCAGTGAACGCTTTGCATCCGCTAGGCATCCGCTAGGCATCCGTGATGCATCCGCTGTATCCACTCGCCATCCGCTCTGCATCCGCTCCTTCCGCTGTGCGTCCGCTTCGCTGTGCTCCCCCGGAAGCCCTGCGGATGTGCCATCCGCTTCCATCTGCTAGGCTTCCGTGGAGCATCCGCTTTACATCCTGGCTACGTCCTCTCCCCGTCCGTTCCTTTCCGTTGTTGTCCGTTCTCTTTATACAAATTTGGGGCACTTTTGAGAGCGGATAATAACGGATGGAACATTTTCTCGTCCGCTGTGTCCTTTTTACATATGTTTTGCATCCGTCGGCCAATGTGACAGGATCTTAACTATTCATTCAAAGAAATCTGACGATTCACTTTTGAGCTTCTCTTCACCCAGGCTTCCAAGATCTTTCCCACATACCTTTGCACTTTTCTTGGAACATTTTTATTCGTTTATAATGTGGCATACAAAGAAAATACAAAAGTAAATAGTAGGGAAAATAGGGAAGGGAAAAGTGAGGGAAGGAAAAAAAACCATTGACTTCTGACTCCTTTTGGTTCAGTGAAATAAGGCATTAATATTAAACCTCCACTTTTTACTTTTATATAATAGTATAAGCTAGCCACTTATATAAGAACAAATTTATCTAATCAGTAAAATCAAAATCAAAGTCATTTTTTCCACCTCAAGCACAAAGTCCAAAAGTGGGACTTTGTCCAGAAGTCCAGACGTTTCTAGTAAAAATAAAGTATTTGTATTTTTTTTTCTTTGATCAAAACAGTCAATTTAGCCAAGTCTAACTCCAGCAGCCATTCATCCATTATGGGGATAGAGGTGACTTTCCATTTATGTGCATAAAATAGTCTTGCTGCCACATATTATTACACTTTAAAGGTGACAACCAGCACTCCAGAAGCACAGTGACAAATAATATAGTGGTGTTGCATGCATCAAGTAGTCACACTTACCTGTTCTGTCATATTCTGAAACTTCCAACTGTTCTTCAAGGGCAACCCCATGTAGAGTGCATTGCCAGATGATATGTGGTCCGGATGGGATATCACAGGGGCATGAGTGATACGAACTAGGGTTTCCTGGTCCAGGAAGGTGAAAGGTACACAGGTCTTGCTCAAAAGTCAGAAACTGAAAGGTGCATAGCTCTTGCTCAAGAGTCTTCTTCCTCTTTGAGCAGAAACTATAAATCCATAACCCCAGATTGCTCACTGGGTCTGTCTTAGACAGTGCCATTTCATTCAGAATCAAAAATGTAAAAAACCTGGCACCACAAGGCTGAAAAACCCAAAGCTATTTGGGTAGAGATGAAGTGTATTGTGCCTTATCCAGACCCCCATAGCCCCTCCAGGCACAGGGACAAGACATCCATAGCATAACTTACATCAGAGGTGTCAAATTCAAGGCCTGCAGGGTGCTTAGAATTGGCCCTTGGGGACACCCTGGAAACAGCGAAAGACAGCACCTCTGCCAGTGAAAATGGAGCTTGAGTGGACTGTGCATGGTCCTCTTGAGCTCCGTTTTTGGTGGCAGAGAGCTGCAAAATGCTGTCATTTGACACTCTTCCTGGTCTTGCCTTCCTCCACTGGAGACAATGGATCTCCCCAGCCCCGCCCTGGTCACCACAAGCTCCCCCTACATGAGTGATGTTGAACTGTCCATGCCTACCACAGCTTTTTTAATGATACGGCGACCACCGAGATCTACACAAGTCTGATGCAGCCCTCAATAAAATTGAGTTTGATACTCCTAACTTAGATGATTCAGGGGTGAAATATAAAGCTGAGTATCATCAACCTACTGTTGATACCTTATGCCAAACTATTGGATTGTGCCAACCAGCAAATTGATGTAAATGCTAAGCAGCAACAATGAAGGAATCAAACCCTGTAGTATCCCACAAAGTAGATGACGTGTTCTGGCTCTCTCTTCCTACAAACTAGGACTAACATCAGCTGGGAGAAAGGAGGAGATACAACACAGTATCAATGATATTGCAAGCTGCTGAAAGACCAAGAAGAGCAAGGAACAAAGGAAGAATGCCATCTACTCCACCAAAAGTTATCCAAGAGTGGAATTAATGCTATGTTGGTCCCATATCAGGCCTGAGCCCTGACTGAAAGGGGTCCAGTTTGTATCTCAAGAATAAATGGGATGTTGTCTCTCAAATACCACTCATTCAGCAATAAACAATTCACAATTTTCCTGATTTGGGACAGGAAAATGAATACATTAAGTCATTCTAAAATCCTAAAAAGTATCTTATTTTTTAAACCACACCTCAGTACCAAAGAGTAAGAAAAATTCTGGCTTTATTATTACATGGTCACATTGTCACTGCTATGCCTCTTTCAACCTTTGATTAGAAAATGTGTTTATGTCAAAAATTGAAAAATATTGTACAGTTCTCTGCACCCTTGTTTTCTCACTTCCAGCTCCTCAGTGCCATAATTATACATAAAATCTCATGTTTTCAATGTTTTGCTGACAGTAACACATTGGGTAAATATAATGTTCATGGCATCAAAGAAACTCAAGCCTCAGCCCCTGAATCTCTCAGAAATGTGGGGTTACAAGTAGTTCTCACAGCTTCTTCAAAGTCATTGAACCAATACTAGTGGAAGCAGACAATCCTGAAGGTATCTAGGTGCAGAACAAAAAAGAATTGTAAAGGTTTATAGTACATTAAATTGTACCCAGAAACTATTCAACAATCAGTACCAAGGTCACAAAAGAGTAAAGAGCATCAGTAAGCACATGGGTTTTTGAGTAGTTGTTTAGGGCAACCACCTCTAAATCACATTGAAGTACTTAAAGGCCCTGTCACACTGCCCAACAGATGCAAAACGTTAGTAAAGACACAACGGATGAGAAAAATGTTCCATCCGTTGTTATCTGCTCTCAAAAGGGGCAAAAGTTTGCATAACCAGAGTGGATAACACGGAAAGGAACGGACGGGGGGAGGATGCAAGGTGAATGGAAAGCAGATGCTCCACGGAAGCCTAGCGGATGGAAGCAGATGGGAGCGGATGGCACATCCGCAAGGCTTCCGGGGGGCCACAGCAAAGTGGATGCGGAACGGATACAGCGGATGCAGAGCGGATGCACAGCGGATGAAGCGGATGCACAGCGGAAGCCTAGCGGATGCACAGTGGAAGCCTAGCGGATGCAGAGCGTTAATTGCGCATGCGGGGAGGATGCATTGCGTAAGCCCCGCGGATATAAAGGGAAGCAGCTCGGAAGCAGGTCACCATTCAGAGGAAAGACCTGCTGCCGGATGGATTGACTGCCTTGCCTGCCCTGCCTGCATGCCTGCCTGCAAACCTTGCTGCAAGCCTTGCTGCCAGCCTTGCTGCCAGCCTCCCTTCCAACCTTGCTGTCTGCCTGCCTGCCAGCCTTGCTGCCAGCCTTGCTGCCAGCCTGCCTTCCAGCCTCCCTGCAAGCCAGTCTGCCTGCCAGCCTTCCTGCCAGCCTTGGTGCCTGCCTGCCAGCCTTGGTTCCTGCCTGCCTGCCAGCCTTGGTGACTACCTGGCTGCAAGCCTCCCTGCCAGCCTCCCTGCCAGCCTTGCTGTCTGCCTGCCTGCCAGCCTTGGTTCCTGCCAGCCTCCCTGCCAGCCAGCAACCCCACAACCATGGGGAAGAACAGAAAGCCTCAGCCATCTGCTGCCAGCCTGGCAAGAGGGACAGGGTTACCATCCCACCCCCTGGCCCTCACTCTGCTTCTGCTGGGGCTTCTGTAGCACGGGCTCGCTCTTCTGGGGCTGGAGCTTCTGCTGCTTCTGCTTCTGGAGGAGCTGATGATGATGCTTCTGGCGGTGGTGCTTCTGCTGGTGCTAACTCTGCTGATGCTGCACCCCAATGGCGCTTCAGACAAGCACTCCAGCACCAGCCACCTCCACAGCACCTGGACCCTTCACCCCTGAGACTGAGCGACCAAGAGGAGTGCCAGAGACTGCCTGGCTGGCTACCGTGGACTTTATTTGGACACTTGACTTGGGTCATTTTTCTTTTATAGCTTGTTGTTAATAAAGTCTATCTTTGATTCACACACTTGCCTCATTTCTTTTTTTTAATATAGTCTTGGTGGAAACTTTTAAAAATGGTTTAAGCCTTTGCATGTTTGTGGGATGGGTAAGGATAGCAGTGGGGTGGGCAGGGATACCTTTGGGATGGGTAATAGCTGTGGGATAGATAAACCTCCAGTGCAAGCATAGTGGGACTGTATGGTCCACCCTCCCAGGTGCCACACCTTTGGCCCTTTATTATCAATAACAATTTAATCATTGATCCACACATGTCAACATAAACACAACTCTTGATTAAATGCCCTGTTTATTGTAGGCCCACCCAACATACATGGCCCATTCTCATCTATGTGATGAGACAGGCTGAAGGAAGCATCCATTAAACATCTATCATCCTGTCTTGCCACTCCACCGCTCCAGCTGGGGAGTTACACCAGTGTTTCAGGAGGTTGCGCTGCTTCTTCCCTTCACGTGAAGCTCTGTTGGGGCCTGGCACATCCACAGTATCTATCAGGTTTCACCCTTGCCTCCATTCCCCAGGCTCCATGTCCCCATTGCCTTGTTGACGGTCCACGAGCCTGTTCTGCAAGACTGGGTAGCGGGTGCGCATGAGATTGTGCAGGATGCAGCAAGCTTCCATGATCCTCCTCACGGTCTGTGGGTGATGCTGCATGGTGGTGAGAAGTACCTGGAACCTGTTGGCCAGGATGCCAAAGGTGTTTTCCACCACCTGCCTTGCCCTGGACAGCCTGTAGTTGAAGATCCTCTCTTCACGGGTGAGGCATCTGTAGGTGTAGGGCTTCATGAGGTAGGTTCTGAGGGAGAAGGCGTCATCCCCCACGATGAAGTAGGGCACATCTTGCGTGTCGTTGGGCAGCGGGTCTGGATCTGGGAAGCCCATGATGAGGTTGCGTTCCAGCCCCTCCTTGAGGTGACTGGCGTTGTATACCTGGGCATCTGAAGCTGACCCGTTTCCTGAAGCATTGATGTACATGAACTTGTAGTCAGCATCAACCATGACGAAGAGGATGATGCTGAAGAAGCCCTTGTAGTTGTGACAAGTGGACCCTGAGTTGGCTGGAGCTTTGCAGGCCACGTGCTTCCCATCTATGGCTCCAATGGTGTGTGGGAAGTTCCACCTCTGATACCACTGCTCTGCAACTTTCTTCCAGCCTTCTTCAGTAGTGGGGCACTGGAGGAGCTCCTCCAGGTATTCTTCGATGATGGCTTGCACCACTTCTCTGACCACAATGCTGATGGTGTTGTGTGGCACCCTCCAGCCGTACTGCATGCTCCTGTAGGTGGTCCCTGAGGCCAGGTGGCGCAGAGTGAGTGCCACCTTGAGCCCAGGGTCCAGGCTGGGGTGGAAGTTGGTGCTCTGCTTGGTCAACCTGGGTCTCAGCCGCTGCACAACTTCATCAAACATGGCTGGAGGCATCCTCATGAAGTTCTGGAATGCACGAGTGTCTTTGTTCCTGAGCTCCACCATCAGCTTGTTGTACAGTCCATACTCTGCTCTTCTCCCGATCCATCTTTGGACCCAGACGCTTCTTGGCTGCCTCCTTTTCTTCCTGTAGTAGAGTTCAGAGAGCCTGTAGATGGCTTCGCACTGTTGCAGAATGATGGTGGCTGCCAAAAGGACTTTGTTACGATCCATGGTGGACATGACTGGATGCTGTGGAAGAGGAAGCGGCAGATGAAGGCTGCAGAGGTCTGCACAGCAGGGCTGCTGGTCTGAAAGTGAGATCCAGGTGAGTTGCTCCCCCTTTTTATAGGCAATATAGGTTTTCCCCTATGTGTCCTTTTGCATCCTCTAGGCATCCTCTAGACATCCTTAATATCCGAGAAAGGTCCCCTCTGCGGACGTTTTTTCTGTTTTAAATGCTTTCTTTGTGAACTGCATCCGCTTTCATCCGTTCTGCATCTGTTCTGCATCCGTTATGCATCCGTTCCGCGTCCGTTCCGCTTCCTCCCTGAGTCCGTTTACCACTGGAGCGGATCGAGTTGCGCGGATGCGTAGCGGATGCCTAGTGGATATAGCGGATGCGTAACGGATGCAGAACGGATGCAGAAAGGATGCCTAGCAGATGCAGAATGGACAAATTGGATACATTTTCTGCGCAAAAGGTTTGAGTAGCTCAAAACCCTCTGAGCAGATGAAACATCAATAGACGGATGCTGGACGGATAAAGAGGAAGCAAAACGTATGCAGTGAGTACAAAACGGAAGCATCGCGTTAACCAACAGATGGCAAGTGTTTTTCTCCGTTTTACATCCTCTTTCCATCCGTTGGTGCAGTGTGACAGGGGCTTAAGATAAATGTGATGGAGATATGAATTACAATAGCTAGGTCCTCTTGCCTCAGGTACAATTGCATAGCTGGACAAAGCTATGTCCATAGCTGGACAAAGACTGCTCTGCCCATAAAGTAAACCTGCTGATCAAGCAGAAGCCATGAATCCCAAAGCACCCCTAATTGTAGATATACTTCACAGGTTGCGTCCACTTATCAAGGAGCAATCTTGGCAGCAACAGAGAATACCAGAGAATGGATAAATAACAGGAACACCATCTTAGTATAATTTCAGCCTGTTTTTTTTTTTTTTACATGACAGCCTCCAGACATCATCAATAACATCACCTTTATAACCAAGGAACTATTGACTACCATCAGTGTAGTGATATCATATCCCAAACTGCACAGTGATCTTGTCCAAGAGCCTCATATAAATGTTAAAAAGCAAGGAGAACCGAACTTCATGGACTGCCATGAAATTACTTGCATTAGCATGGCAGGATGAATTTATTATTTCAGAATGACAGAATAACAGAGTTGGAAAGGACCTTGGAGGTCTTCTAGACCAACCTCTTATTCAAGCAGGAGACCTTATCCCATTCCAGTCTCTTCTTAAAAGCCTCTGGTGACAGAGCACCCACAACCTCTGAAACCAGGTGGTTCCATTGGTTAATTGTTCTCAGGTAAGTTTTCTTTAGTTCTAGGTTGCTTCTCTCCTTAATTAGTTGTTTCTGTCCATTGTTCCTTTTCTTGCCTTCTGGTGCTTTGGAAAATAGGTTGACCCATTCTTTTCTGTGGCAACCTCTCAAATATTGGGACACTGCTGTCATGTCAGCCCTACGTTTCACTAGACAAGACATACCAAATTCCTGCAACCATTCTTGAAATGTTTTAGCCTCCAGCCCCCTAATCATCTTTGTTGCTCTTTTCTGCATTCAGTGTCTCAACTTCTTTTCATAATTTGGTAACCTAACTGGTGCAGTATTTATTCTAAGTGTGGTTTTACTAAGGCTTTATAAAGCGGTACCAATACTTAAGGTGATCTTGGTTCTATCCCTCCGTTAATGCAACCTAGAATTGCACTGGGTTTTTCAGCTGCTACCACACACTGCTGGTTCATATTTAAGTGATTGTCCACGAAGACTCCAAGATTCATCTCACAATTACTGTTATTGATCCAGGTTTCATCTAATCTGTACATTTGGTTTTTCTTGTCTAAGTGTAAAACCTTACTTTTCTCTACACTGAATATCATTTTGTTAGATATTCAATGTTTTGTTAGATATTCAAGTCTATTTCAGTGCTTTGGTTTCTTTAATGCATATAATTTACTTTTAGGGACAAGATTATTTGGTGTGGCAACCAAATTATTAAAGCCTGTTGCCAGTTCTAGATCATGAAGAGAATAATATATAGTACCTGCTGAGATGATAAAAACTTTGAAAAATTGTCTCTCAGTTATTTACAAGGGTTCACTCTAAGTTTCAATATCCCTACAGGAAATAAAAAATTGATAAATTGAAGAGGAAGATGTTAATAGTGATGATGAAATTGATGAGATAGGTAGGCAGGTAGGTAAGTAGACAGGTAGATAGGCAGACATGTATACCCAGCACTTCTAGCTTTGGAATAAATAGGCATCCCTACTTCTATATTTCCAACAATTTTTATTTGTATGTTCTATAGCAGTGGTTCCCAAAGTGGGCGGTACTGCCTCCTGGGGGGCAGAGGGATGTCTGGGGGGGGGAGGAAGGGGGGGGAGAGAGAGAGAGAGATTCTATTAAAGGTTACATGGATGAAACATGGTCAAGACTATTAGAAAGCTCTCACATTTTGTTGAGGCTTTAAACAGGATCCATTGGACCAGATCACCACCCTAAAAATTAATTTTCCCCAATGTATTACAGTGCCAGTTCTGAAGAAGGCAAAACCAAAATGTACTGGTAAATTACAAGGAGAACATACACACAAACACTCCCTTCTAACCCTGCTGGAGCAGGTGATTGCACTAGAATAGATATCTCATTATCTTTCTCCTCCCTCCCTCCCTCCTTCTTTATTTCTTTTTCTTTCTGTCCCTTCCTTCCATCTCCCCCTTTCTTTGTCTGTCCCTTTTTTCTTTCCCTTTTCTCTTTCTCACTCTCTTTCTTTTCTCTCTCTCTCTTTTTCCCTCTCTCAGGCTCACCCCAATGACGTGGTGCATTGCTCCGCTTGGACTTGCTTGGGCAGGTCCCTCCAATACAGCGGGCTCAATGGGGTGGACCTGCGGGGCCGGTACCTAGAATGCAGCAGTGGCAGCACATTTGAAAAGTTGAGCAAAGCCAGAGTTTGGAAATTTTTACTGCAAAGAATCACAAAATCTTCTGGGTTGTGCACAAGAAGGGACACACATGTCAAAGCAATTCAGCAACATAAAATAAAGAGATACAAATAAAAATCAACAAGAATCAGCAAAGCATCCCTGATTAGATGCTATTCACTACTAGAATCTAATCAGAGATGCTTTGCCTATTCTAGTCCAATGACCTGTACCAGCAGGGTTGGAAGGGAGTGTGTGTGTATGTGTGTGCATGGCTGTCAAAACTCCAAAAACAGGTCAACTAGCTCTGGGGAGGCCAGTCATAAATTAGAACACTTGCTAAACAACCACCCATTAAGCGAGAACCACTTGTATTTGGTTTGCCAGTCACCTGGCCACGCCCACCCACCCAGTCACATGACCACCAAACCACACCTACCTGGTAATGTGACCAGCAAGCCATGCCCACCTAGTCACATGACCAGCAAGCCACACCCTCAAATTAGGCCACACCCACAGAAATTTGAATCCCAACCTTGGGTGGGGGGCACTGAGGATGAGCTTGTAGCACCAAGGGGGCAGTGAACTGAAAAAGTTTGGGAACCACTATTCTATAGAATATTACTGAAACTCATATGTGTTTTAATTATCTCTCTGTTGATCTCCATAAGAGTTTACAGGTGTCCCTTTTTTTGAAATACCACTTTTTAAAACAATTACATTTCATATTTTATTTTTGAAGTATTCACAAAAAATATGAAAGACATTACAGACCTACTGTAGTTGAAGATAATGCATAAGCATATAATACACATGAAAGTATGAAACTTACTTTCAGGTGAAAAGGCTGCATACCTAATACATACTCTATGATACCATATCAATTATAAATAAGTTAAAAGCCTACGGTATATTTGATTTATGGCTTGAATGGGTTTGGAGAGCATCCTAGGTGTGATTCTAATTATGATATCTACAGAGAAGCCTGTTTCTCAGTATATATTTCTCCTAGTCCTGTCTTCTATACAGTATAAAACACTGTTTCTCAATCTTGGCAACTTGAAGAGATGTGGCCATCAAGCAAGGCTGACTAGGGAATTTTGGGAGTTGAAGTCCACACCAATTTTGGGAGTTGAAGTTGCAAAGGCTGAGAAACACTGGAGTATAAAATATGTATTTAAAATCAATGACAGCCATATTTTGTTTTGGGAATATATTAAACTATATTGTGGTCTTCTAAAATTTAAGTGTGAAATAAATTAGGCACTCTTGAATCAAATTCCCTAACCCTGATTGGTTATAAACTAAATTATCTTAGCTATGGTTAGTGTGTTGTCAAAATACACTCCAATAAAAGAAGCTCTGTTTTTTTCTGAACTCTTTTTTACTCCTTCTGGATATGCAAAAGCTTCTTTGTGTGCACAAAATTGCTAAGGTGAAATAAACCTTAGCCATAAGTAATGTATCCATAATTAAGTCACCACAATCTTTTCTATTATTTGCAAAAGCCTGTCTTCCTCTTTAACCAACCAAAAAGTGTAAGATTGCTGGATGTCTGGGTTTGGTAGAACCTGATAATTTGATCATTTGGAACATAATTAGGCTAGTTCCCTATTTGCAAACTGTCGTTTGCATACTGAGATCCTTTATTTCTGAGCCAAATGTAAAGAAAAAAATGGTCTGTAAATAATAATATCAGTACATTTGACTGGTTTTATCCATGTATAAACCATCCTTACCCAATGTAAAGATGTGTGCATACAGATCTAACTTTTTGGGCTATGTGGAGGCATCTGTCTTTTTTGAGCTATGATATAGAACTGGTTTGCCTTCAGCAAATGATGTACTGCATTCATATCTCACAAACATAACATTGTTATGAATTCTGTGTCTCCCACCTGTTCCGTCTGGAAAAGAAGCGCATGAGACCGGGTTCCAACCAACAACTCTTTATTCAGTTAACAGCAACAGTAACGGAAACTTGGCTCAAGCCGTGGCAGCCCTTTAAATAGAGGCTTGCCTGCCGGCTTGTAGCCAATGACATCAATTTAATCTTGCCGCCTTTGAGAGGCTTCTTGGATTGGTTCCTAATGAACCAATCCACTACTGGCCTTTATGGCCAATCAGAATTGACTACTTGGAACCTTCCAAGTTATACAGAACACCCCTCCCCGTTTAGTTCAGTCCTACGTGAGTGACGTAGTCACGCAGATAGGTGGGGGGTTTTCTGGTCCTAGTTGACCTGCGCGGCTCATTCTCGCCTAGGACTTCAAGCGGTTCGGTTGGGATCGTTGTCTCTCTGGCTTCTCTCCATGGAACCGCCTGGAAGGGTGAGTCAGCACTGCTGCTCCCGCCTGAGTTTCTTAGGCCGGTCGAAGTGGTTCTGCCGCTCCCTCCCGGTTCAACCGGGCTGGTTGAGTTGGCCTGGCTGGCACCTTCCAGGTCAGCTTCCCTTCCGCCAGGACTTCTTCCGATGGTCTCATCTAACCGTAAGTGCTCTTTTTGGTTGGTTAGATTTTCTGGTTGTGATTTTAATGGTTCATTTTCACACCCTTTTCATTTATTTGTATTTCCCCCCCCCCCCGGTTTTGTTTTTGTCAAAATTTATTATTTGAGGTTGCACGATTGTTTTGCGCTTGATGTTGTGGGAACGAAGCTGGTTTATGTGCCGCTTCCACTCTCTTCCATCGTCCACAGTTAGTCAGTAGGACCGGGGACCTGTTACTTGTGTGATCGTAGCTGGAAGCCAAAGAGGGTCCCCGGTAAAATTCTTTGCATAGATCAGGTTGCCGATTTCGAAAGTGCAGTATTGGCTGGAAGAGTCGGGGGGGGGGTTCTCGCAAATATAATTGGGGTGCAACCTATATAAATGGGATCTGAGCTTTCTTCCCATTAATGATTCTGCCGGGCTCTTGTTTGTTGTGCTACTGGGAGTGATGTGTTGTTGTGTAAGTAAGCAGTTTAGCTTGTCTTGGACATCCCCATGGTCCATTTTCTCAAGGCCTTCTTTTGTGAACTGAACCATTTGCTTGGCCCTACCATTTGCTGCCGGGTGGGCCGGCGCGGTTAGTGCATGGTGTATACCCAAAGAGGCTAAGTATTGTTCAAATTGTATTGCTGTTAGTTGTGGCCCATTGTCAGATACCAACAAATCAGGTAAACCATGAGTTGCAAATAATTTGTTTAGCTGTTTTATAACAGCGTCGTTGTGGATGACATTAAGATGACTTCAAGCCAATTCGAATATGCATCCACAACTATTAAAAACGTATTGCCCCTCGTTGGTCCCGCAAAATCAATATGGATTCGAGACCAAGGGCCTCGTGGGGTCTCCCAGTCCCGTATGGGAGCTTGTGGTGGTGTGGGTCTAGCTCTCTGACACTTGTGGCATGTTGCAACCCAGCGTTCAATGTCCTTGTCTAAACCAGGCCACCAGGCATAGCTCCTGGCCAGGCTTTTCATTTTAACTATGCCTGGGTGGCTCTCATGTAACATGCCTAACACCTCTTCTTGTAGTTTGGATGGAATCACCACCCGATCAACAAACACCCCTTTTGTGTTGACAGTTCAGTTTATCTAGTACGGAAAGGTTTAAAATTTTCAGTCTTTTGGCCTTCCAGACAGCCTTTACCTACCCAAGTCAAAAAGCAGGCAGTCAATGAGTCTTTTGCCGTGGCTCTGGCGACATCATTTGCAGTCAATGGAAGTTCAGGGCAGGTTTCTAGTTGTAGGGTGGTGGTGGCTGGAGCCGGGTCATCCTCTAAGATCAGTAATGGTGTTTGGCTTAATGCGTCTGCATGGGTGATTTGTTTCCCGGGTCGATGCAGCAATGTATATGAATAGGCGGCCAGGAATTCTGACCACCTAATCATCGGTGGGGATAGAATGTTTGGTGTGGGTTTATTCCCAGCCAAAATCCCTAGTAATGGTTTATGGTCAGTAACAATGGAGAATGTTCTACCGTATAGGTATTCATGAAAGCGTTTTTCTCCGGCAACAATTGCCAGGGCTTCTCTGTCTAGTTGGCTATAGTTGCATTCTGCTTTGGAGAGCGTTTTCGAATAAAAAGCGATGGGTGCCTCTCTCCCATCAGGTAATTGGTGGCTCAGGATAGTACCGACTCCGAATGGTGAGGCGTCGCAGGTGACCGTCAAGGGTAGAGTATTACTAAACTGAATAAGAACGGTGTCTGAGGTTAACAAGTCTTTTATATTTTGAAAGGCTTTTTGTTCTTTGTGACCCCAAGTCCAGACAGTTTTTTTATCAAGCAAACGGTGCAATGGTTCTGCTATCCTTACTTTGTGAGGGAGGAATACATTATAAAAATTGATCAGACCCAAGAATGCCTGTAAGTCCGTTTTATTTCTAGGTCTGGGTACATCTTTAATTGCTTTAACTTTTTTTTTCTGTTGGGTGAATACCTTGTTTGTCAATCAAATATCCTAAAAATTTGACGCGGCCAGTGGCCAGGCAGCATTTTTCTTTTTTAACTTTCAGGCCAGATTCTCTGAATTTCGTTAGCACTTCCCTTTGTCTAGCTTCTAATTGGGTCGCGTTTTTTGCTGAAATTAGGACGTCATCAAAGTATGGAATGACCCCTTTTATTCCATTTAACAGGAGTTCCATGAGGCTTTGGAAGACGCCTGGGGCAACGCTCACTCCGAATTGAAGTCTGTTACATTTGAATGCCCCCCTATGTGTTACTATTGTTTGTGCCTCGGCCGTTATGGGGTCTACTGGAAGTTGCTGATATGTCTGGGCCAAATCGAGTTTAGCCAAAAATTTTCCTCCCTCAAGTGAGTGCAGTAAGTGCTGCACGACTGGTACCGGGTATGAGCTTTGCTGTAGCGCATGGTTCAGGGTAACCTTGTAGTCTCCACAGATGCACACAGACCCATCTGGTTTTACAGGTGTTATTATTGGTGTCTCCCACCTGGCATGGTCAATTGGTTCTATGACCCCTTGTGCAATCAATTTATTTAATTGCTCATCTATTTTGGGTTTTAATGCAAAGGCGACCCATCTGGCTTTTAGTCTTCTCGGTGCTATTTGGGGATCTAGGCTAAAGGATATTGGGGTTCCCCGGTACCTGCCTAGAGTTCCATCGAAGACGTCCTGGAATTCTTGTAGCAGGTTCTCTTCCCAATCGCTCACGACTATTTGGCTCACTCCAGTCATCCCAATGTCCAATGGCGTGAACCATTCGATGCCCAGAAGGCTGGGACGGTCTCGGTCAACTATAGTCAATGGCAGGACTTCAGCGTGTTGTTTGTGTAAGTTACTTTGAAGTGCCCCAGACCTACCACAGGAATCCTATTTCCCTGGTAGTCTTTGAGAATTATTTTTTGTTTTTTGAGTTCGTTTTGTCTGATGTTTGGAATCAGACGTCTAACTGTGTTCCAAGACACCATTGATAGAAAAGATCCTGAGTCAACCTCCATCTCACAAGGGCTTCTTTCAATGGACACTACAATTCTGACTTTTTTTCCGCTTTCCGTCTGTGCGCTTCCTATAGTGACAGTCTGATGTGTGTTTTCTTGGTTGCTGGTTCCCTTGCTGCACTCCCATTTTCTGTCGGCTTGCCTAGAGTCAGTTCTTGGTAGGGAATTACCATGTCTGCTAGGGCTGCTGTTTCTTCGATTTCGGCAGACTCTTTCGATATGTCCCCTCTTTTTGCAAGCCTGAAAGATGGCATCAAGGAACCTGCACTCGGCTCGGGGGTGGTTTCCTCCGCAACCAGCGCATTCCCGCCAATTTTTCTTCCTTTCGTGCCTTTTTTGGTTTGCGTAGAGGCGGTGGACTTCATCGTCATCTTCATCAGTGTCTGATGACTTGTCTAGGTCTTCATGGTGTGTGTTTGTGGCAGCTTGCTTTCTCCCTCCGCCTGAGATTTTTTCTTTTGGAAGGGTTGTCGTGTCAGCACTGGCGTTCTTCCTCTTCATTGTGGCCGCTAATTTCTTTGCGGCTTCCACAGCGGTTGCTTCCGCGATTGCCTCTGCCACCGCTTTGTTAGGTCTGTTTAAGAGTTTGCTTTGAAGGGTAGAGTTCCTATGACCTAACACATTTTGGAATTCACAGGCTCCTCCAATATGGCGCAGAGCTGCCACGAAATCAGCAATGTTTTCGTCTTCCCTCTGGTCTCTCTTATAAAATTCATGTCTCTTGCTGAGGTTTGAGACAACCAGTGCGTAGTGAGCTTTCAGCATTCAGTTAAGCTCAGACCAGATCATCTGTTTTACTTCTCTTGGCTTCGCCAATGCCTTTGCCATCTTAAATATGGCTGGCCCACAATGTGTTAGGAAGACAGCCCTCTTTCGCTGATCAGAAATTTCTTCCATTTCGTTGCTCTCCAGAAACATCAGGAAACGATCAATATAAGACTCCCAATCTTCTTCATTGGGATTAAATGGTGCGGGTGGCGCATTATTACCAGCCATCTCGTCTAGCGTGTTTTTTTTCTCTCGCCGTGTGCTCGGTCTCCACTTCAGGACAATCCCATCCTCGTCACCAGTGTTCCGTCCGGAAAAGAAGCGCGTGAGACCGGGTTCCAACTAACAACTCTTTATTTGGTTAACAGCAACAGTAACGGAAACTTGGCTCAAGCCGCGGCAGCACTTTATATAGAGGCTTGTCTGCCGGCTTGTAGCCAATGACATCAATTTAATCTTGCCGCCTTTGAGCGGCTTCTTGGCCAATCAGAATCGACTACTTGGAACCTTCCAAGTTATACAGAACACCACCCATTAATATGCCAGTTTAGTGCCCTGTATCTCCCCATTTCCTGAAAGGCTGAGCATTTGTTGAGCTGTTGTCTTAGTGAAAAGGAAGGGTTGCTCTTTTAGAATTTATTGTTATTTGGACTTCTGCACTTCTGTATTTCCTAAAGTGTCCCATAACTTTTACTCCAATTCTAATTATACTTGATCAGTATAAAATGATGAAATAACATCAAGGCTATGTTATTAGATGCTTCAATAACTTTTTATTTTTAAAGAATGGGCTTGAAGTACATCCTAAAATGTTTTCCTTTCAACTGTGAGTTGCATTTGCTCGCCCAGCTGATATTTAAGCAGCGGTAACTACGGTAACTACGGTGGATGTTGAGCAGAGGGTTGTAAATGATATTGGGTTGTCACCATCCAGATTTTCCATTCTGAAATGCCTGCAGGAAGAAAACCACAAAATTAATTGCTGCTACTTGTGATTCTCAAAAGTGACACTGAAGGGAGAAAGATTCACAACGGTCTGCATTTATATTTCTAGGAAGAACTATAAAAAATGGGGGAGGGGAAATAAAATCTTAGATACATACCATGGGGATAAAATGATACCATAGAATCTCCATTCATTTCAGTAGGGCTCAAGTAGGCCAGCCCAATGGATTATATTTTCTATCCTGCTTAATTTATTTTTTGTCCAAATTTTAAAAAGGCAATCGGGTGGAGGATTTAAAAAATTGCATTAATCAACACTTTTGTTTATGTGGCAGTCACCCTTTCAATTCTTTCTCTTCTGGCAGAAGTGCTGCAAGAAATGCAGACTTAAAGCTTGATTTCATTTGTTTCTAAACACATTATGCTGTAACATGGTAAACTACTGAAAAGGCATAGTATAAAGAACATGCTGAGACTTTCCCCAAAGCAGCAGCTGGAGCCATGTATGCTGCAGTTGCTTTCTGAGACGGTTTTGTTCCATCTCTATTATCTCTCTGCACTGCTTGCTGGTTTTGTGCACTGAAGGCCATATGGTCCATCTGCTCTACGCAGACATTCTGTTGGCAAGAGGAATGGGTGCATATCCAGGCATCTGATTCTTATATCAACGAAACCCCCAGTTTCACTGAAATTCCACTTCTCTGCAAGAAAAACTGTTTACATTTTGTTCTGAAAGCTGGGAGGCTTGTTGTAAAAAAAAAAATGCATTTAAATGTTGTAAGGAAGCAGTCCCTGCAGAGATCTGCAAAAAAGACAGCACTGAAATACAATGGTAATTTCATTTCTAGGGCCAGGTTACTTTAGGCAAATTGGTCCTGATCAGAACATGTTTTCTTTATACCGTAAAAGTTTTATTTTTGTGTAATAATTAGTTGGTATTCCAAACCTTGAAATACTTTATCAAACAAAATTCCAAACAAATTAGGCAATTTGAAGGGGGGGAGGATTCTATATCCCCAGACTTTCTACATCATTAGCTTTTCAGATGGGTTGAAAAGGCAGGTCTATTAGCTAGCTGGGCCATAGGCCCATATCAGGAATAGTTGGACCACATTTGCTCCAGGTTAGAAAAGATTGAATGGGGGGAAAAAAGTGTATTTACAGATTTCAACGAGTTCATTTTCAAATAAATCTAAAATTTTATCTAGTCTCTCTCATTCTCTCTGGGATGTGTTTCTCACTTCGCAGTCTGCCCTACAGTACTTGGTTTATCATCCAAAGATGAGAATTCATAAAATAATCTCATGCATAGTTGTGAACTATTTTTTCTATCTGCCATAAAAGTTTAAACATTATTCCAGCATGCTACAAATATCAAATCAACCCCATCCCAACCTGTTTCCAATAAATATTCCAATAAATATTATAGCATGCTTGGACAATAATTTAAATATTAGAAAGATAACCAGAATCATTTTTAATCAAATGAAATTTGGTTGAGCTGGATGCAGTCTTTGGCATCTTTATATATAAACACTGCAGTGGAGGTCCATTGTCTTGCAGTCCACAAGATCTACTTTTGTCACCTTATTTAGGCTGCAGAAAATCTGTGAACTTTATGGTGTTAACTTTTGCTCCATTAGGTTGACAGCAGTATATTTACAGGTAAAGTTCTTTGTTGAATGTGTTTGACATGATCAAAGGATCCAAATGTTGAGGAAGTCATTGAACAATTATGTTGTGTGTAGCCTTTGAAGGATTTTAGACCTAGGGAGATTCTGTAATTAAAGCCAGACACAGCTGTCTTCCAAAATGCCATAAAACATAGTATCTGAAATCTGGATACTTTAGAAGTGATCTGTTGTATTGGGGGCTTTGATTTAAAATGTATTCTAAGGAGTTAGAATAAGTTTTACTGATAGTATATTGTCTTGCAAATATAAAGCATTAACATGTAACTAAAAATGCTAATTATTTTTAATATTTTAATTCATTATAAATTCATTATAAATGAATCATTTTATATATCATTAAAATGGAATTATATGGCTAGTGATACAGCAAGTAGAGAAAGGAATGACTAAGTAACTAATGCATCATTATCTTTGATGCTTCCAAGTTTTATATGACTATCCTTAACGTATAAATATTTTTAAAAAAATTAGCAAAAAACAATGTGAGCTGCAAGGAAGCAAGCCATATTATACCTTTGAAAGTTTGCCAATCCTCCACCCCCACTTCTGTTTATTTTTTCCATTTAACAAGAAAAAGAGAAACTAATTTTTACTTTTAATTATGAAAATTTTTAATTTTTAAAATTTTTAATTTCAATCTTCCCCTCATTCTGTTGTAGATACTGAACAAGAATTGAGGGGGAAAAATAAATAGCAAGACATACAAAAATAAATTAAAGTGTATTGACAATATGGACTGAATTTCTGTGAGCCTAATAACTAAAACTCGCTTTTCTGTGATGTTTAGTCCCTTATTAGATTATATCTATTTTAGGTAGACAAGGAAGCAGGCCCTTCGTATCAGTGAAAGAGTTAATTTCATTTGAATTGTATCCTCTGCTCTTCCACATCTTTCATTTTGAAAGCCCAATGCATATATTATGCTTTTACACCTACAGAAGTTCTGGGTTTGGGACATATCTAATCAGTAAATTATCTGGTCAGTCAATGAAATGTAAATTGGTCCTGTCCAGGTTGCTGACGAGATAAAATGACCACATGTTACTTGCTACAATAGTCAAGGGGGAAAATAGGAGAAATGTTCTTTTTTCCTCCTGACAGTAGGTACCTGTCTTTCATTTAGTTGCTGCCAGAATTTTGGTGAAGCTATCATGAGTGGTTTCCTTGTACTTCTTTAATGACCTATGCAGCATTGAGAATACCTGTATAAAGAGATCTCTCATTGTCTCTCCAGAACAATCTGGTGAAATAACTTGGGCTGAGATATTGGGGACTTTTATTGTGATCTTCCTTATCCCAGTCCACCACCGGTTCCATTTTACTACACTGGTAAAAGTACATGAAGACTCATCAGTAGCATATGATGACCTTTTCTTTTGCAGTGTAATGTCAGTTATAAACATTCATGCACCACAAAGATAGCTTTTTGAAAATAAAACTAAAATCAGTCATCTTAACAATATTCCTTTGAATTCAGTTTGAATTCTTAATCCTTCCCTGATAACTGAGGTAAGTTTCTGAATTTTAAAATCCTTTTTGTAAAGTATCTTCTGGATTAGATGACAACATTTTTATAATTATACTAAGGCAGGAATGAGCAAGTTATAACCCCAGGACTAATTTCAAAAGGTTATTACAAAGAATTCATAATTCTGGGGAAAACAAAACAAAGCAGTCCTGTTTCTGCACAGAGAATTGTAGTTCCCACCCACTTTAGATCTTACCCTTATCCTCCTCTACTCCTTGCTTCAAAACATTTCTGCAGTGAAACACACTGAAATAAATATAGTTAATTTAATTTGGAGCAACAGGGCTCACTATATCACTTGTTCCAGTCTGTCCAGCTGTGTCATTGGGCTCATTCTTCAGATTAAACTATAAAGTGGTTCATTTAAACTTACAATGTTATGAACTTAACCAATTGTTTTATTTGTTGTTAAATTTATTGTAGGCTATGATTTAAGCCAATACAGGTAGTCCTAGCCTTGATGAACATAACTGAGCCCAAAATTTATGTTGCTAAGTGAGACAGTTATTAAATGAGTTTTGCCCCATTTTACGACTTTTCTTACCACTGTTAATGAATCATTGCAGTTGTTAAGTTAATAACCCAGTTGTGAAGTGAATCTGGCTTCCCTCATTGACTTTGCTTGTCAGAAGGTCACGGAAGGGGATTACATGATCCTGGGAGACTGCAACCATTATAAATATGGACCAGTTGTTAAACATCCAGATCTTGGTCACATGACTATGAAGATGCTGCAGTGGTCATCAGTATGAAAAATGGTAATGAAAAAAGTCACTTTTTTCAGTGATGTTGCAACTTGGAACGGTCACTAAATGAATTGTTGTAAGTTGAGAACTACCTATAATTACAATATATATCTCCTACATTGAATTTTTGAGGAATATTTTACCTAAAGCAAATTCTGCAGGAATAATCTGGAATTTTAATTAGCACAGGAATTAGCTACTGAATCTTTTCTGCAGGTAAATCACAGGTCTGCTTTAGCATATTCACAAATGTCATGACTTTTCTTCACTCATATGTTTAAACGAGGTGAATACAAAAAAATCCATCAGTCTGTCTTGAAATGAATCTTTATTGTGCCGTGTGAGCAAGCACTTGCAAGTAATAATCAAATCTATCATCATGTAGATGCACAAATAGACCTTGAACAACCAATGAAGAGAAAGGGTTAGTTGGTCATTTCCAATCTTTAATGGAAAATCCCCCTTCTGCACTTTTGTCCCTGCTGGACAGTTAAAAATTACTCACTGACTTCTACAATATCATCTGTACACACTGAGAACCATTGCGATGTAAGAGTTAAAGTGTTGAAAGTGGAGTGGGGAAGACACAAATTCTGGTCCACCCTCAACAACAGAAGTTCATTTGGTGAGTTTGACCAGTTACTGCCTCTCTGCCCAACATACCTCACAGGATTGTTGTGGGAAAAATAGGAGGAGGAAGCATTGGGTATGCTGCCTTGAACTCCTTTTTCAAAAGATGGGATGTAAATAAATACACCCCCCCCCCAAAAAAGCAGATAAATACACCCCATTGACATTGCATACTTAAGTATCAATAAGCTTCCTGTGAAACCTTTTTACCAGGATCAAATTATTCACAAGAAACTTTATTGAACTTTATTGAGCTAATTACTCTAGGGATCTCCAATCTATCTCTTACTTATTGCAGCATGATAGGGTAAAGAATGTATATTGGTTTAAAATCATATACTTTTAAAGTAAAATTGTAAAATACTGAGAATCCTTGGCAAATCTAGCACTATACCAATATAATAAATAACTGCCCAATAATAGATTGTCCAAAATTTTTGTTCCTTAACAAACAACAAAGTAATTAGAAAGCATAATAAGACTACAAAGCAATCACCAGAGGAGGAAGGAGGAAGTTGGTGGGAAGAAGAGAAAAAGGACGAATAACCCTTTTATAACTGCTGGAAATCACATTCCCCACCCCCCACCCCTTAGAGTGTTCTTCCTGCCTTTCTCAAGGAAGTGTCAGATCTAACACCTTTGCAATAAAGAAGTGGAAGTTTTTGAAAATCTTGTAACACCTAATCAAGGGATGTAAACTTTCTGTAAACCTAATTTGTGGATTAAAGAATCTCTAACATTTTTCAAATGCTTTTTTTGTCATTTTAATTATAAATTAGCCAATTGAAAAAGAAAAGCATAAAATGGTCTCCAACCTGAAAGGGAGAATAACTTTACATGTTTATCTTCTATTTTAATTCTAGTGCCCTAACTAGTAAACAATGCAATAGAATTTCACTTTATGTCTTTACTGTAACAATGCATCCTTTTAAAATATCCACTGGCATTTCTGAAATCAAACCTCCCTTCAGTTTGAAGCACTACTCATTCTTTTTCCCTTGTGTGTTTGTGTGTGTGTGTCCATTAAAATTTGTTACCCTGAACAGAGCAGGGAAACTGCAGCAACAATCTCTGCAACTCCCTTTCCATAAAGTAGGAAACAGGATCACCAGCACTGTAACTCTTAAACTAGCTGACTTACTGTAAACTGCAAATCATGTTCCTACTCTTAAAGCAAGCATTCACAATTGGGTACAATATTTTCTCTAAAATTGCTACTGCTTCTTCACTTCTAAGAAGCTTAAGCGACTTGAAGAATGGATCTTTGATAATTATCATCCTTTATTTCAGCCTCTCTCTCACACTTGAGTCCATTTGCTGGATAGCTCTATATCTTATTTTTCCACTTAGGGAGTTTTCCGCTGATAGATTCTACCTTACATATATGACAGCATATTATATGTATGTGCAACCTACTTGATTCAAGACTATTATGATTGATGTCATCTTGAAGCTATTCTATCTATGACAGAACTGAAGGGGTGAGTTCCTGGAGTTTATTTTTTATTAGTTATTATTTTATTTTTATTTTTATTAAACATTTTAAGGGAAGATAGGAATGAATATTAATATAAAGTAAGGAAAAAGTTCTTGCACTTTTAACTTTCTTTGATCTTGTTTTCTTTTACTTTATATTTTGTAGTTCCTGAAGTTAACTATTGGCTTATTTCGATGGCTTCTTCATTCATAGAAAAATGCTTTTGCACATGAAATATGTGGGAGACCTTTTTCCCCATAAAGATAATTCAACAATGAAGATTTGGCAGTTCTCACATAAAACCGTAGTGCAAAACATGACAGGGACATGATTTTACCATTATCTGCTGTATCCTCTGAAACAGAAGAACTGGTCAACTTACCTATTATAACAAGTTCTGAAGATCCAGTGATGCTGACATAGTGTTTATTTATTTTGATTTGTCAGTCGCTTACAAGATAATAGATATAAGTATATCCATAGTTATGAATACATGAAATGGGTACATATAAGAAAAATAAAACAATAGGACAGGGAGAATAGGCACGTTGGTGCGCTTATGTCTTTTCATTGTACCTCCATAACCACAAAGATTCATTGGTGAGGATGGCTACCTTTTAAATAGCTAAAATAATCTTCGATCCCAAATTCTGAGTTTTATTGTGGGCAAATTACCATGTATGTTTTCCCACCTCTGGCTGAAGCCTCCTGTACTGCTACACTTCATTTCCAAGGGAGATGGGACAAAAGTCCAGTTCAAAAGGAAAACAGACAGCAGGGTGAGAAGAAAAATCCTCTTGCAAGACTTAATTGAGGTCTGTTCATATTTGTTCCAAAGTTACTATCTCAACACATTGCACTATGTATTGTTTTTCACAAATAAACACAAACCCAACAAAATATTAATGCTCACATCCTTTCAAAATGATAACTTTTCTGAACAACCTCTTTGTAAAAGCCCAATAATATTCACTTTCCTTATCCATATTTTCATTGAATAGGTATCATATTGACATGCCCTTCATTTACCCATTCAAAAGTATTCAGAGATTTATAAAGAATAATTTTGTAACATTTCAGTTTTAAATGTCTATAGATTTATAATTTTTAAGACATAAAAGTTCCTTTCATTGACATACATACAGATTTTTAAAATGGACACAGGACCTAGGACATTGAAAGTTTCTTCTCCATGGGTGGAATAATTTTAAGAAGCTATTATCAACAGACTCATTCCTCAAGTATTATATAGTTTATTTGAAAACAGAAGTTCTAAATGTATGAGGTCATCCTAATGCTTTCACCATTGAATGCAGCTCACTATGTGCAGTGTAGCTCAGGAATGCACCTGAATTACTTCAAAAGTTTCCAAATTACCCTCTCCCATAATAGATTGATAATGTAAATATGTGTTTACATATCACTATTACTTTTTTCATTCCAGATGGAAAGATTACATAACACCTTTTATTACAATGTTTATGATTTATTAACATTTAGATTTGGAGAAGTATTCTATTCTGGTCGCCTGCATGTATGTCAAAATATTTTCTGAACTCGAGAACATCTTTTCCCTCTCAAAATTGAAGGACATGGAGCTGTCAAAAAGATTCTAAATAAACTGCAGCTTGTTATGTGGACCATTTAGTGTTTCCTCAACATGGCTAAAACAATATCATTTTTGGATAGAAAATGGGACTCTATACTTCCTTACTACAATATATTCTCATGGTTTGCAATAGAGGAAGAAACCAAGGGTATAAAACCATTTTTGTTCTTTATTTCAGAGTTTTTAAATTCAAACAACTTTAACACTGGAGAGAGACTATGTACAATGGAATTTAATTTACTGAATGTATGCTGGTTCCGAACACTCGTCATTTTAGCCATTGTCCATCCACTGCAGGATGGCCTCTTCTGCATGTTTCAGTACAGTCCTGAACTTTTTTTTGCCAATTGGGCCTACAATGCTTGCTGATGTCGTCAATTCATATATGGTGTTATTTTCACTACTGATATTATTGCTTGATTTACACAAGAAAACCTTCCTCTATCTACCCTAGAAGCAGAAAGGCCTTTCCAAGGAAGTTCATTCCTTCTTCTTGGGGAGGCAAAGGAGGAGAGAGAATGGTGAGAAATTAGTACACTGGAAGAAAAACAACTCTTGGGCCAGGCTTTGAATTAAGACCATTCACACATCAGATGGCCTAAAAGGCAGTTTACAAAGTACACACCTTCCAGTCAATGTTGTTTCCACTTTTTATTGTTCCACATAGTTAACAAAAAACTATTACACAGACAGCCCACATTTTACATGTTTATCCCTTTTTCCTAAATTGGGGCATTTTCATAGGTTAACAACTTCTGCAATCTGATGCCCCCAACCATGTTTGCTGGTTGTACTGGAAAGGAAACAGAATGTCAGGTTGAGAAGACTGCCATAGATATCTACGATATGAAGGCTTCCTGGAAAAATAACAATAAGAATACTAACACTTTTTTTCAAAGACAAGTTTCATGAGGAAGGATGCAGTGGAAGATTTTTTTTTTTTTCAAGTTGTGGTTGTCAGCTTTCTAACCAATTAAGTGTCATTAACTGATTTCCATTCAACCAGGTTTCATTTGTCCAAACTGTCAAGAGTTATTAGTTTTAAATTGGTTTCTATGCAAATTTACTTAGGTTTAAGCAATACTCAACACAGTTTTCCTTGCTTCTAAATGAACATGCTTGCATTGCTTGAAAATTTGCTGGGATATATTTTCAAAAAATGAATCTGGAAGATGCAGAACAAATCTGAGGAATTTAGTGTGCTGAAACCAAGATCAATCCAAGAACAAATGAAACATTCCAGCTTCTCTGGACTTGAACAGACAAGTTCAGTACAAGAATTAAGTGCTTAATTACCAATGTTTGCACTCAAGGATACATATTTATTAATCACTAACATGGAACTGAATATCTACAGCAATGTTGTGCCTTAAAATACAACCAATCAATGAAGTTTTATTTTAAAACAGATTAAAATAAAAAATTGACAAGCGAATATATATACATACATACATGTGTGTATATATGTGTGTATACACATACATACATATATATATATACACATATATATATCTCACAGTAAAATTCATGTTCTTTTTGTGCTAGATGTGCACGAAACACATTTCTAGAAGGCACCCTGCCACCAATGTTTTAAAGGTTTACCCCATTCATTCCTGATTTCCAGTTTCCTTTTCCTTCACTGAAGGAGAAATCCTAGAATACTAAACTCATCAATAAACTAGCTGCATCAATCCCTTTCAGGGATTTTCCTTGTCTTATTTTTTTTTTAATCTATCATTAAAAGTATATGAAATTCTGCATTAATGCTTTACTTCATACCTTTAATTGAATTAAACCAACAGGTTCTCAAATCTACAAGGGCTTTTTCTTAACTCAAATTACAAGTATTGGAGGCACTTACTACTCCCCCACAAGAAAAAAGTAAGTTGCAAAAACAGTGCTGTGCATCAAAAGAGCTCTTTTGCATACACTTCCAAATCTTTTGACCCCATACCCTTAGCAATAATTAAGAAAAAGAAGACATACAAATTTCAGTTCTCATACTCACAGATGAAATGTTAACTTACTTAGCAATTCAATCTGTCTATATTTGACAGTGAAAGAGTATCAGCTATACAGTCCTGCATATAATATAAATGCACTATCTGAAATCCTCACTGTCTATATTCCAATGGCTAGAAGAACACAGTGCTCAAGTATTCTCTCTATTAGGTAGATCTGTGTTGGTTCTTGTGAAGTTTATTACCATGGTCTCCACAAAGATTTGGAAAGGCTGGAAGAAGGCACATTTTGACTTCTAGACCTGTCCAGTCCATCCAAAGAGA
This sequence comes from Laticauda colubrina, assembly GCA_015471245.1. Lineage (NCBI taxonomy): Eukaryota > Metazoa > Chordata > Lepidosauria > Squamata > Elapidae > Laticauda > Laticauda colubrina. The sequence continues at coordinate 1,610,182 of BLBF01000053.1, forward strand.
TGTGGCTTTGTTCTGTCTCTGTGTCGTCCAGATCTGAGCAAATCTCTTCACTGGAGGAAGGTGAAGGAAGAGGGGAAGTGAGACTTGAGAGGCTTAACGTTCCATGTGAATCTTCAGGCATTTGAGAAGGCTCATCTCCACTTGGCCGCTGGCTGATGGAGGGATCTGATAAGACATCCACAATCAGGTCTTGAAAACTACCTTCGTTCAGGGGCATTGACTCCAAAAGGTGATTCAAGAGCTCTGCTGCAATGGTAGAATCAATCCCAAGACAATTGGAAACAAATGTATGAACTTCATGCATGCACTGAATATACCCAGCAGCAAAGCGTTCACTGGCCTCTCGCTGCATTTTGTCGCCATCTGAGATGCAGGTAAATAAGGAAACAAATACAACCAAGTCACAAATCACCTCTTTTTAGATCTTTCATCAATAATGTTTTTGAATCAATTCCTCTCATCTCACTAGTTTAACTGTATTACACTTGCAGCCATGTCTGTGAAAAACCCTTTTAAACTAACATTAAGATCTTGAATGGAAAGACAGTCAGAATTCATTTCAAAATTGATTGGAAAAGCCACATAATTTCCAAGAGGGAAAGTCTAATTGAACAAGTTCCACTTTTGGAAGACAAGAGTTTTGAAGCCTTTCAGTTTCTGTGCAGAAAAAAAAAAAAAAAATCTCTTAAAAATATTTCTATGACATTTTTAAAAATGTCACTCTAATGAAGCTGCAGAGCTGCAAGTATCCAGCTAATTAAGATTGGGACAAATAACTGATCAGTTCCAACGTTAAAAGATTCAGGAAAGGAAAAGGAAACACTGAAATAATTAAGAGTAAGGAGTGGAATATAAAATGGTCAAGGAGGATCTGTTTTGTTCTCAAAGAATATGTGTTCAAATCAGCAGTGCCAACTGGGGCCGAATCCGGTTATAAGAAAGGAATCAGGTACCACTGTCCAGTTGAAGGAAGAAAAAAGCTCTATTAAAAGCACTTTGAAAAATAGGAGTAATTCTAATTAGTCCAATTAGGAAGGAACTCCATGGAAGGAGCCGCCTATATTCTTTCTGGCAGGAGCGGGTCTTCTCAGGGCTGTTCCCCCTGGTTGGGGAAAACCAAGCAGGGTCGCCTCCTGCGGGAGTTCACTCGCCAATCTCCCGGAGGGTCCCCACCCACCGCCCAGGAGAATGGGGCGCAGGGAGGACCGGGGCAGCCGACGCTCACCTGGCGACCTGCTCTGCAGGATTCCCTGCACTCGCTTCACCGTCAGCTCCAGCACCTCGGCGTTCTCCATCTTCGCTTGGAACTAGAAGGAAGCAAAACGCGCAGCGGGGCCCAAGAATGGTCAGCCCCAGCCCCAGCCCTCCCCTCCCCTCCCCGCGGAGATCCCCCCCATCCCGGCCCCCGAAATCTTCGCCGGCCAAGTCACCTCGGTTTCCGACAAGATCAGACGGAGCTCCTGCAGGCTTTCGTTGATTCGCGCTCGCCGCTTCTTCTCCACCAGCGGCTTTCGTGCCTGGCCGAGGCGGGAGGAAGCCAAAGGAAAGGGCGTCACTCACAACCCGCTGCACGCGCGTGTGAACGCGTGCCAGGCAGCTCGAGGCCGCAGACCGCCATCCATCCATCCATCCATCCATCCCCCGGCCACCCGTTGGCATCTCTTCCCCGGGCGCCTCACCTTCCGATCTCCTCTGGCCTGGGAGAAATCCTCCTCGTCCCGGCTCGATCGGGGTTTTTTGGAGCGGAAGGCAGGAGCCATGGTGGGACAGGGCAAGCGCAGCGAAGGCGAAGGCCGGCGGGTTGAAGCGGCAGGAGAGGGAAGGAGAAGAGGCGGCTCCTCTCGCAGCAAAAGCCGGGCGCGGGCCCTCCCCCTCCTCCAACCCCCCCCCCCCCAAAAAAAATGTCTTCCCCCCTTCCTCCCGGGGCCGAATTCCCGCCCCCCAAGCCCATTCGGCGCCCCCCCCCCCGCCTCCCGGAGCCGCCGCCCCCCCAGCCCGTATTTATAGGCTCTCATTTGCATGTCAATGAGCCTATTGGACGCCGCGCGCAGAGAGGAAGCTCAAATGTGGACCCGAAGCACCAATGACAGGCGGGCGCTTTGTCTCTTCGGTGACCGCCGAAGCGGCTTTCTCCGGGCCTCGCCGGAGAAGCCGCAAGGAGGTGTGGGGGGGGTTGGGGGTGGAAATCGGACAAATGGACGTGAGGTCCCGTCCTACGTGCGGGCCTCGGACCTGGGGAAGGGGAGGGGGGGGGCAGAGGTCGGTTGTTCGGAACGTTTTGTGTGGGTTTGGTTTTCCCCCTCGCTGCCTTTGGCGTGTTTGTTTGTTTGTTTTTTTTTTTTTCCGCAGCCTTTCAAGCCCCGTCCGTTATCACGAAGGGTGTTCGGTCTTCCCAATAAATCTCTTTCTTAGTTTAGTTAGAACGTTATGATTCCGGAATCTGGCCAGGATAAAAACTGCATATTCGGGAGAGCGAGCGAGCGAGCTCAGAAAATGCCCGCTCAGGCATGGAGATTTGTTCTAACAAAGAAACATCGACCCCACAGTGGAAGCTTCCGTCTTACATTCAGCCCCCACTGGGATTTCTTGTATGTTAGATATTGTGCTGATTTACATCTGAACTTGGAAACCTCGATCAGCTGAACTGTGAAAGATTTCAGTTTTCCTTGAAGGTTTTTCCTTTTCTGCCAAACTGTCGTCTGAGAGATGTGACTACCTGCCGTTAAAAAACATCTGGCGTGGAAGGATCTCTGGGTAGCAACAATACCAGCAAGTTTAGGGAAGGACACCAGTGTAAAGTCCTTGCAGCTTTATGCAGAAGTGGTAAAACAGGGATGTCAAACTCGAGGCCCACGGGCCAGTTGCAGCGTGTGGGGTGCTTAGATCTGGCCCGTGGGCTGCCCTGGAAACAGCAAAGGATTGGCCTGCAGGGCCTTTGCCAGTGCAAACAGGCTTCCGAGCTCCATTTTTGCTGGCCGAGGATTGCAGGAGGCTGGCAGGGCCGAAAACGGAACCGGGAAGCCTGTTTTCACTGGCAGAGTGCTCGGACCACCACAGGTGCCCCAGACTCAAATGATGTCAAGCTGGGCCCCTGAGATCAAACACAACCCTGATGGGGCCCTCAATGAAATCGAGTTTGACACCCTTGTGGTAGAACATTCACAAGACAACACTTGTTCTTGGAACTAACACTAATATTGCAGGACTTACACGCCTGGCAGAGGCTCACTGTCCATACAACTGCTCGCTGCTATACAGATAATCTTTGACTTACAACAGTTTGCTTAGTGACCTATAATGGCAGCAGTGGTGGTATTCCAGTTTGGCCCGTTTCTGGCATACTAGTAGTGCCAAAGATCAGCTGGCAGAGAACTGGCTCACTCAGAGTCTCTCCGCCACTCTGCAGTTGGGCCCACCCGCCCGGGGGTCCCATACTGACCTTTATTTCCTTGCTTTGAAAAGCTGCTGCTCTGTGCGGCACAGCTGTTGAAGCTACAGGGAGTGCAGGATTTCAGCAAGTGAGTAGGAAAGCCTCTGCGCATATGCAAAGTGCACATTTGGCCTGCACACGTGCAAAGTGTGTGCACGTGCGCAAAGCGTGCCCACCAAGCCACACCCACCAAACTGGTGGTAAATCACTTTGAAACCTACCACTAAACACCACTGAAAAATGTGACGTATGACCATTGTTCACACTTTTGATTGTTGCACATGATTTACATTTGAATGCTTAACAACTGACTCATATCTATAATGGATGAAGTGTGCTGATGTGTGATCATCTTTTGCAACCTTCTAGGGAGAAAAGTCAATGGAGAAATCGAATTCACTTAACCATGTTGCCAAATATGGCAAAAAGGTCATAAAATATGGCAAAACTCACTTAACAAATTTCTCACTTACATAAATGTTGGGCTCAATTGTGGTGTTAGGTTCAAGACTACCTCTATATGAAAGCAGTATTCTGAACATGTTGATGATGTCACGAAAAATGGAGCACCTTTTTTTTGAATTATAGCACATACCTGAAAAAATAACCCCTAAATCACTGTGCGCAGGCTGTCATTTATATTCCATCAGCAGAGTATAGAGGCAAATTCTATAATGTTTGCATAATGCATAGGAACAGGAAACAATCAAAAAACTTACTAGGGCAACATGTTTCTAAAATTGTACTTCCTGCTAGTGTTTGCCAGAAATTAGTACAGAACATTGTGCAGCTTTTTACATGGGAACTAATTCTCAGTTATAATAATTAAAGTTTGGTAGCACTTTTCCCAATTAACATAATTTATTAAAAGATACAAGCTTTCATCAAATGCACGTAGAAGTTGTATTATTTAAATTGGGATGACATGAAAGAGGTATGTACATAATCCATATGAAATCCATATGAAAATAGCATCAAATCTATCATATATATAGGCGGGTGGTATGCCTATATACAAATAGTTGTATTTGTTCCAATCCACTTGACAGAGGTGCTCAGTTGAGGGAATTAAACCAGACATTCAGGAGATTGAGTTAACAATCTACTGAAATTTATTGACAAATCAATAAGGGTCAAATCAATTTCCATGAGACATCATTTTAAAGACCAGCAAACAGAACTGTAAAACACGACTGATCGTTAATAATAACTTACAGCTCAAAACACTCAAATGCATTATTAATGTGCCAGAGATCATAATTGACAATGATGCCATTTTTTTTTCAGATACTGGATGGCATGCCCATATTTACATACAGAATACAATCCAACTTGTGGTAGATTCTCCCAAGCAATGAAGAACAACAGGACAATTATATATCATAGGTATCAGACCCTGTAAGACAGGGGTCACCAACCTTTTGGACCTCAGGGGCCACTAAACTCAATTTTAAATCCCAGGTGTTAGGAATGATAGTCACCTAACAGTTGGGCTGGCAATATATAAACCAGGATAGTCATTTAATACTGTTGTATGTTTAAGAGAGTGCTGTAATTGTGATTGGCTGAGGTTCCTCCGTCGGCCATAAGATGGAGCCAGAAATCTGGTTTGTTCTCTTCCTGCATTTCCCTATTGCCTTTTGCCTAATCGTCATTCTGCTGGAATTGCTGTGAGTCTTGCAAACTGTAAGCAAACTCAGTTTACTGAACTTTATTTATGATACTGGACTTAGTTTTTGGATTATCCCTGGACTGATTATATTGAATACCACCTGCTTTAACTGTGTATGATTTGGACTGTTTGTTGGACTTTGTTTATCCGTTTACAGGAAGTAAAACCTACATTTTACTGTTCAGTGTATCTGTATGCTGGTTGTCTGTTATTCCTCACCACTCTCACTATGTTTCCTTGAGTGCGCTCATTCTCCTAATGGGGAAAACCTCAACATGAGGGACCACTAACCGGTTCTGTGGGCATGGCCTAATATGTGGGTGTGGCTTGGAGGTCATGTGACTGGCTGGGAATGGCTTGTATGTAAATATTATAAATATTTATGTAAATATTGATTTTTTTTATTAAAAAAGAGCAACTTTTACCCAAAATCAGACAAAGCAAGCAGGCAGATTGAGTTGCTCACAGAATCACAGATTTATTCAGATATCTATCTATCTGCCATCAGCTAGCTCAGTCTCTCAAATTTGCTTGCCGTGAGTCTGCACTGAATAATAGAACCTTCAGTCCTAAGAGAGGTTTGGCTGTGCTTCAGAGCTGAAGATCTAAATCCAACCATTTCCTGCTTCCTAGATAATCTAAATATCACAGCTGATGGTCAGAAAAATAACAATTTAGCAGACAAGTTTGGTAAGGAGTGAGTGTGTGGGGATGGTTCCCGCAGGCCATGTGGGCGGCGCAGCCTTGTGTTTCTGTGCAGCCTGGATTAGTTGTGAGGGGGTGCTCTGGGGGTGAGATTTCTCTGCGACCCACCAAAATTTTATTGCGGTCCACCAGTGGGCCCACTGGTTTGCAACCACTGCTGTAAGAAATCCAGGTGTCCATTTTGCCCCCACATTTACATCAACAATGCCATCGCAAGCCCAAACAAGTATAAACACAAGACTGGAGGGGTCCTTACATACTCTTCCTTCAATATGATAAATGACATTAACTGCCAGTAACCACTCTCTGGATTCTACATCGGACAAACAGCACATTTTCTGCAAAATAATTCTTGGGAGACAAATTTGGCATCAGGACTCAAAACATGGACAATGTAGAAACAGCATTTTAATCTTCTTGGACATTATAGCACAGTGGTTCCCAAACTTTTTTTGTCCACTGCCCCCTTGGTGCTACAAACTCATCCTCGGTACCCTCCACCCAGGGGTGGGATTCATATTTCTGTGGGTGTGGCCTAATTTGAGGGTGTGGTTTGCTGGTCACATGACTGGGTAGGCGTGACTTGCTGGTCATGTGACTGGGTGGGCATGGCCAGGTGACTGGCAAACCAAATACAAGTGGTCCTCACTTAATGACTGGTTGTTTAGCAAGTGTTCTAATTTATGACTGGCTTCCCCAGCGCTACTTGAAAAGTTTTTGGAATTTTGACAGCTTTAGATCAGGGGTCTAAATCCCACCCCTGCCTGTGTGTGTAAGAGAAAGGGAGAGAGAGAGGTTGGATCAGATCTCTCTCTCTGTCTCCCATTAACGCCAGAAAGCCACCAGTCAAAATTCATATTAGTGATCTAATTATTATTATCATATTAGTGATTTAAAATTATGAGTTTGGTGGTCCCTGAGGTCCAAAAGTTTAGTGACCCCTAATCCAAAGGGATGAACCTGAGAGAGGAAAAGAGAGAGAGAAAAGAAAGAAAGGAAGAAAATAAAGAAAAAAGGGAAAGAAAGAAAGAAAGAAAGAAAGAAAGAAAGAAAGAAAGAAAGAAAGAAAGAAAGAAAGAAAGAAAGAAAGAAAGAAAGAA